>CM027396.1:23600530-23611049 GCA_015711505.1 Sylvilagus bachmani
CTTTTCCTGGTCTCCCCATGGGGTGCAGGGCCCAAGCACCTGGGCCATCCTCCACTGCACTCCTGGGCCACAGCAGAGGGCTGGCCTGGAAGAGGGGCAACCGGGACAGAATCCGGTGCCCCGACCGGGACTAGAACCCGGTGTGCCGGCGCCGCAAGGCGGAGGATTAGCCTGTTGAGCCACGGCGCCGGCCACAAGTTTCTTTAGATAGCAGCTGGAAGAGCTATTTGTACATTTCCCCTTAACAAAGTTAACCTTGTCTCCTCACTTAAGAAATGGTTCATCTATTTAAACACATGCAGTGTGTGCCATGGGAAATCTATGCTTACAGGGTATGCATAATCATTGAAGTCATCTAGACTTAGGGCCCAGATGTGGCCCAGAAACATTTTTTAAATAATGGGATTACAAAGGACAAATACCATTGAAGCAAGAGTAGAGTCCCAGAATAGCAACATGGTTGAACCCAGTATTCTCTGAGCGTGTATTCTCGGAATACCCAGTGCGCAGGTGTCCATAGAGTGCGGGAGGGGAAATGACACACGGCTATGGCGTGAAGCTGTTTGGATAGGTCATACTTACTGGTCGCTGTGTTTTTCCCCCTTTAGCTGAAGTTGATTGTAACAGCTGCATATAAATTTTTAAGGTAAGCTGATACATAAAAATCTCTTCTCCTGACAGATAAACGTTTTATTTTAATGCTTGTTGGATTTTGTGTATAAATGTCATCCTCTTATTATTTTCTTAACTACAGAAGAATTGAGAAGGGCTACTTATTTTTGTTTCAAGATAACGGGACGTATGAGGCCACTGCCAAACATCCATGGAAAATAGGATTACAGGGGTGTGATGTCGCAACAATTTTTGAAGTTATGCCTAGTTTTTCAGAATGTGCCTTTTCTGCGAACGTTTTGAAGACCCTCCTAGATAACAGAGCACAACGAATGGCCCGAGTAAGGGGTCAGCGTGGATGTCCCTTCTCTTCTGTAATTGCTTCTCATCATTTTAAGATTTAAATGAGAGATGTGAGCAGAGCAAGGACATAGACTACCCCCCTCGGAAGGATATGGGGTTCTGGTACCCACGCACCCCCAGTCTCCACTCAAGCATCCTCTCTCAGGACTGCGAACAGACGCTGAGATGCGAGATCTGGGGACTGCAAGACCTGGACAACAACGGGGTCAGGGCGCCAGGTTTTCGCTTTATCCCCCTTGTATTTTCCAAGCTGGTACCTAGGAGGAGTGAGCTATGGAAGCACTCAGAGTCGCAGGCACAGTTCCTGGTTCCCAGCACAGGTCAGAGACGTGGGCGATGAGCGGAGCCTCAGGCACACTCTGGCCTGGCTGCGTCACTAAGCCGGCTGCCCTTATGGAGGCACAACTGTTGAAATTCATGCAGTTTTCTATAATATACGTTTTCCGCAAACTTTTTGAAGTCACTCTGTGTGCACCATTTTCAGAAAGCGTTTGCTAAGTTTCTATTTCTAAACAATATGTTCTCTGTGGCTTGAACAGTGAGAGCGAGGACGCCTGTACACGCCTGTGGTCAGGGTCAGGGGCTTCTTAGCGCTAGTGATTGGGACACTCAGAAACAAGGGGTGCACATTCACCTGCTCTGAAACCCATTTTTGCACTCTGAATTCTTGAAGAAATTGCTTTCTACTATAACAATTTTTCCTTTCGCTGAGCACAGCTTATCATTAAAGATTCTTTTCAGCTTTATTTAAAAAAAAAACTGAATGAAACAACATGTTGGGGCCGGCGCTGGGGTGTAGCAGATAAAGCTGCCACCTGCAGTGTCGGCACTGGGTGCTGGTTCCAGTCCCAGCTGCTCCATTTCCGATCCAGCTCTCTGCTATGACCTGGGAAAGCAGTAAAAGATGGCCCAAGTGCTTGGGCCCCTGCACCCATGTGGGAGACCCAGAAGAAGCTCCTGGCTCCTGCTTCAGATCAGCCCAGCTCCAGTCATTGTGGCCATCTGGGGAATGAACCAGCGGATAGAAGACCTCTCTCTCTCTCTCTCTCTCTCTCCCCCTCTCCCTCTCCCTCTCCCTCTCCTTCTCTCTGCCTCCTTCTCTCTCTATGTAACTCTGACTTTCAAATAAATAAATAAATCTTTAAAAAATAAAGAACAATCGGTTTTTGGTCCCACAGAGCAGAGAATATAGTTTGTACCCACCATGGCACAGACATCCAAATAAATAGTACTGGTTGTTGCTCTCTGCACCATTTTTGCAAAAATAAATAAATAAAGAGCAACATATTAACCCTGTCTGTGGGAGAAGAGCACCACTCTACTCCACATTGCTCTTTGATAAGCCATTCTCTCTTGTTTTGAACAAATGCTCACTGGACCTCCCAACGGCCAGGATGATTTCAGGAGCTGAGTGAATGGCTGGCCTGTTTACAATAGATTTAATGTGCATACCACGATATTCCTGGTGTAAAAGCATAAATTGTGTTGTTTTAGTATTTTCAGAGTTTTACAACCTTCACACCTAATTCCAGAATATTCCAAGATGCCCACAGAAGAGCCCTGTACCACTAGCAGCCACTCCCCATGGCTCCTCCCTGAGCTTCCTGTCTCCACGGAGGTGTCTGTTCTGAATGCTTTATATAAACAAAACTTCAAGAGCCACTGCATTTTATTTCTCTCTTCTTTCAAAAAGCATAATGTTGGGGCTGGCACTGTGGCGTAGTAGGCTGAGCCTCCACCTGCGGCGCTGGCATCCCATATGGGCACCGGTTCAGGTCCCGCCTTCTATTCCATTCCACTCTCTGCTGTGGCCTGGGAAAGCAGTGGAGGATGGCCCAAGAGCTGGGGCCCCTGCACCCATGTGGGAGACCTGGAGGAAGCTCCTGGCTCCTGCTTCAGATCAGCCCAGGTCCAGCCATTGCAGCCATTTGGGGAGTGAACCAGAGGATGGAAGACTTTCTGTCTCTCCCTCTGTCTACAACCCTGCCTCTCAAATAAACACATAAAATCTTTTAAAAAGCATAATGTTTCCTTTTTTATTAAGTTAAATGTATTTGAAGTGCACACAGACACACAGTTGTTGTCCGTCTCCTGGTTCACTCCCAGATCCCTCAGCATCCAGGCCTGTGCCAAGCTGAAGCTCAGAGCAGGACTCAGTCCAGGTCTCCACGTGGGCGGCAGGGACCCACGTGCGCGAGCCCTCACTGCTGCCTCCAGGGTGCACGTGAGCAGGAAGCTGCACCAGGAGCAGAGCTGGTACGGCAGCACGAGACGGCAGGTGCCCCACCCAGGTGCCACAACCACGCCATCGGATCCCTGCCCCAGCTCGGTGTCGCGGAGGTTCATCCATGCAGTCCAGTGCTGCGCTGTGTGTTAGTGCCCATACATGACCATCATCACACTGAAACGTTTAGCTCTAGTACTCTGTGAATAGGACGCCCGTGCCTGAGTCACTCTGCTCACCTGGTGTCACTGAACAGGACCCTGGGGAGACTGGGCGTGGCATTAGCCCGCAGTACGCAGAATCCCACCACACAGAGGTTCTTCATAGCCAACCCCAGAAGCAGAAGCTGGAAGAAATTAGGAGTTCACGAAGCAGATTCTTGGACAGGAAACGTACTTTTCCACAAAGAAACACAGGAGGCGCACAGTGATTGGGAAGTGATGAGCTATGAGTACGTATTGCTTCTTTAGAGATTTTATTTATTTTGAAAGGCAGAGTTACAGAGAGGGAAAGGCAGAGGCAGAGAGAGAGAGAGACGTCTTCCATCTGCTGGTTCACTCCCCAAATGGCTGCAACAGCCAGAGCTGGGTCAGGCCAAAGCCAGGGTCTCCCACGTGGGTGTGGGGGTCCAAGCACTTGGGCACATTGGCAGGGAGCTGGATTGCAAGTGGAGCAGCCGGGACTCTAACTGGGGCTCACATGAGATGCAGGCGGCAGTGCCTTAGCCTGCTAGGCCACAGCACCAGCCCCAGTACTAATTACTTTCTAAATAGAATTCATGTAATTACAATATTTTAATATTTTCAACAATTACCAGACTAAAAGGCTGCCTAACAAATTTGCTGAAAATTTAATTACTGCCTCCCTGGGCTGGAAGGAACTGGATCCTCACAGCGCAGGGCAGATCTTCACGGGATGCCTGCTACCTTCCTGCAGACGCTGGGGTCTCAATGACCTCACCTGGCTCTCCATTACGGCATGACACTCACTCCACGGCGCCTCATGCATCCATGCCTCTGTGCACAGCTGGTTCCTTCCCCGGAGCACGCCTCCCATCCCAACTGTGTCAGTGCTGATGTTCTGACTCAGTTCTGTCCTGCCCGCTGCTCCCCGCACTGCAGACACTGGAGCGGGAGGAGTGTGGACGCCTCGTCTCTCACTTGCCTTTTCTGTCACGGGGAGGACTGTGCTGTGTTTGGCTCAGTGTCCCTGCAAGGGCTGGGGCTGGACCAGACCCAAACTGGGAGCCAGGAATTCAGTCTGGGTCTTCCCAGGGATAAGACCACCCGGGCCATCGCCTGCTGCTTCCCAGGGTTTGCATTAGCAAGATGCCAGAATCAGCAGCAGAGATGGGACTCGAGCCCAGGCACGCCCAGGCACTCTGGGATGGGATGCAACAACCCAAGTAGCAACCAAACACTGTGCTAAGCTCCTGCCTCCCCCTTTTATTAATTTTTAGGGTGGCTTTCTTCATTTTACATTTTAACACTATTTGGAATACTTAAGTAATACATTAAACCTATATATATATATATGTATATATATAAATCATGAATCACCTATAATGTATACCATAGTACACCATACATGACATATGTATCATATGATATATATTACATTATGGTATGTTATATATAAGTAACCCCCTATCAAATTGCACTGTACTCCAACGTTGTACACATGTGTATTAGCTCACATCATCAACATGCAATTCTTCCAGGAATTATGTCCTCTTCACTTTACACAGGAGGAACTGAAGCTCAGCTGGGGCGCCCAGACTCCCGGGACTGGCCATGTCCGGCCCCTGCATTGAAGGTCGGATGCCTGTGAGCCTGTGTGCAGTGGCCACGGTGAGGGGTGAGGGGCAGGATGGCCACAGCGCGCAGGGTCACCCTCCCATCTTGTCTGAGTACTACTCGCCTAGCCGAGCTTCAGATTAGGACAAATGTGATTAGGGCCTCTGCTGAATTTTCTCGTGACCTTGAGTCCGTGGCTGTCTCTGAAGTACATCTCATAAATAATAAATCTTGAAACTTAAAAACATTCCATCTGGAGTACCGCTGACTCTCACCTAGGACTTTAATGTTATGGATTTTATTTCAGCAAATGCAAGTATGGGTTTTATTTTCTCCCTAGTTTTTCTCACACTTGATCTTTTCTCTCCTTTCTTTCGCCCTGTGCATTATTGTGCTCTTAGCTTTTTAAATCTCATTTTCAGCTATGGCAAAAGGATACATTGGCTGGTCGTCGGAATATTTAAAAAATGCATCTCTCTAACCCCAAGGTGCTAACTCTGCCCACCTATTCATGTGCAAATGTCTGCCAGTTTATGCTAAGTCTCCATGTCAGGACAGATTCCATCTCACGCAGGGCACTGTCGCAGAGGCACAGTACATACAGATCATAGAGTGTCTGAGGGCCAGCACGACGTTCTTACTGCAGATAACAGCTGACACTGTATGAGAAAAATGTTCCTCTACAGGCAGACTTCAACTCTGCATATGTCTGAGTTCTCAGCAGATCCGTTCTGGGGCAAGCGTTTGGTGCAGCCCTTAGCATCCTGCTTGGGGCTTGGGATGCCTGGGTCCGAGTTCTGGCCCCACTCCAGGTTTGTCCCAAGCTGCTGTGCACTCTGGGAGGCAGCCGTGATGGATGGCTGAAGTGGTTGGCTCCTTGCCACTCAAGGGGAGACCCAGACTGGATTGAATCCCTGGCTCCTGGCTTTGGCTTAGTCCAGGCCTGGCTGTTGCAGTGAACCGGCAGATGAGAGTCTCTCTCTTGCCCCCCCCATACACATTTCCATTAAATAAAATAAATACATTATAATCAGAAAGTTGTTTCTAAACACCGGGGACATGAAAAGCTCCCGGGAGCACAGGATCGGAGGCCAGTGCTGTCTTGTCACATTCGGCCCATCGGCCATTGTGCCAGGAGCGCAGTAAAGCGCCCTCTTCCTCGGATTCTGGGGGCATGAACAGATCCGAGTATGCATAGCGTGTTGACCAGGCTTTGCCACACAGCAAACGAGGGGGCCATGTAAGTCGGTAGTAGCGGCGCCTGGGAGAGATGGGGCACAGTACCAGTCACCCCCAAGGGGGACCCCTCACTGGAACTAACCGTCAGCCGAAGAATCTCTTGTCTGGGGTGTCGGGGGAGACAGCACGGAGCCCCCCGCCCTGGTGGGACCCGTTGGGAGCAGTGAGACTTCCAGAAGGCACCGGGAGCTCACAGCAGACCGCTGGGCGGGAACACGTGCTTTTCCTAACTACGGCCAGGCAGTGGCTTTGGTTCCATCACTGTGGCTTCTCCGAAGGGCAGAGGGGCTGACCCCCGCCACCTCGGCCCACTCTGTAGTCACACCAGCTTCCGCTCTTTCCCTGTCGGGAAAACAGCAGCTCTGCGGAGAGAAGAAACCTCCCACGGGGGGAGATGGCGGCAGGTGAGAACTGACCCCGGCTGTGCAGACGCCGGGAGGTCCTCCATGGTCCTTCAGTGCTCTGACCCACAGCCCGACAGTAACCAGGGCCTGGGCGATTTGACAGCCACAGTCAGTTCCATCTCAGCGAAGCTAAGCTGTCAGATTATCATGAAAGTGCTAAGATGCATTTGATGTCCCTGCAGCATTCAAGTGAATGGGACGAGGCCCTGAGCTGGGGCAGCCGGGTCCCAGGCCGGCTGAGGAGAAGGTGCTCATCAAAGCTGGAACCGGGGGCCTGGCAGGGTGTTCGTGACCTCCTGTTGGCCCCAAGATTATCCTGCAGGCTTTCCTGGCTAGCGCTCCTTGGGCCCACGGAACCAGCAAAACACACCAGGAGGCAAGTCCACGTATCACCCCTACTTAGCCGGCCTTGGGGGGGGGAGAGAAGAGGAGGGGGGAGGGGGAGGAGGAGGGAGGCAAGGAGGAGGAGGGCAAGGGGGGAGGAGGAGGAGGAGGAGGAGGAGGAAGAGGGGGAAGGAGGAGAAGGAAGAGGAGGAGGGAGGAGGAGGAGGGGGAAAAGAGGAGGAGGGGGGAAGGAGGAGGAAGAGGAGGGGGAGAACCCTGTGTACTTCACAATGAAAAGAACAACCGTTGGGGCCGGCGCTGTGGCGCAGCAGGTTGACTCCCTGGCCTGAAGCGCTGGCATCCCATGTGGGCACCGGTTTGAGACCCAGCTGCTCCACTTCCAATCCAGCTCCCTGCTGTGGCCAAGGAAAGCAGTAGAAGATGGCCCAAGTGCTTGGGCCCTGCACCCGCGTGGGAGACCCAGAAGAAGCTCCTGGCTCCTGGCTTCGGACTGGTGCAGCTCTGGCCATTGTGGTCAATTGGGGAGTGCACTAGTGAATGGAAGACCTCTCTCTTTCTGAGTCTCCTCTCTGTGTAACTCTGACTCGCAAATAAATAAATAAATCTTAAAAAAAAAAAGAAAAGAAAAGAACACTATAAATGAAGGGAACTGAAATGAGGAGGTTTTATGATCCGAGTTCGTGTGTCTTTCCAGAATCCACGCTGTGCTAGTCGGTTTCCCTGGGTTGGAAAGTGTGTGAAATTCATTCTGTCTGTAGATTCTCTGGCTTCATACTTCCCCGTGCAATGCTCTGTGCACAAGGTGCTAGGGGGTTTCACTCGCGCTGATCCCCCGGGGAGTGCGTGTGGGCGTTTTCTCTCTACTGCTCCTTGCAGCCCCTGTGATGAGCAGTTTCTGGGTGGTGAGACCTGGCAGATGGAGGACCAGTGAGGAAAGCTCACATCCGCATTATCCTTTAGCTACGGCTCTAACCCGGCCGTCAGCAAAGTGCACACGGGAGGAAACTGGCCCGGCCACTACGTGCTGCCGTCACAGAGCAAAGTCGGCGTGGCCCCACACTGCACTTGGCTGTCACGTGACTGATGCTTTAAATAGCCTGCAGTCACATGCGTGGCTTCCCTAAGTGGAGTTTATTTCACACACAGGCCTCCTTACCAAACAGCTACCTGAACCTCCCCGTCTGCTGTCCGCTGTCATTTCAAGCCAGTTATCCACAGCATGAGGGCAGCCTTAGGACAGGTGGGGAGGCTGCACTGAGTCACCAGCGAGATGGAGGTCAATGGGTTTTAAAGCTCCTGTCCTTCTTGTAACCTAAATGGCAAAGTTATTACAAGTAGCCATGAGAACAAACACAGTGGAAAAGAATGCATGTTGTAAGAGTTTTCCTAGAAGCCCGTCCTTGGGCAGAGATATCCCTTTCTTGAGCAGGAGGCTCTGAGTTCAAGTCCCAGCTTTGCTTCAATTGCAGCTTCCTTGCACACGTTGGAGGCGACAGGTGGTGCCCCCATCACTCGGGTCCCTGCCGCCCACGGGGGACCTTCCATTGAGCCCCAGGCTTCCGGCTTCAGTCTGAGTCAGTCCCAGTTGCTGTGGGCATCTGGGGCCGTGAACTCGCTGATGGAAGATCGCTGTCCATGTCTGTCTTTCTCTCTCTCTCTCTCTGTATCTGTCTCTTTGCTTTTCAAATAAAAAGTAATTTATAAACACACAGCTACTTCCAAAAGCTCATGAGAAAATCGCATTAAACTAAAGTTTATTTTGGTGCAAAAATTCCAAAATCCACGCATAATGTTTCATTGTGTCCATTTCCCGTAACTTTATGGAGTCCCTCAGATACCTTCACTGAGTAGATGTCTGTGTCACACAACCAGACAGACAGAAGAATGTTACTGGGACATAATTTCCCACCATGTGGCTTAATGTAATTAACGCCGGGGCTGGTGTCACCCAAATCCCCTCTTGCCAGCGGCGGGAGGTGTCCTCCACCCAGGTCCAAGGGCGTCAGCATTCTACCTGGAGAAGCGATCTGTCCAAGGTTGACGAGGGTGAGGACAGGTGACACGAATGGCCAAGGGTACGACTGCTGTGCTGCGTTTCATTGTCTTGTGAAACACAAGAGGTTGAGGATTCCTAAGTCACGGCACCCAGCACGCCAACCACCCAGGGAACACCAGCGCCCGCACGCGCACTTGAGAGCCTGCTCTGCTCCCAAGGGAATGGGCAGATGTTGATTTACAAACAGGTGTGATACCTGCTACTTGGGGGGTTTGCAGCCTCATGGGTGATTAAAAAGAGCACAGTGACAACACAGCCAAACCTAATTTCAAGAGAAAATGAAGGCTCTCCATTCTCTTCAAATACAATAAAAATCCTGCGTTGAGAACAACTTTAGCTCATATCGATTTGTGTTTCTTAGACACTAAAAAGGCTCTGACCCTCAACATGACTCAATTCCTCCACGACAAAACTGCATCATATCTAAGTTTTGAAGATATTGCTACTTAATTAAGCCGGCCAAGAGAGGTAGAACCTTAGTTAAGAAAACACCTTTCTACCAATAGAAAATCAATATCTTTAAGTTGAGCGTGATTTTCTGTTACATTACTAAGCACATTATGTGCACAGGGGTATGGACCAGCATGTGACATATTGACATGTAGCCATCCCGTGTCAGCCAGCCTGGACCCCGGGACTCCACTGGCTCATGGAGCTGTCATGAGCTGAATGAGGAGAGTGCCCACCGCAGCAGAACCTTCATGTGGAGGTGGCCGGGGGAACACCCACCCTCTCGGACTGACAATGCCTTAAATATGCAAGAAAGGCTCTGTGTCCTGAGCCTGCGGCCTTTCACACAAGTCTCTCTCCAGGCCCCTGTGCGCAGGTGCAAACTGTGTGTTGTGAATATCAAAAGCAGAGCCGCAAGAACTTGAATTAGGTGGGTTTCCATGCCTGCTTAGAAGCAAGCCCTCTCAGTTCCCTCTGTTCACAGAGAAAACCGTTTTCCTGGGAGAATTCCGTAGCAGCTCAAATCCCAAAGCCCCAAATCCAGAGGTTTAAGCTGAGAGCTGGGGCCCAGCACGTGGCAGAGCAGGTTGAGCCGCCACTTGTGACGCTGCCATCACACACTGCGGTGCTGGTTCAAGTCCAGGCTGCTCTACTTCCTACCCAGCTCCCTGCTACCGTGTCCGAGAAGACAGCAGCGGGCGTCCCAAGTACCTGGGCCCCTGCCACCCGTGCGGGAGATGGAAATGGAGTTCCTGGCTCCTGGCTCTGGCCTGGCCCTGACCCAGCTCTTGTGCCCTTTGGGTAGAGAAAATCCTCAGATGGAATCTCTCCCTCTCCCTCTCCCCCTCCCCCCTCCCTCTCCCCCTCCCCCCCTCTCCCTCTCCCTCTCCCCCTCCCCCCTCCCTCTCCCTCTTCTCTCCTCTCCCTCTCCCCTCCCTCCCCTTCCCCCTCCCTCCCTCTCCTCTCCCTCTCCCTCTCCTCTCCTCTCCCTCTCTCTCCTTCTCCCTCTCCTCTCCCTCTCCCTCTCCCC
>CM027396.1:23611549-23708362 GCA_015711505.1 Sylvilagus bachmani
TTAACCCGCAGCTGCTTAGGGGCGGCTAGGTACCGGGCGGTGCTATCTTAACCCACAGCTGCCCATCCATAACTTATGGTTTCGGCCCTAATTCCAGGAAAAGTTTTGCTAAAGTTGCTTAAGATGAAACAGGGACAGTTAAAATGGCATCACTATTGCTAAGCAGTTAAATAGCACAACTACTGCTAGGGTTGTTCAGGAGAGCTGGCTGCCCTGGAATTATGAATGTGAGCACAGGTCATTCATTGCCCTTTTATTTGGCATTTCTTGATTGCCTATAAAGTTAACACATCGATATGCTCATTTACCATTGTGTTTTCTAATAATGAGATGTTTGAAATGTCACCAAGTTGAAATTAATAAGTTCAGAAGTGTGTTCTAACTGCCTCTGTGCTCATCCCCGCATTAGTGTGCAACACTTAAGCTCTGATAGCAAAGGATGGTCGTAGAAGTCATTCGGCTTTCTGTCAGACATGGAACACGTAGTAAAATGACCACAACCAGTCCTCAGCCTTTTGTAAAAGATTTATTTGAAAGGCAGAGTGACAGAGGGAAAAAGAGATCTCCCATCCACCAATTCACTCCTTAAAGGGCTTCAACAGCCAGGGCGGGGCCAGGTCACAGCCAGGAGCCTGGAACTCCATCCGGGTCTCCCATGCGGGTGGCAGGGACCGGACCCACCCAGGCGCACTAGCAGGGAGCAAGGAGCAGCAGCCAGCACTCAGATCCGAGCTCTGATACGTGACACACAACCTGCTGTACCACAGCGCCGGCCCCAGTCCTGTGTCTTTACCACTTCTTCTCCAGGGCCCTCCAGACAGGCCAGTTCACACTGGAGCAGACATTTCCCAGCCACTGCATCACAGGGCACTGACAGGTGGAAGGAATTAAAATCTACAGATTAGCCAGCGCCACGGCTCACTAGGCTAATCCTCCGCCTGCGGCACTGGCACACCGGGTTCTAGTCCCAGTTGGGGCACCAGATTCTGTCCCGGTTGCCCCTCTTCCAGGCCAGCTCTCTGCTGTGGTCTGGGAGGGCAGTGGAGGATGGCCCAAGTGCTTGGGCCCTGCACCCCATGGGAGACCAGGAGAAGCACCTGGCTCCTGGCTTCAGATGGGCACAGCAACAGCCATGGCGGCCGTTTGGGGGTGAACCAATGGAAGGAAGACCTTTCTCTCTGTCTCTCTCTCTCACTGTCTAGCTCTGTCAAAAAAAATCTACAGATTAAACAAAAAGACATTGACGTTTGTGGTCGCCAGCCATGGAAAGAGTCACTGACAGTCGCCAGGGTTGCGTGTTTGGAGACTTGACCTCTCAGAGCTCAGAGAACTGACAGAGCAGGAGGACTCAAATCTGAAACAGAGTCTCCAGATCCGACCGTAGGGTTTTAGAATCAAGTCTTTAAAATTTCAAATTAAATTGCTTTAACTAAGGGGCGTACTCAGTGTTTGCGGATGGACAGCCTACGTGATACAGGTTCACCGAGTGCTGTAGCTGATCTGATCGTGGGCGTTACCACCAGCTGCAGGGATGCGAGCCTGTATGTGAAGACGGAGGATGTGCGCTCATCTGCGGCACAGCAGAACTAGGTCGGCCGAGCTCGCCCTGCACCTCCCTGCGACCAGGGCTCTGTACAGGACTGTGGACAAGGCTCCTCCCACTCTTGGTTCAGTTCCTAGGGTGGACGGCCCCTGCCGCCACCTCACCACTGCTGCCCCCTGCAGGTGCCCCGCAGCCCCGCAGGTGCTGTAACTTGGACCCCTGTGGCCCTTCTCTAAGCTTTCCCTGGGGTGGCTCCTTCAGGCCGCTGGTCTGCGCTGCAATTTCCCCAGATCTTAGCTGAGGCCTCAAAAGTCTCTTAGAAACCAGAGGAAAAGCAGGGCCTTGGGTGAGGCCAAATTTAAACCAAGAGCTTCAAGGCTCTCCATTGTTACGGGTCAGTTGTCATCAACTCTCAAATACAGCCCACAGTGGTTGTATATAGGCCACCAGGAGGAAAACCGACAACAACAAAATCACAGCACGAGGACCTGGGCCTAAGCATCGCTCGCCCATGTTGCTGGGGAAATGAGCTGTGTGTCTGTCTACACCAGGCTTATCCCATCGGGAGGTTTCTGGAGATTCCCCAGGGGCACTGCCCCAGGCCATTGTTCTCCGGCCCCAGTGCAGAGCTCTTTAAGGTGCGCTCTCTTCACAGCACGCATGCGGGAAGAAGGACTCTGCCCGTGGCCTTCCCCCTTAAGAGCCAAAGCCCAACCAAGGAGGTCTAGAGACCCTGAGGAATCCAGGCCCCCGAGGGCCTGGGGAAGGCACAGGGGGGCTGGGCCTTCAGGACTGGGCGTGCTCCTCCCCTCCTCCTGCTCAGCGTGCTGACTTTACCTGCAGCGTTATCCGCCCCATGCTTCCTGCTCCTCAAGCTCTGGTCCCAGTCCAGAGAGAAGGCGGTTCTGTTCCTGGACAAGCACTAGAGCAGGGTGTGGGCAGTGGTGACAGGCGACCTGCTAGGACCTCCCCTTGCCTCTTTCCTTGCCCGAGCTGACACACCCCGCACATGCACTTGCTCCAGGTAGGAACTTGGTCCCCAGCCACAGGACTTGACTGGGCCGTTTGCCCAAGCGGCCTGTCCTGAGTACCCCGGTCACTGGGGCGCCTCTCAGGTTGGCAACTCGGCGTTCTTCAGAGGACAAGCGAGCTTCTCCCATCTTTACAGCAGGCGGTAGTTTTGCAACGTGGTCGGCAGAGACCCCGAGCTTCGGCATCAGCCTCCCTAGGAAACCGGGAAGCAGTTCCTTGATGATCCTGTTACAGAGACAGTCCCTTGTCCACGACGTTCTTGAGTCTAGAGCTCGTGTTGTATTCCTTTAGCATTTTACAAAGCTGATCAAAGAAACCGAGAAGGAACTTAACAAGTGTTCTAACCCGAGCGCTCTGTGCGGAGTTGGTTTTGTTATGCTTTGACAGAGCCACATGTTCTGCTCTTTATTCAGATGATAGAGGAACCCTCGTCCTACTGGAGGATATTTAATTAGGATTGTTATTTTGGAGGACATGTGTGTGCCTTGGAAAACAGTGTGTTACAGGTACTTTGAACTACTTGCATGGTTTCTGGGACGCTTGGTGCCGGTCCCTCATCTGCACCTGTGTTTATGCCTCCGCTTGCCTCCCGATGGCTCTTTGTGCTCACCATTCAGATCCCCGTACGTTGTTAAACCTGCCTGTGTTGTCAAAGATCCCTGGGAAATTCGGGCATCACTTCACAGCCCTGTTTCCTAGGGTAGGCTATAACGCGTGACTGGTGTGCGATTTAAGAAAGTAACAGATGTGCATTTTAAGCACATCTTAATATCAGGCACAACGTGGTAGCTTTGCTTATCACGGGGCTGAAAGGGAGCAGGATGGCGTGTTTCTTTACTTTATCTCATGAATTATAGGTAGGGGATCGCATGAATATTTCACACCTTAAAATGCAACTTCCACTTTAGGTAATGGCCGACTATGATTTCAGACAGGTAATTGCTCGTCAGGCTCTGGGTGTGAATGATGCCGCTAATATTCCGTGAGCAGAAGTGTCTCTTTCTGGAGCTTCCATTTATCCACATAGGGGTCCCTGTCGCATCGGGAAGTGGTGTTTATTAATCACAATAAACCTCGGGGGGTGTGCGCAAACCCTCCAGGCACTGCAGCGCTGGGGCCTGCAACACTCCGGGGTCTGTGTCACTTCCTGGCTGAATGTGACGTCTGGAAAACTCGCACGTCAGGCCTTCACTGTCTCTGTGGTCCGTGCTGTGGGAGGGGGGAGCAGCATGCAAATGGCGCAGTAGGAGCAGGTGGGTCTTAAGCAGCCTCTGGCTTCAGCCTCTGACTCCTCCCAGTCGGGCCGGGGGCAAGCGACGGGCAGGGCCGGCTGGGAAAATGCAGCCGCCCCAGAGCTTCTCGGACGGAAGTGATTTCAAGCACCATTAGATAAGGATGCATCCTTGCTTGGTGATGTCCTTGTTATTCTGGCCAGATATATCTGCCCCAGGGGCTAATTTGCTTCAAAAGTTGTGTGCACAAGGATGGACAGGACGTCCTGTGTGCTGACGGCAGAGTGATGTGAACCCTGGTATTTCAGCGTCTGGGGAACAGTGCGCCATTACAGCCTGGAATCATTCAGCTGCTGGGAGGTCAGTGTCCCTGGGTCGGCAGATGACTGGAGCTGACGTTCAAACCTCACAGACTGTTTTTACAGCTTGGCACTATGTGTGCAGGCCACGGCTGGTGTCATCCGGGGCACCTCTCTGCCCTGGCCACTTCCATTAACGTGCCTCTGAGTGACAGAAAGGGGGCACATTTAAACATCTCAAGAGAAAGGTCAGACTGCTTCTAGGAGAGGGACCCCAGGGTCGGGAAGCTCCCACGAGGAGCACTCTGACCTGTCTCTTCTCTAATTCCACGATGCATTTTCTGTGTGTGTGTCTTAAGCCTGTGGTTGGTTCTCGGATACATTGGGTTTCTGGTTATTCTCTGAAAACAGAGGAGCAGCGTGGACATTTCTGCCCTGCTAGAAGCCTGCATCTTGTAGTCCATGGCGTGGCCTCCTTTCCCACACTTCTAGTTTCTCTGCTCTTAATCTGCATCTCGGCACTGCTCACTCCTCTCCTCTCCACCTCGGTCACATCCTTGATTTCTATCTGGAGTGTTCTCCGTGGAACATCCTTGACTATATTGGAGCCACTCGGATAACCCAAGATAGTCCTCCCCTCTCAAGGTCCATAAGCCATTGGCAAAGTCTGCTGTATGTCACGGGCCTCAGGGTTTAACCATGGACACCTTGGTGGCCAGTGTCCTGTCCTGCACCTCTGGTGCCCAGTTCTCAGGGTTTAACCATGGACACCTTGGTGGCCGGTGTCCTGTCCTGCACCTCTAGCGCCCAGTCTGGAACAGGATGGCAATGAGGCTTCGAAGCATTCTTTAGTCCAAGATGGAAGTGCTTATAAATGTTAGCATGAGGCTCTACTCCTCTCTCAGCTCTGTATGTATTCACCTGTTACCTGTTGCCCACACGGCTTATCCTGGCCCTCATTTCTCCACCAAATTCATGTTTATCTTTTATCTCGAACATAGCTGACATTCCTGCCAAATCGCCAGTCATCAACTATGCAAGATAAATGGGCAAGCGATAGACTGTAGTTGAGTGTTTTGTAATTTGAACATAATATTCTCACCACTGTGTCTGTAATTTGAAAACATTTGTAGAGTTCTTTTTATAATAACTGCATCTGCTACATTTTCCCCTGTTAGAATTTGTAAACCATCTCCCAAGGGTGATCTGGCATGAGGACAGCGCAAGCGGCCGCCTCCCGGGGGCCTCGCCGACTGTATGGGTATAAACGATGTTTGAAGGCGCACCTGCGTCGCCATGGTTGTCAGCTTTGCAGCTTTTCTGATGACCTAAACACCTTTGCTGCCTGGAACATTGTGAGAGCCGAGTTGTGTACATTGTAGAGATAAGACGAGTCCAGGGCAGGAGTGCCTGGGTCAATCCAGGTTCAGTTCACCGAAGTGGGACAGTAAGTTGCTACATCTCTCCTTACCCAAGTTTGTAAAGTTGATGCAGTAAATAGCACCCGACTTGTTAGGTCACTGAGAGAACGAATTGCATTTCGAACAGTGCATACCATGTGGTCGTCTCGTGGAGGCGATTGTCGCTTCAGGCTGGGTGGCTTTATTGCTACCATATCATTTTCCTCTCCAGTTCCACTGATTATTAGATTTCTAATCATGCTTCGGTATCATAATTGTAAATTGCATTTTGATGTTCTGAAGCAATGTGGAGTCTCTAGGAGTTATTGAAATCGTTAGAACTCTCTTCTGCAGGACTCGGTGGTCACAGGGACACCTCACGAGCTCTCGTTCCTGCGTTGTGAATTTGACATCATCGTTGGCTGTCACTCCTGTCTCCTAACTCGCTGTGTCATGGTTCTCCACGTGCAGGATACCTCTGGGTGAGGTTCTCGGGGGCCTCCTGTGGGCACACAACCGGAGTCCTTCAGGACCCAGTGGTCTTCTCACTCCCAAGGTCTTTTCATTCTGCTTGTTTGGCAAACACTCCCACCCCCTGAGAGGCGGGGAAGGGGTTGCCCGCACCTGCATGTGACCGGAACAGGACGCCTGCAGGGCTTTGGGTAATTCGTGCTCTCCACCGAGAGTGACCCTGGGGTTCAGAAAGGCCAGGTGTGACCAGACTCATGTGGTCGTTTTCTTGTCTCCTCAGCTCAGTGTCTCGCTGTAGTTAAGTAGCACTTACCAAGCCATGGTCTGTGCCGATTCTCATCGGCTTCATTGACTCTGTGTGGCTGAGTTATTGACACGTATGTGAATTAAATAGTCTGCAACCCAAGGCAGAACTGTGTTCAGAGAAACTATTTCTGGGTAACGTTTGAAACAAGATGGAGTCTGTCCATCTCTGTGACATGGAGACCAGAGAAACCAAGAGCTCTGGGGCTTAGCAACCTGGAGTGCCGCTTGGTTAATCTCGCCAAGTGTCCACCTTTGGAGCGCTCTGAGCCAAGCAGGTGGACGGCAGGAAACGGAGGAGGACTTGGCAGTTACTATGTCCTTAATTTCAGCATTTCTGTTTGTTACCATTATTCTCAAATCCGTATTTCTAAACTATCAGTATAGCCTAGCAATCTGTTCCTCTTGTTCTTTTAGCACGGCTACTCTGGAGGGTATTTTGTGTTTAAGGAATGTAACTTCATGTATTTAGCATATACAGAATTGGGGACACGATGCTGCTTCCCCCCCACCCCTCCCTCCCACACTCCCCCTTCCTTTCCTATTTTACCTTTTAGAGATTTATAAGAAGCGGTTGAGACTCCGGGTAACATTCCCCCACAGAGGTTTGTTTATTTTATCTTGGTTGGCATGAATTGAGTTTGAGGCTTTTTGTCTTTCTTTCCTAAGAATGTATTGCTGACTCCCCCTTACTCCTAGTCCAGGCACGCGGCACTGCCCGTGGGGAACCTGGGTTCCCCTACAAGGGCCCAGAGACTCCAGTGTCTGAGCACACGATGGCCGCAGCCTAAGCTCCGCTCCTCGGCCTCCTAGAAGCACGCACCCAAGCGAGCAGTGTTTGAGAGGGCTTTACAGGCGAACGGGGCTCACAGGCCTCCCGCCTTGCCCCTGCTCCGGGAGGTCTTCCTCCCCGGAGCTCCGGCCGCCGTGGAAGGTCCGACTGCTCGTTGCCTCCGGTGTTGAGTGGCTTAGGGGTCGTTTTGGGCTAAGCTTTCGGCTTCACTTCCCGGGAGCCTGCCCCGTCTTGGAGCCGGGGAGAGAATGCTCCCAGGAGAAGAGTCTGGGCTTCATGTCGATGAGTTTTCCCTCTCTGCAATATCTTGTCTAATTCCTGGCTAACTTGGCAAATTCTCGACACCTTCGGATTATCTGCCAGTTTTTCTGGCTGTTCCCTGGAGCAGGTCTGCTCGTCTGCAAATGAACCCATCACACAGATATGGATGGTCTCTGCCCGCCTTTCTCCGCGCTCAATCTCAGGCCCATCGACTGCTGTTTCTGCTTCACACGACTATGGATTTGTGAGACGCGTGGGTCTCAAAGCCTCGCCGAGGTTAGCTCTGGGCAGAGGGCCTGACTGTCCGCACAGACACTGAGGAGCGCAGGACGAGTTCCCTCCTCTGAAGACAGCACAGCCACACTTGTTTCTGTTCCTTCCATGAACTTACAAAGAACTACAGCTTTGATGCTCGGCAGTAAAGCCCCGCAGAAGTAGAGAACTGGGTGCCCCATCCCCGTAGGAAGGTTTTGCATTAACAAGAGCAAGAGAGCTTACAGTGGCAGCTAAACGTGGTCCTTAAACCAGAGCATCGTGGGTGGCAGGGAGGGAAATCCACCATGATTGACATCAGCATCGCTTCCACTGAAACATTCCTGCAATGCAAGACAGTGCAGCTTTAATCTTAAAATCTCTTTTAGGAGAGAGGGAGGGGCAGACAGAGGGCCCCGTCCACTGGATTCGCTCTCCAAAAGCTCGCAATGGCCAGGGAAGCAGGATTGCAATCCAGGACCCAGTTAGCTGAGCCGCCTCTGTGGCTTCCCAGGTTGAGCCCTTGTGGGAAGCTAGGGGCAGCGGCAGAGTTGGTGTCGACCTCGGTGCTCTGCTGTGGGAGGCCGGCATCTCCGGTGTTGCAGCCCCAGGCAGAACGCCCACGTGACTGCTTTATTTCTGACGAGCGTCGAGTGGTGCAGGAACGGCAGTCTCCTACCTGCAACTTCACGGGTCTTGTTCGTGTCAGACTGAGGAGTCGCCGTCTCTGAGTGTCTGTGCCCATGGCTTCACGAGCGGAGACCCATTGTGGGCTTCCATTAGGCTCCATCTCTGCCAGCGATACTCGGTGTCCCCATTGTCCCCAAGAAGGGAGGCATCTGCACTGCTTCCCACTCTGAGACACTATCTGCAAACTGCATTGCAAATGCCCTCGGGTCTGTTTGGAACATTTATCCTGAAGAGCCGAATTCATCCCTGAGAGGTCGATCTTGGCACCAGGAGCTCCCACGAGAGCCCTGCAGGCCTTCCCTGCACTAACTGCTTCTAACATGATGCTGGTTTGTGGTACTTCTGTCCCTGTAGCCACTTAAAAAAAAGATGAATGATACAATTTGATAAAGTAAACACCAGAATTGATACATAAGACACCTGACATAGTGAACTTGAGTTCTGGATCCTTAATGATCTTTTACCATATGGGTAAAACTAGAGTTGTCCCGCAGCTCGGGTTCCAGGGACCACTGAAACTGCACCTGGAGGGGATGAGTGCTTTGTGCTGCCTGGTGAGAGATGGCCCCTCTCTCACTCCAGTGCTTCTGAGCTGTATTCGCTCTTCCTGAAAATGACCACGCTCTTCCATTTTCATGGGTAGACAGATCAATATCAATTTTTACAAGCACCTTATCAAAATGATAGATTCAAATAGGAAAATGAAAGATGGATTCAAATAGGACAATATTACCAGAAGTAGACAGAAAAAAATCAACACAGATGGCTTTGGTGGAAAATTTACCAGCATGATGTATGGCCCAAGACTGTTGCTATTGGATTTTCAAACTCTCTCATTCTTTATGGATTTCCAAGGCCCAGTTCTAACCCATCGCGGCCTCTGCTGTGTGCCCGCCCTGTTTGTGAAGGCTGTGGTGCTGGGTGATGCCTCCTTCACTGTGTGCTCTCTGAACCTGGGTGCAGAGGCACAGCCTGACTCTGCCCCCGGATGGGTGGCAGCCTCTGCCGTGCAGGTGGCATGGGGCGTGGTGCTCCTGGGAGCCTCACCGGCCTCTTCAGGCTGATAGATGGCACACTCACACCCACGAGCCCCGGCGGGCGGGCACCCTCTGTGCACACCATCTGCTGTTAGGCGTATTTCTCTTCCCATGAACTTGCAGCCTCCACACATCCACGGAGTGTGCATGTGTTTCCATGGAAACCACACCAGAAAATCAGGGCAGGTGGAGGGACTCGGATCCATTGTGTGATGACGATGGCGTTGCCTTGCTCGCTGAAACATGGACTCCCGGTGTTTGAGTCTGGAAAACAATCGATGGCTTCCTTTCCTTTTACAAAATCTAGATTTTTTTCTTTCCTGTCAATTACAGGGGAGCAAGTCTGGCATCTGCTCTGCCCAGTGTCAAACTCGCTGCACTGAGTCTTGAGGGAGTGGGTGTGTGAGGCAAGAATGAGCAGGTACTCCCGTGCTCTTGACGCACATGTGTGATGCGGTTGTCGGACGAGATGCAAACAACGTTCAGGTGCACGCCTTGGAAAGCTGAAGGTCCCTGCTCCCCTGGCGTCCGGTCCTGCGGTAAAGACTGCCGCGTTCCAGAGCCCAGACCTCCGAAGGGCAAAGAACAGTGCACGCTGGAAGCGGGCGGTCACAGCCTCAGCCGGGCTTGTCTGCACGGCCATGCCCAACACGCTGGAGCCCCTCGTGGTCAGTCTTCCCCCCGCTGGGCCACTTCCGCCCAAGTCTGACAGCAGGATGCCCCGAGCACGTCAGCCACAGTGGCAGCCCCTCCCTTTCAGTTACTGCTCCCCTCTGCGTTCTCCTCTGCCCACAGGCAGAGTGGACAGTGAGAGAGAGAGACAGAGAGAAAGGTTTTCCTTTGCCGTTGGTTCACCCTCCAACGGCTACCGTGGCACCGCGCTGATCCGATGGCAGGAGCCAGGTGCTTCTCCTGGTCTCCCATGGGGTGCAGGGCCCAAGCACCTGGGCCATCCTCCACTGCACTCCCGGGCCACAGTAGAGAGCTGGCCTGGAAGAGGGGCAACTGGGACAGAATCCGGCGCCCTTACCGGGACTAGAATCCAGTGTGCCAGCGCAGCAAGGTGGAGGATTAGCCTGTTGAGCCACGGCGCCAGCTTCCAAATCCCTATTACCCTGAGAACCCCAGAATCTTGGCACCAATAGATCGTATGCTCATTTCCATTCCCTATGACCACTGTCAAACAAGCTCACCTTCAGTCCCCAAGAGAGTTGTAATGCACCAGTACAAACACATAGGGATGAATAATTTAGGAGAATAACAGACCCTCTATCAGATTTTTGTAAGATATATTTGAGAGAGAGAAAGAAACACACGAGCAATTCCGTCCACTGGTTCACTCCCCAGAAGGCTGCAGTGGCCAGCTCTGGGCCAGGCGGAAGCCAGGACCCTCCTCTGGATGGCCCACGTGGGTGCAGGAGCTCAAGGACTCGGGCCGTCCTCCACTGCTTTCCCAGGCCCTTAGCAGGGAGCTGGATTGGCAATGGAGCAGCTGGGACACCCCGGCACCCGTGTGGGACGCTGGCATTGCAGGCAGTGGTTTTCCCACTGTGCTACAGTGCTGACCCCTGTCAATCAGTTCCCAGACTGGCTTTTTTACTCGAAGTTGTTCTAAATCTAGAGACACAGGTGTGAGCAGCTGCACTCGGGTCACCTCCACTGTGGGAGCAGGTGAGAGCCAATGGCGCTTTGTCGTCTCGTAACCCCAGAAAGGCACACTGAGGGAAGGAGGGAGCCGCCCCTCCATGCCCCGGCTCCTAGGACTGTGGCGTGGGAGACCCCTCCTACTCGGGAGAGGGACCTGAATCCCAGTGTCAGGCCCACTGTGGAAAGGGTCCTTTAGACTCCGCCCCCAGGCCTGGAGCAGGAATCCGTGTGTGGAGCTGCCAGAGCAGGATGCTCCACCACCCCATCCCCAGTCAGCAGGAGAAACTGCAGGGGAGAGGGCTTGGGGCTGTGTCCCTGAGCCCAGAACCAGGCCCTCGGGACTGTGACCTGGCCGCTGACGAGACCAAGGGCACCTGTTCCTCACCTGGTGCTCGTAGCCTGGGCCTCTGCACCTGCCTGGTGTCGGGAGGCTGTACCCTACGCAGCTGAGCTCACTTGGCTGTGCCACTGACATGCTTGGCTGAGCATGCTGGCAAACGCCAGGACTTCGTGGGGCCCGGCGACTGTGGGACCAGCCTGGGGCCCACCTGGGGCCAGTTCCGTGGTGAAGGGGACTGCCTTCATCACTGTCTTCCGACCTTGCGTAGGCAGCAAGGGGCCCAGGACTGTCTTGGAGATAGTGCTGGGTCTCTAAAGCTGCCCAGCACTGGGCTGATGCAGAGGGATTCCATGTTTAGGCTGGGTCTCTGGGCTTGCCCCAGTGGCAGAGAGGGACCTTCACCCTGGTGGCAGAGGCTGGTTTTCACGTGTAGCACCAGCAGCCTCTCACAGGCCTGGTGTGCACTCCCAAGATAGCACGGAGCCTGGAGACCGTGTGCCCCACCAAGAAGCTGCCCGAGCAGCTGAGGGGCTGCCTCTTCACCCCTCCTATGACTTTGGCCAGAGAGCAAAGAATCACAAAACTGTAGGGACTCGACGTCAGCCCAGCAGTGAGCCGAACCTGATGGCTCCTAACCCTGGGCCGTTGCCTGCAGACGGCGCCTCTGGCCCTGCCTCAGTGCCCGGTGGAGTCCTGCAATTCTGCTTGAGCAGGCTCATGCCACAACGGCATCATGGCAGCTGATAGGTACAGCACTGAGACGTGTGTCCACCCAGCTGCTGCACAGAAAAGAGGGCGAGCTCTGGCTGCCCTGGTTTCACTGGACGGGGCTGTGAATGCGGCATCGTGGGATTCCTGGGCCCAGGACAAGGAGCCCTGTAGGCAGCCCATAGACAAGTCCTAGACAAGTCAAGGTCAGTCTTGGCTTGTGGAATTCCTGCGATGAGAAAGTCATGTACTTCCATGTTAAAGGAGAATGATCAAACACGACCACTCTGCTAACATTAACTATGTTGTGACTGTGTTGTAGAAAGCCCAATAAGTTGCTTATGTATGTTGTTACCTTCTGTGTTGCCTTGAGCCACAGCTGGTTGTGTATAAATATCGCTGAGACGCTGGAATAAACGAGCCTTGATCAGCCGTGTCGTCTTGGCTCCATTCTCTGCACTTTTTCCCTCGTTTCAGTCCCGCTCCCTCCTTCAGCTTCCATTTGACTGGTGCAGCTGGCCCACACAGAGCTCGAGCCTACCACCAGCCAAGCACCGGGCTTGTAGTGATGGGCTACCACTCTGGGCACTTCTCCAGTTCATGCTGAACAGCACATCAATGCAGATTTGGAAGAAACTTGAGTTTGTGGAGTATTATACGACTGAATTGGTAAGAAGATGCTAATAGCTGGACCTGGGGCAAACCTCAGCTTAGGGTGCTGAAATAGAGTAAGAATCCTGGGCTCAGGAAGCAATCGGACTGCCTCAGGCTTCTGTGAGCATGTGACCACAGCCACCGAGCAGGACAGGGGCCAGAAACCACCCACTCGGGAACGGAACCTTCCAAGTGCTCAGATGACGATTTCAATATAACTTTCAAGGAAATTCAACAGAACATAAAGAAATGATTCAATATCTGAGAGATTTGACAGACAGATGGAGTAATCAACATAGAGCAGAAATAAGTCAACTGAAGTCCACTAAGGGAAATAAAAAACGGATCAGAAGCAGAGGAGCCAGGACTCCAACGAGCACACTGGTATGAGATGCCAGCGTTGCAGCGACAGCTTCACCCACTGTGCTGCGACGCCGATGTGTGTGTGTGCGTGAATTGTTTTGGATTGTATGCTATTTATTTGTGCCGAGTTTTATTATTTCTTTCCTCCTACCAATTTTATATTTTATTACTTCTTGTTTTTCGAGCTCCTTGAGGTGCAGCAAGATATGTTCTGAGATTATTTTTTATTTTAAAAAAGGCATTTATTGCTATACAATTCCCTCTTTGCGCCACCTCTGTATCCCATAGGTTTTGCGGTGCTGTGTTTCCATGTCCACTCATTTCGGGAACTGTTCAGATCCCCCCGATTTCAGCCTCGATCTGCTCGTGTAAATTTTCAGGAGTAAAATTTTAATTCCACGTATGCGTGTGGTTCCCCGGGTGTTTATTGTTAATTGCATTGTGGTTGGGAAGGATACTCCATGTGGTTTCCATTTTTTAAAATTTGTTGACTCTTGTTCTGGGATCTGTGGCATGATCTACCCTCGGGAATGTTCCACGTACTGAGAGAAGAGTGTGTATCCGGTAGGTGCTGGATGGAAAGTTGTGCGGGTGCCGTTAGGTTCAGCTGATCCTGGGTGCAGTTAACTCTGCTGGTTTTCTGTCTAGACTACATGTCCATTTCAGATTGTGGGATATTTTGGCAGAGTCCACCACCTCCTACAGCCCGCTAACATCTGCTTCACATGTTCAAGAGCTCCAGTATTGGCTGCATACATGCATCTTTCCTCTTGCTGGATTAAAGCCCTCATCAGGATACAATGACCGCCCAGGTCTGTCCTGCTCTGCAGGGTGGACATGTGCTCCTGACTTGGGGATCCATTGTCGGGGAATATTACAGCCTTTCACGTTCAGTACATATGTGTTCTCAGAGGTGAAGTGAGTTTTTGATAAGCTACGTATACTTGGGTCCTGCGTTTTAACCCATTTGGTCACTCTGTCTGTAACTTGGAGAAGGTGGCCCATTGCCATTTAAGTTAGTTGTTGATATGGTCTTACTGCCATTTTACTTGTGGAGTTTTTATCTTGTAGTTTTTTCTTTTTCCTTCTCTTAAAATTTTAATTTAATTTTTTTTCTAATGGTATATACTTTGATTCTCCACTCTTGGTAAGTTTTATGCTTCTTATTTTTGGTAAAGTGTGTGCTTTGTGGTTACCATGAGGCTCACAAAACTTCTTTTGGCTGTAACAAGCTTGGCATGATGGCAACTGACTGCTGGCCGTAAAGATAGGGAAAGTGACAAAAACCAGAGACAAGGAATCCCAGTAAACCACTCTACCTTTGTCTTCCATTTCTCCCCGATTTTGAATTTTTGGTGTTACCTTTGGCCTCCTTCTCTACTTCCTGTGTCTAAACATTACAGTGTAGCTTCTGTAATTTCTTGAATCTTGCAGTAAAGACCTGAAGGCCTTATTTACCAGGTTTGAGCATCTGAATTTGTATGGTCGCTCTTACCCATAAGTTTTCTACTTGATATTCACTTCTCATCCATGTGTTTTTCTTTTTTTCTTTTTTTTTTAAGATTTATTTATTTATTTGAAAGTTGGAGTTATACAGAGAGAGAAGGAGAGCCAGAGAGAGAGAGGTTTTCCATCTGCTGGTTCACTGCCCAATTGGCTGTTGCACCGATCTGAAGCCAGGAGCCAGCAGCTTCTTCCAGGTCTCCCACATGGGTGCAGGGGCCCAAGGACTTGGCATCTTCTACTGCTTTTCCAGGCCAGAGCAGAGAGCTGGATCGGAAGTAGAGCAGCCGGGACTAGAACCAGCACCCATGTGGGGTACTGGCACTTCTGGCCAGGGCGTTAACCCGCTGCGCCACCGTGCCGGCCCCTCATCCATGATGTCTTTAATTTGGTGACGTCCTCACTGTCTTTTGTGGGGCAGTTCTGGTGGTGATGTCTCTCTGGGCTTTCACAGGGCGGTTTGTGTCTTGACCGACGTCTGAAGGACGGCTACTCCTGGCCGGCCTGGGTTCCCCTCTGGTTCCGTGGAGTCTCGCTCCACTGCCTCATGGCCTGTGAGCTTCTCTTGCAGTGACTTGGGCCCCATTTGTGTGGGTTGGGTTCTTTGCTCTCGCAGTGGGTACATCCTCTGGTAATCCTCGATCTCGGAGAATTTATTAGAATGCGTGTTTGGGTGGCTCTGACCTTTGGCCTCCTGTGCCTGCATGGTTGCAGCTTTCTTTAGGTTCGGAAAGTTCCCTGGCGTCCTCTGAAGATGGTTTCTGACCGTTTTGCTTCCTCAAGTCCTTTTGGCATCTCGGCAGCCCAGACGTCTGCTTTCTGGCTGTCCTGTTTCCCATGCGCTGGGTTCGTCCTCTTGCTTCCCCTGACTCTTGGCTCCAGCTGTGTCTCCTCTAGTAGCTGTCTTCAGGCTCGCGATTCCGTCTTCTGCTTGATCCATCTATCTATGCCTTTTTTTTTTTGGACAGGCAGAGTGGACAGTGAGAGAGAGAGACAGAGAGAAAGGTCTTCCTTTACTGTTGGTTCACCCTCCAATGGCCGCTGCGGCCGGCACGCTGCAGCTGGCGCACTGTGCTGATCCGAAGCCAGGAGCCAGGTGCTTCTTCCTGATCTCCCATGGGGTGCAGGGCCCAAGCACTTGGGCCATCCTCCACTGCACTCCCAGGCCACAGCAGAGAGCTGGCCTGGAAGAGGGGCAACCGGGACAGAATCTGGAGCCCTAACCGGGATTAGAACCGGGGGTGCTGGCGCCGCAGGTGGAGGATTAGCCTAGTGAGCTGCGGCACCAGCCTCCTGCAGTTTTTTGTTCTTGTTTGGTTTTGCTGCACAATGATAGGAATCTGTTATTTCTACGTTCCTATCATATAATTCATAACTTCCCTTGTTTGACCTGAAGACTAACTACTACAGCTGTGGGGCAGGTGTTCCGTGCAGCAGTAAAGTCACCACTTGGGACTCCCTCATCCCGTGTAGAGTCGCCTGGGTTCAGGTCTTGGCTCCGCTTCCGGTCCAGATTCCTGCTGACACACGCCCTGGGAGGCAGCAAATTCTGACTCAAGTTCTTAGGTACCTGCCACCCACAGGGGAGGTCCAGACAGAATTCCTGGCTTCAGTCTGGCTGTTGTGGGGCCCTGGGGAGGGAATGAACTAGTGCCCCTCCTCCCACTTTTCAAATAATATTAGCAAGTAGAACATTTTTAAGCTATTATAGTAGTAAGTCTAGAAGAATGGGTTTCAGTGGTAACAAACGTAACTTGCAAGTGGAAATAGATTTTGCGCTTTGACCACACACATGTGCATATGGACATGTGTGCACACTACTTACTACAGCAAAATGTCTCCGACCTAAAATTATCTTTACTGCACACAACACTGTCAAAGGCTTTCTGATCTATCTCAGTAAATTCTGTTTGTTCTGTTTTATTCTCACCTGCTGTATTCTATTGGACTTAGGACAGAACAGTGGTGACTCCACTCTGTAGCTGGATTTTCTGAGGCTGGAGAGACGTCATCCTAGGAGCAGAACTGGGCTCTCAGAGCAGCAATTTTACCCGACTTTTACATCCCCCTCCTCTCTGTCTGAAGTCTTCATTAAATGTTAATATTCAATTTTAGCTTTTCCCACTGACTTCAGATTATTATATTTCTGTTAGTTGCTGTTGTTAAAATGTAACAGATTCTTAGGTTTATGCCCAAGGAATTTCATTCAGAAAATTCACACCCCCTTTACGTATTGTTCTTGTTTCAGTGTGTATCTATACTAACATAGTCTAACATCTAAGGTGTCTTTGCACACTTCTAGAAAAATCTCAGTTCTTAGCTGCTGCTGCTGTTTTCCCAAAAAATAAAAAAAATGGGAGTTTCGGCTCCATCAGGATGATATGCAAGAGGTTGACTCAAATACAATTATTTCAAGTGTTGTTGAGGTTAATTCGAGAAAGACCGTGGTTATGAGTATTACTTTTACTGAAGGAATACATAAAAAGCATAAATAATTGGCAAGGCACACATGGACATTAATCCACCAAACTAAAGAACTTCAGTTTAAGTCCCAGGTCTAGACGCATAGCCAAATGGTCTTTGACAAATCTCTTTGCTCTTTCAGTACCTCAGGGTCGTGGCATGGAAATGTAGATGGTAAGTCCTTAAGATACAGTTACCGAATGCCTCACAGAATTTCTTCCTCTGTGTTGTAGCAGGGTGTAACACACTTCAGACCAAGAGGCTGTTCAGATAAGGTCCCTGTGGGTCGTCCGATGGTGTGTTTGAAGGCAGAGGTAATAAAGTGTCTCATTTTCTCAAAGTGTGGAAGAGCTCACCGTGTTCGAAGCCATGCTAGAGTTTGTAGGCTGAATTGTCAAAGCATCGCTCTCTGGACATTTTAGGCCTTTGAATACTGATTCCAGTTACTTTAATGAGGAAGGGAAGATCTTACGTTCAAGTTTTTATATGAATTCATTGCTTAACAACACTTGACAGTTGGGTGGTTTCAGAGATGTGCACTCCTGTACCGTGAGATACTCTCCACCAAGTACACTTTGACACATGGAGAAAAGCTAAATCAATAAGGAGGCCGACCCATTTGAGAGCGAGAAGAATGTGTGCACCTCGGTGAGGGCTCCCAGAGTAGCGGCTGTCTGTGCACCTGCACTGTTGATGCTAAAGGGCATTGCTGTACGCTGTCATCAGAGGGAAGGAACTAGCGTTCAACAGAATGAATTTCATTTTACAATAAAATCCCCTATAACTCATTAACTTTTATTGAAATACCCAAGGAATCTTTATATTTACATATAAAGGGGAAGAAAAAATAAAAACAGTTGATAAAAATCTTAATGAGGCATTCACAATGAAAGACGTTTCCTTGCAGCCATTTAAAAGGAGCTGTTTTAGAGCAGCAGAGCTGTTGCGGGAACATGAATTCCCAGCAGTGAGAATCTCAGAAAGGTCAGGGATGTTTAGCTGCTTTAGTTTCCACACATAAAAGCTTATCTGAAAATCGTCCAGAAACGCCCAACGCATTTGCCAGTGACTGCTGCCGCACGTTGGCCAGAGGGCTCCCTTCCGAGGGGGCAAAGGTGTGGGTTTTCATCCGGGAAGACGTCTCCGTGCCGACACCGAGTGCTCCTTGGGGCCCAGAAGGTGGCAGCATCACCATGGAAACACGGGGCACGAGATGGCAGAACGATGCCCGGCCCTCACCGGTGGACGCCCAGTGTTCCTTCCTCGAGCGTGGGAAAATGCCGTGTTACACCACAAGGGGAGAGGACAAGGGGGCAGGTGAAGGTAGTGGAAGGCGGTAGAGTTGTTGCTTGGCAGGTATTAACAGGGCGAGATTATCTTAGGTCCAGATAATGCTGGATGATCAACATGGTGAAAGGACTCTTTTTAAATGAATTGAAAGTAGTATGAATGGGAGAAGCTGCAGAGCCAGGGTCAGAGTGAGACCGAGTGAGAATCTAGCGACTACGCTGGCTTTGGAGATGGAAGGTGGGGCCATGAGCCGAGGGATGCAGATGGGGCTTCCAGAGGCAATTCTTCCTAGGTTTTCCGGAAGCCCCGCAGTCCCCCGCTCCAGTGAAGCCCAGAGAGCCACGTATGACCTTCTGCCTACAGAACTGCAAGATAATCGATTTTTATTCTTATTTTTGAATTATTTATTTGAAAGAAAAATAGATAGAGACAGTGATAGAGCTATCCCAATTGCTGGATCACTCTGCCGGCAACAGCCAGCCAGGACTGGGCCAGGTGGAAACCGGGAGCCAGGACCTCAGCCTGGGGGGCAGGAACCCGATCGCCTGCTGCCTCCCATGGCTTGCATTAGCAGGAATTTGGAGCGGGAGCAGAGCCGGCTACTGGGATGGCGACACAGGCATCTCAAGTGACATCTTGACTGTGACACAAAAGCACACTCCAATTTGTGTTGTTTTAAATCACTAAGATGTTAGTAGTTATTAAGTAGCACTAGAAAATTAACATAGACGTTGACCTATAAACACTGAATCACATTTGGAATATATTTTTACACGTTTCCCTTTTTGTTGTATAATCGTTCTTACTCTCCTGTCTTTCTACATCCCACCCCACACCCACCCTCCCCCCTCCCCCTAGCTGCCCTTAACCATGTCTTTCCATGTGGCTGTGGCCTGGGGCAGTCCTGGGCTCAGAGGGTCACTGTGTTCTTCAGCAGCAAAATATTAATAAAGCCCATCTGAAAAGCCTGCAGGCTGGAGGAATGCAACCCTATGGCATTCCTCAAAAGGCAAAAGTATGGAGATAAACCTCAGGGGGGTGCCCGGGGTGGGGCCAGTAGGAGGGGCTTCGTGGACTGAGGGGTCAGTGGAGGCACTCTGCAGTAAGCTAACGTGGCTAAGGGGTATTACGAGTTTGTCACAGTGCGTGGAGTGTACACCAGCGTGAACCCTAATCCCCTCTCTGGGTTTTATGAATCATAACCTGCCAGGACTGGCTCAGCAGTCGTAACACACGCGTCACTGCAGGATAATAACAGGGAAACCCAGTAACAGTAACAGGATGAGGCATAAACAGGACCTTCGTGTACTTCTTGATCTGTTTTTCTGTAAACCCAGGACTTCTCTAAAAATAGTCTTAACTCCCTCCAAAGCAATAAATCCTATATTCAGATTATTGTGGTGTGGAATTAGTCATCACAATATAATTACACCTCTCAAGCTTGGCCTTTTACACAGTCCTCTGGATTTACCCCTCAGGTTAATGTCACGCCAGCCAAAGCAGTTTCCAGATTTTTTTATTGCAGTGTTGGATAAACAACGGAAAGCGGCCTGGTACTGCTGGCAAGAGAGGGTGCTCTGCTGCGCACAGTAGGACTCCTGGGGTGGGCAGGAAGATCGCACAGGTCAGGAATGTTCTGTAATCTTCATCAACAGAGATCTCTCACCTCTTTGGTTAAATTTATTCCAGGATATTGAAATGTTTTTGTGAATGGGATTGATCTTACAAGTCCTTTCTCAGCCATGGCACCGTCTGTGTATACAAAGACTGTTGACGTCTGTGTGTTAATGTCAATCCTGCAACGTCACCAAACTCTTATGGGTTCCAAGAGTTCCCTAGTGGAGTCTGCTGTTCCCCTACGTAGACTCACGCCATCTGCACACAGCGGTGACTTGACTTCCTCCTTCCCGACTTGTATCCCTTTGGTTTCCTGTTCTTGCCTAGTGGCCCTGGCTAACACTCCCAGGTCTGTATTGAGAAACGATGGTGAGAGTGAGATCTTTGGTTCCGGATGTTAGTGGAAATGTTTCCAGTTTTCCCTGTTGGCTGTGGGTTTGTCATATATTGCCTTGTGTTGTGGAATGTTCCTTCTACGCCCAATTTGCATAAGATTTTTATCATGAAACAATGTGGCATTTTATCAAATGCTTTCTCTGCATTTATTGAGATAATGTGGTTTTTATTCTTCAGTTTTTAATGTGGTGTATCACGTTGATTCATATGCATGTGTTGAAACATCCCTGTGTACCAGGGATCAATCCCACTTGGTTCAGGTGAATGATCTTTCTGATGTGATGTTGGATTCGATTAGGCGGTATTTTGTTGAGAATTTTTGCATCCATGCTCATCTGGGATTATTGGTCTGTAGTTCTCTTTCTTTGTTTTATCTTTTCTGGTTTTGAAACTAATGTGTTGCCTGCCTCATAGAAGGAGTTTGGGGAATTCTGTCCCCTCCATGTATGCTGAAGAGATTGAGAAGAATTGGAATGAGTTCTTCTTTAAAAGTCTGATAGATGGGGCTGGCGCTGTGGTGTAGCAGGTAAAGTTGCTGCCTGTGGTGCCGACATCCCTTATGGGCACCGGTTCGAGACTCTGCTGCTCGTCTTCAAATCCAGCTCTCTGCTATGGCCTGGGAAAGCAGTAGAGGATGGCCCAAGTCCTTGGGCCCCTGCACCTGCATGGGAGACCTGGAGGAATCTCCTGGCTCCAGGCTTTGGATCAGCACAGCTCTGGCCATTGTGACCATCTGGGTAGTGAACCAGCGGGTGGAAGATCCCTATCTCTCTCTCACACTCTCTCTGCCTCTCCTTCTCTCTCTCTGTGTAACCCGTACTTTCAAGTAAATAAATAAATTTTTTTTTAAAAAAAAAGTCTGATAGAACTCAGCAGAGAAGCCATCAGGTCCTGGGATTTTCTTTGTTGGGAGGATCTTTATTACCAATTCAATGTCTGCCCTGGTAATTGGTCTGTATGTATTTTTGATGTCTCTGTGCCTAAATTTTGGTAGATTGTGTTTATCCAGGAATCTATCCATTTCTTCTACATTTTCCAATTTGTTGGCATATGGATGTTTGTAGTAATTCCTGATGATTCTTTTTATCTCTGTAGTATCTGTTGTCACATATCCTTTATCATCTCTGATTTTATTGATTTGGGTCTTTGTTAGGCCAATTGTGTATCATTTTTTTTTTCAAAAAACCGGCTCTTCATCTCACTTATCTTTTACATTTTTTTCCAGTTTTGTTTATTTCTTTATGATTTTTAATTCTTTCCTCCTAATTTTGGGTTTGGTTTGTTGATTTTCTAGGTTCTTGAGATACACTGCTAGCTCATCTATTTGATGTCTTTCCAATTGCTTGATGTAGGCACCAATTGCTATAAACTTCCTTCTGAATGCTGCTTTTGCTATATTCCATATTGTGATACGTTGCAGTGTCACCTTCATTCCTTTCCAGGAATTTTCGGATTTCCCTTTGACTATTCTGTGGCCCACTCTTCATTAGGAAGCATGGTGTTCAGTCTCCGTGTATTTGCACACTTTTTAGAGATTCTGAGGTTGTTAATTTCCAGCTCTACCACATTGTGGTCAGAAAAGGTACATGGTATGACTTCAATGTTTTTGAATTTGCTGAGACGTTATGGCCTAGCATGTGGTCTATCCTAGAAAATGTTCTATGATGAAAACGATGTGTTCTTCAATTGTGGGATGATATGTTCTATAGATTTCGGTTTGGTCCATTTGGTTTATAGCATGGAGTAGGTCTGTTGTTTCTCTGCAGATTTTCTGTCAGGTTGATCTATCCATTGATGAAGCTGAGGTATTGAAATCCCCCATATCTGCTGTATTGGATTCTATGTCTCCCTTTATATCCATTAACTTTTTTTTGACAGGCAGAGTTAGACAGTGAGAGAGACAGAGAGAAAGGTCTTCCTTCTGTTGGTTCACCCCCCAAATGGCTGCAATGGCCGGAGCTATGTCAATCCGAAGCCAGGAGCCAGGTGCTTCCTCCTGGTCTCCCATGGGGTGCAGGGCCCAAGCACTTGGGCCATCCTCCACTGCACTCCTGGGCCCCACGTCAGGGTCTCCTGGGACCTGAAGGTGTCTGACGAAGCAGAACACAGCCCTGGAAGCGTCCCGCCCAGGGTCAGCACCTGCCCAGTCTCTCCCAGCCCAGTATCTGATCCCGCGTCCATGTTCATGAAAGAGCAAAGAGAAAGCTACTTGCTGCATCATCCCAGGAAGAAGTTCACCTTAAGCAGGAGAAATCCGTAACTGGACGCTTATTTTTATCCATGTATATATTTAATTATAAATGAATCTGATAGAAATGAGTTGTATATTGAATATATTCAATATAGTTGCATTAATATAAATGATCTATAGTTGTGCAATGTTTATATATACATACAGTTTGCACACGTGTATAATTTGGACATCACTGATATGCTAAACAATCAAAAAACACAAGTTTTAAGCAACTAATGTAATATGAATTCAGGCCAAATTAATTAAACCATAACAGGTGCTGGAAGCTGGATGCATAGAGACAAACAGTTCGCCCCTGTGGGGCCAGCTCCCATCTCAAACACCCATATGGGACCAGTCCCCGGGGACTGCAAGGCCCCTTCCTGCTGGTGCCCACTCAGAGGCACCCAGCGTCCTGCTTTAGGGCAGCATGGGTTCTATATAAATCGAAGCATCCAGTACGTACTGTATTTTTTTCTCTGATGCTTTGGGCAATTCTTGATGTCTGCAAGATTTACAGCGTACATGCTGTGCATGGTGTCTCTTGCAAGACATTAGAGTGCAAGTGGCTGTGGATAATTTATCTCGTTGCTGTAGAAGGTTCTCGCATATGATTATTCCACAGTTTAGCTCCCCATTCGGCTCTAAATGGATATTTTACTTCCCCAAGCAGCATTTGTAGGGATGATTTGAGGGAAACTGCTCTGGGCTGGCAGGATCCCAGGTCCTGATGACACTGCTGATCTGAACAGAATTCTCCTGTTTTGTTGGAAGAGATGGACACATGTGACATCACAGCCCTGGAGAGAGAGGGGCTGTGGGAGCAGAGTGCAGCTGGGTGTGGAGCGACGTGGAGGAGTCAGCAGAGTGGTCAATGTCCTTATCTCCAAAGAGGGAGGGGGCGTCTGAAGTAAGAGTTTAACTGGGGACTGGACTTGTAGCAAAAAGAAAGAGTAATGGAAGATCATTCCAGAAAGAAAGAGAATGATGAACCCACGAGCTCTAAGTTGGGTAGAAATGAGCCTGCCCGAGGAGCAGAACTGTTGATGCGACCAGAGAGGTGCAGGACGGGGCAGGAGGTGACTGGAGAATTCGTGGAAGCCCAATGAGTAAGGCCCTCCGAGGCCCTGAGAAGCTGGGCACCGTGGTCAGGGCAGTGAGAAGCTCCTGGGTTAACTCGGAGCAGGGCAGTGGCGTAACCCGGTGTGCACAGGATTGTAGCTCTTCTCACTCTGCCAGCTTAGCCACAGCTGTGAATCAATGCAGAGCTAGGAGCATGGTGAGCATAGATGGGGATGTGAATTCTAAATAAGCCCGTTCCAAGAGTTGAGCCACTGCACAGTTTAAATTCACCCAGAGAGGTGCTGAAAGACACCCAAGGCCTCACTCTGTCCACGGCGTTTACTCCACGTTGTCGGTCACAGTGGGTTACAGGAAACCAAAGCCAAACTTGTGACAACTTGTCTTCCACTTTGCCAAGCACAAAATGCAGTTTGGGGGAGAAGACTGGACCCGGGGGGAAGAAGGGACTTGTTTCAAGAGGACTCGCTCTTGCCCCTCTGAGGATGGCTCATACAGGCAGGCGTCCGGAAACACCCAATCGCCCACATGCAGCATGGGCCGACCCTCTCATCAGCAAAGTCCAGGATCGCCCTGGGGGCGGGAGGGCGCCGGGCGGTGTTTCCTATCTGGCTCTGATTCTGGTCTGAATCTCTCGTAGGGCACCAGGATTTGTTTTGGTTGTCATTGTGGGCGTTTACTACTCGTGTTTATTTAGGAACAGCCTCTCTGGGAAGCAGGAGGAGCCGATGCAGAAGGAGTGCCCTTCTCTGTGCCTGAAGCAGCAGCGAGGGCTTGACGGGCGTCCCGTGTGCGCTTCGTGCTTTCAGGCATGATTTGGGATGATTCCCTGGATTCCTCCTTAGCTTCCCCTGACAGATTCCACAAATGTCGGCGATACCTTTTATGGCCCCCACGCTGATGCGGGCAATGAAGTGAGCGAGGGAGACACAGAGCCGGTCCTTGCCTTCGGAAACTTAGAAAGGTGTGAAAGTGAAGGGGGCAGCTGCGGGTGATGTGGCCGTGATGAGAGGTATACCAGACGCCCACCCTACAGTGCACGTGTTCTACCTGAGAAACGGTCTGTCCGTTCTATGTTCAGTTCTAAATAGATGCTTATAACTGCATTGAAATGTTCATGTGGCTTATTTTGCATTCCTAGTCCTCCTCATCCTGGATTTTAAGCACATAAAGGACTTCTGAAGTAGGAAGGGAGTTTACAAAGTGTAGGTGAGAGATGGCGATTTTCATCTCTGAACTGGTGCTGTGCAAGAGGAAGGCAGTTAATGCTGAGGATGACGAGTGGAGGGGAGAGGCAGAGCAGTGCACCCTGGGCCATCGGCTGGAGAGATGGAAGGAAGAAAGCGTGTGTGTGTGCTTGTGAGTGTGAATGTGTGTGCCTGAGTGTGTCTCTCAGTGTGTATGTGTGAATGTGTGTGTGATTAGGTGTGGGTGAGTGTACATGTGTGTGTCACCCCTGGGCCATTGGCTGGAGAGATGGAAGGGAGATAATGAGTGTGTGTGTGTGTGTGTGTGTGTGTCAGGGAGTGCGTGTGACTGTGGGTATGTGTTTAACGCTGTGAGTATGTGTGTACAATTACGCATTTGTGAGTTAATGTGTGTGCTGCTGGGCGTGAGTGCTTGTGTGTGTGTGTTCTCCAGTGATATTTTCTTTTGTTTTCCAAATAAAATGTGGTTGGGAGCTTCCTGCACAGAAAGCAGCAGGAATGGCTCATCCTTCTACATGAGAAAACACAGTTTCAAATAAGTAAAATGACAACAGAGGGTGGTGACTCAGGGAGGAAAGTGAACGCAGAACGTGCTTGTCTTGCCCTGGGAGAAGCTCCAGGGAACAGGGAGTGGGGTGCTCGGGGAGAGGAGGGTGGCCGGGCAGAGACGTCTGTGGAGCCGCGGGGACTGGGGGACTCCTGGCCGCTCAGCAGATGCCCGGCTGGGTCCTGGGAAAACCACTCAGCAGATGCCCGGCTGGGTCCTGGGAAAACCACTCGGAAGAACCGAGGCAGGGGTACCTGACGCCACACAGAAGCCTGAGTGGGCTCTGCCCCGTGGGCTGAACAGAAAAGCCTCGTAGCTCAACGGGAAATGGAGCAGGGTGCCCGATGACGCCATTGCTCCCTGTCGGGAAGTAACCGGCTCTTAGTTCTCAACTGACATTACTCAGTTTTTGGGTGATAAACCCTAAAAGTCCGACCCCAAAGGCTCAAATTGTTTCTGAATGCCTTAGTTGTGAAAATGACTTGAATTCCCAGCAAGATGAAAGTTACAGTATCTTACATCTTATCAAAAATCACGGTGCACGCAAAGAAGCAGGCGGCAAATCCCATAAGGAGGGAACAGCAAACCTAAAACTGACGCCGCTTAGGAGAAAGGGGCGCGAAGCCAGTTACTCCACGTGTCCAGAAACTCAGGGGAGGGGCAGCTGCTTGGCGTGGTGGCGAGGCCTCTGGCCGGGATGCCTGGGTTCAGGACATGGCTGTGTTGCTCACCCCAGGACCCCGCGGGGGCACCCTGGGGGGCAGCACCAATGAGGAATGTGGTTGCTGCCACCACGTGGAGACATGGGTTGTGTTCCTATCTCCCGCCTTCAGTATTTGGATAAAGAAACTGGCTAGGCCGGCGCCGTGGCTCACTAGGCTAATCCTCTGCCTGCGGCACCGGCACCCAGGGTTCTAGTCCCAGTTGGGGCGCTGGTTCTGTCCCACTTGCCCCTCTTCCAGGCCAGCTCTCTGCTGTGGCCCCCAGGAAGGCAGGGGAGGATGGCCCAAGTGCTTGGGCCCTGAACCCACGTGGGAGACCAGGAGGAAGCATCCGGCTCCTGGCTTCAGATCATCGCAGCACGTTGGCTGTGGCAGCCATTAGGGGAGTGAACCAATGGACGAAAGACCTTTCTCTCTGTCTCTCTCTCTCTCACTGTCTAACTCTGCCTGTCCAAAAAAAAAAAAAAAGAAAAGAAAAGAAACAGTGGACAGGAGAGCTGGCTCTCATGTTTTCTCTTTCTCCCTTTCAAATAAAGAAATCTTGAAAAGCAATGCAGGTGAGAAGGTAGTAGGACGTTGTTGTCAATGACGGAAATACAAATGCAAACTCGAATTCCACACGTTCATACATGTGTGCATCCGTGTGTGAGATGAAGATTAAATAAGGACATTTGCAGACTTATAAAAGCTGAAAAATTCATTAAGGCTTCTTGACAATAAATGATATTTTACAGAAGAGAAAATGGTAGTAGGTGAACACATAGAGTTAAACAGAACAGGGTCTCAGCATTTAACTTAGTTATGAGTTCTCCCATTGTTGTTGTAATCATCGTAAAACACGACCCAGAATTAATTCCCGGAGGAAATGCTCATTAAGAACCTGTTGGGTTCCCTGGCCCTGAAGGCAGCTTTGGGGATACTTCAGTGAGACTGCTGTGTGAAAATAATTTGAAAGAACGATGTACAATGGTCTTGTGGAGTGTAGAATAATACGCAATTTATGTTCCATGCAGCAGCTTCTTTAGAAGTGCAGTAATAAACAATCAAAGGACCACATTTCGAGTTAGTAACAGATACTAGTTGACAACGCCTTTGCATTATAGCACACTCAATGCTTCACTGGCTTCCAAATCTTCCAGGAGATGAGAATTAGCACGCATTGATGGAATTAGCACGCGGTTTTGAAATTGGTGTTGGTTTAAGGCAAAGCTGTGATTTCTGGGAGTTTTCCCGTGTGTATGCTAAAGATCTCCAGCTGCCGGAAGGGGAGAAGTTCTTGGATCCACGTGCAAGCACCCTGTAGAGGTGCGAGTGCAGCTCTGAGACGTTCCGCTTGCTCGTCCTCTTCCCAGCCTGTTCGGAAACCCCTGGGGAGGAGAGAGGCCAGCGGTGGTTGTCTGCAGGACCCACTTCCCTCCTCCGTCAGTGGGAATGCAGGGCCAGTCTTGCCAGGGGCCTGTGCAATGCGAGAGCAGCCTTGTTCAAAGGGCAGGCTCCGGTGCTGCGTCTGCCGAGTCTGTGCACCATCTCTGTCCATGCCATTTACAGTTTCTCGGCGCATGCCTTCCCCCAGAGCTGCTGTAGCCACGTGTCACACGCTGGGTGGATTTCAACTGCAGAACTCCCAGAGTTGGAAGTGCAGAGTCAAAACGTGGCCGGGGCTGAGCTCCCTGCCAAGGCTCCAGGGGAGGAGCCTCCCATGCACCGGAAGCCCCCACCCCAGCCCGGCTTGAGCCTGCATCACACCTGTCCCTGCCCCTGTCGTCACGTGGGCTGCTTCTCCCCACTCGTCTTGCATCTCCTCCTGCTTGGATCCAAGTGTCTCCTTTTCATAAGAGTGCCAGACACTGACTTCAGACCCAAGCTCTTGACCCTGTTCCGACTTGACATCCGCAAAGACCCTGTCCGCAAACAAGGTGGGATCTGCAGGGACTCGGGGCTGGAAGGGGGCAGAGTCCACCCCGTGAGAGTGACCTGCAGGGAGGTCTCCGTTCTTCCACGAGACACAAGCAGCTCCAGCACCAGCCCCTGGGCTGTCCCAGCCCCAACAGGAGTGCATCGCTGGGGGGGGAGGGGTTTTAACACCGGAGATCTTCCCCCCAGTAGGCCTTCAAGGTGGAAACATGCTGGTGGGCGTGGGGGGTTGGAATGGGAGGGCGTTAAGCAAAGAAAAACCTCACACTCGGGCTCAACTGAAAATCTGTAATGAAGTGAAGAGTTTAAAAAAAATGGGAGACTCTTAATCTACCTTGGGGAATCTTAGCACAGCAGGCATTTGTAGAAATTGAAACTCTGCTAAATTAGAGTCAAGTAGGAGAGGATTTCGTAGGAAAACCTGCAAAACTGCACAGGCCTGGGCCATTCTGTAGGACTGAGCCTGCAGAAATGCAGACCTTCGTCTTTCTACAGGATCACAACGCCAGGCAGGCACGACTGAAATCTACATAAAGACGCCTAAACGAGCTTTGCTGTCTGCATCAGAATCCAGATTCTTGCTTCACTTGCAGAGGTAGCCCCGGGCCTCCAATAACGTGGTTTTTGCTTGGGGAGAAATCACCGTCTATGTCTGCTGAGCGTCCCTGACGGAGCAGCTCTTCCTCTGGGATCAGCTCGGAATTCATCTAATTTGAAGCTTTGTGCAGTGAGATTGCCACATTTTCTCAGTTTAGAAATTCCAATGGCCCCCAGTGGATATTTCCACAGGATAAATTTAAGAGACAGCTTAGCTAATAGGTATTTTGTTCTAAATACCCATTTCTAACGTCAACTTTGCCAGCCACCACAGCTGCGCGTTGCCGGAGTCGGTAGAAATGTGCTCCATGCGCGGCGCGAGGTTCTGTAACCCGCGGGCCAAGCGCGCTGGCACCTGGCAGGGCTGCACATTCTGCTGAGTGTGTCCCAGCCACACCGAGAAGCAAGCACGCTGGGGAGTGTGAACAGGCTGGGATGCCCAGGCCTGGAGCCCCTCCACAGCACGTGGAGAAGGGGGTGCAGGGGCTTCCCTCTCAGAAAGACACATCAAGGGCTGGCGTGAAGAGGGAGCCTCTCTGTTGCTGTGTGAATGGACGTAGAAGAGAAGATGCCGTAGGGGAGGTTCTGAGACCGGGAAACTTGACCTTGCATGCGATCCCTGGGCCCGGGAGTCGTGAGAGGTCTGTGAGCTGTGTTCACTTCCAGGAACTTTCCAGAATGTCGGGATCTTGGGGGGAGGGGGGGGCTTGTGTGCACATCTATCTACATAACAAATATCTTTCTGGACCCTTCTTCCTGTGGGGACGTCTCTCGGAAGGTTTGTGGTTGAGATTTTGTGGTTGAGATTCTTGCACGGTTGAGCTGTGTCTGTTGTATTACCGGAATCCTCCATTGCTCCCGCCACATAAGAGAGAAGATCATACAGTGGATGTGTGGCGAGGCTAACCCTAACGCTAACCCTAACCCTAACGCTAACCCTAACCCTAACCCTAACGCTAACCCTAACCCTAACCCTAACGCTAACCCTAACCCTAACCCTAACGCTAACCCTAACCCTAACGCTAACCCTAACCCTAACGCTAACGCTAACCCTAACGCTAACCCTAACCCTATGGTTCTTTGCCGTTTGGAGACAGCCTCTTGTTGGGTGAGGAAAGAAACCAGGCCGTGCTCCTGCGGCCGCATTAGTCCATCTTTCCACTCCAGGTTGTGCTGTGCAACCATGTTACCTGTCGATACTCCTTTCACACTGGCCATAGGGTCTCCTGGCTGTCATGTGATGGCTTGGGGAGAGAAGTGCCACCTTCTGCTCTTTCTCCCTGGAGTCCTGACCCCAATGCTGCAGCACCCATGACTGCGTCGGCCTCCTTGGGACTTCAGTTCTTCAAGACTCCTGCTCTCGATGGCTGAAGAGGGGCAGAGGCAGGCAGAGCTTAGGAAGCACATCGCCTGCATCTTGTCAAGCCTCAGGACCCCTACCCGCCCGCTGGTGCTTACGTCCTGCCATCTGGGCTCCATGGAGCAGCCGGGGGGGCATTTCAGAGCCTTCACCAAGTACCGTCTGTCTCTGCTTGTAACTCTTTTTTTTTTTTTTTTTTTTTGACAGGCAGAGTCAGACAGAGAGAGAGAGAGACAGAGAGAAAGGTCTTCCTTTTCCGTTGGTTCACCCCCTAGTGGCTGCAGTGCGCTGATCCAAAGCCAGGAGCCAGGTGCTTTTCCTGGTCTCCCATGGGGTGCAGGGCCCAAGCACTTGGGCCATCCTCCACTGCACTCCCGGGCCACAGCAGAGAGCTGGACTGGAAGAGGGGCAACCGGGACAGAATCCGGCGCCCCGACTGGGACTAGAACCCGGTGTGCCGGCGCCGCAGGCAGAGGATTAGCCTAGTGAGCTGAGCACCAGCTGCTTGTAACTCTCCAGAGCCTTTCTGTTCCAGTGCCTTGCCGCCTCCTGGCCGTGGACATGACCTGGCTCTTGTCTCCCACCTCTCACGTCACTATCCTCCTCCCCCTGCTGCTAGCCATTTTGGCTGTTTTCTGTGCACCAGGCACACAGAATCGCTTCAGACACTGGGACCGGAAGGAAGCTCAGAAGAGAACGAAAGCTCCTGCTCTTCGTCTTCCGCCTTTCCTGCTTCTTCACACCGGGTTGTAGCCGACACAGGTGCACGGTTTCTAAATTCAGGACACAAGTGGAAAACGGTGCGAAGTAAAAGTGTCACTGCAATTGTCTTAAAATTACTCTCTTCTTAGGGTGCACAGTGTTGTTCCCTGAGTAACGGTGCCCCCAAAAGGATGCAAGTCCTACGACACGCAGGATGGGGAGACAGGTCTCTGAGCAGACGCGGCGCGTGGAGACCGAGGTGATCTCGGAACACCGTCAGATCCTCCGCTGTCGCGGCAGCAGTGCCCAGCTCTCTGGCATCCTCTCCCTCCCGGTGCTCGGCGTCTGCGCCCTCCACGTGCCAGTGGCCTTCCTTGTTGTGAGGATTAAACGAGAGCACAGAGCAGCATCCCGCCCATGGCTTAAGCATTAGCTCCAGCACGTAAATGCCCTTGGGTTGTTACAGGAGGCTTTAGCTTGTGTGGAACAGGAGGTTTTAACCAAAACATCACCATTTCATAAGATAAGGGCACACACCAGAATGCAGATTTCCAAGTAGCTGAAAATATGTTCAATAATTCTGAAGGCCCCTTTCAAAAACGAGCAAGAGAAGGGAGTGGACGGGGAGAATATGAGGTTCCCGGGATTTGGCTGGGTGTGTCCAGGGTGTGCATCGAGGACAGGGATGACCACCAGGGGGCAGCAGCACACACCTGCTTGCAGAGCGGGTGTCAGGGCTGACACAGCTGAGGATCTGGTGTGGGGACCGCCGCCCAGACAGGAGAGCAGGGGATTGCCTGGTAGGAATGAGACTCACAGACCTGCATCTCCGGGGATGCTGCCAGCCTGGCATGAAGGGGTGTCTCTGGACAGGGAGCTCTGGACAGAGGCCAGGAGTCTCCGGGGGCTCTTCCTGGCTGCAGGGTTTGACTTATCTGGGGCTGGCGAGTGTTGGGTTCAGTTATGCAGAAGAGGCTTGGCAGCTAAAACTACGCGCATTGGGATATGCTTAGAATAAGTGGGTATGTACAATTTTGAGTTTGGTGCTGGTGGATTATTGAGCTAGTAGACCCCAGCCTGCTACGAAGAAGCAAATGAGCCAGGGGCCGCGTTTTAAGTCCTTCACTTAGCAGGGTGGAAATTCTAAAAAAACAATCTGAAAGTTGTGGCTCCTGGGTGAGGAGGGTGGGCTGTTCCTGGCTTTATTTGGTGCCTAACATACCATTCAGGAAGCGTGAAACCAGGAGACACCATGGACGGTGGCGTGAATCCTGCTCCAGGCCTCAGGGCTTGACTGTTGCCGGGGGGCACAGCTCTGTGGGAGCCGTGAGGAGGACCTGGACGCCCAGCGTGTCCCCAGACGAACAGGCTGTGTGTACCTGTGCTCCAGGTGCGGCCCAGGGCAGCCCTGCCCTTTATTGTCCAAATGACCCCTGAGAGTGAAAGGAGAAATATTAATTATGTCAGGACACCGAAGTTCCAGAGCAGTTGGGACGTGGGACACACGTCACCTTACCCATGCGAGAGGCAGAGCATTTGGGAGGTTATTGAAGGAAACTTGGGAGGTGAGCATCTGTATGTGAGGCTTGCAGGACCAATAACCACAGGAGAGGTGTTGGGAAGGGGGAGTAGAAGAGAATCACGTGTGGACCAGAGGAGTTGCCACCCACGGGTCCAGCAGGAAAGTACACGAAGGAGCTCACGAGAGAAGGAGGCAACCCTGGTAGCGCCAGGGTCACAGCCAGCCCTGGTCTCTCCTATGCGACCCAGGAAAGGTGGGAACCTGGATGCCGGGTGGTGTGGCTGCAGACGGCAGAAGACGGGGTTATCGTCATAGGTCCTGAGAAGCGGCTCGGCACAATCACTAATACGGAGGCCTGAGGGTCACTAATACAGGGGCCTGAGGGCCACTAATACAGGGGCCTGAGGGTCACTAATACAGGGGCCTGAGGGTCACTAATACAGGGGTCTGAGGGTCGCTAATACAGGGGTGGCTGAAGACCTCCATGTTAAAGCCCACAACTCGCATAGCGGGGCAGGGGCAGGATCCTCGGGAGATCATGGACGAGGCGAGATTGCCCACCGCCGCCACTGCTATTGCACACTGGTTAGAGGTGCCAGCCAGGCAGTTAAAGGAAAAACGAGGATCAGTACTGGGAAGGAGAGACAATGCCGTCATCGCTATTTACAGAGCCCTTGACCATCTACAGAGAATGATAAAACTCAAAGTTTTCAGCAGTGTAGAAATACTTAATATTCATACAAAATCACTATCTTTCCATATAAAATAATAACTAGAAATAAAATCAACTGATGAATCTCATTTATAATAGCCACAAGAAACGCATGTGGAGGGCTAAACATAACTGGAAACGTTTGAAGCCAAAATGCAGAGAAAGTGCTTCTGAACACGGAGGTGGACGGAAGACGGCCTTCTCCCTTCTCTTGGGAGGAGGTGTCCAACCCCCCTGACTCAGCGCACCTCCATGAGCCCTGCAGAACCTCTAGTGAACATTCCCTTGGAGCTACACAAGAAGACGTCGCAATTCCTACAGCAAAATGAACACATAGGAACAGCCGGGAGCTGGCGTCATGGCACAGAAGGTTAAGCTGCCGTTAGCAACACCAGCATCTCCTCCTATGAGAGTGCTGGTTCAAGTCCCAGCCACTCCATTTCACACCCAGCTCCCTGCTAATGCGCCTGGGAAGGCACTAGAAGATGATTCGGGTACTTAGGTCCCTGCCACCCGCTCGGGAGACCTGGATGGAGTTCCTGGTTCCTGACTGGCTTGGCCCAGACCGGGCTGATGCAGCCGTTTGGGGAGTGAACCAGATGGTGGAAGATAGATGTCCCTCTCTCTCCCCCGTCTCTGTGTTGCTCTTTCAAATAAACACATAGATAAATCTTTAAATACAAAAGGACAACCAAAAAAATCCTGAAACATGCATCTGGGCAGGCAAGTAATCGTGCCAGGTGTTAAAGCAACGGAGCAGCGAGGGACGGGAACCCTGGGGCAGGAGAGGCGGTGTGGGGAGAGATGAAACTGTAACAACCTGGGGTATGGTTTCCACGATGTTTCAAATCATGGGGCCAACATATTCTCTTTTCATTCATGAGATAAAGGATAGTCCCTTTGTCACGGTATGCACAAGACACGCCTCCAGTTGAATCAAGCCCAGCTATTCTAGAAACTTAAGGTGGGGCAGGTGTGCGGCACAGTAGCTAAGCCACCACTGGGGACGCCCACCTCCCATGAAGGAGCACCCCAGTGCACGTGTGAGCTCTGCCAGCTGCAGGTGTTGCCTGTGCATACTCTGACGGACAGCGGGGTGGGGGGGGTCAAGTACTCGCATCCCTGCCACCCCGGGAGAGCCATGGATGGAGTGCCTGGCTTCAGCCTAGCCTAGCCCCAGCTGTTATGGGCATTTAGGGGTGAGCCAAAGGACAGGAGATCGCTCCTCTCTCCCCCACTTCCCTTCCTCTCGCTCTCCCTCTTTTTCTCTCACATAAAGAGGATTCAGGAAAGTCTAAGGAAGAAATCTTTCTATTGTGATGAAACTCCATATGTAACTGAAGACAAAATGGAAAATCTGACTCAATTTAACTTAATTTTATGGTAAAAATGACATATAAGGGATATAAAGACAAAATTACAAATAACATCATAAATGTTGTCAATATGTTATCAATAATGTCTACTATCAATAATGTCTACCACAAGTTCCAAAATTATAAAGACATTTGGAATATTGAGGGGAAAAATAAGAAATTTTATGGAGAGATTTTCAAAAATGAACAACTAAAATTGAATTATAAAAATGGTACTTAATTATCCATAAAGTATGCAACTTCACCAATAGCTAGAAAATTGGAGTGAAAGTCTGAGATATCCTGTCTCATCCACCAGATTGGCACAAACCCAAAAGCTTGATAACAGGTTCCTGCCGCCCCGGGCTGTGGGGAAAGAGGCCCCAAACGCTGCCAGTGGAAGTGTAGCGCTATCTCATTCCCGGGAAACGGAGCCGCCAGTGCCTGCCAAGCCCACGTGCGTGTTTATGCCTCGGATAGAAATGGCATACATGGGAGTTTATCCTGAAAACACACCCCCAATAATACGAAATCGCATGCACACCAGCTATGCAGCATTGCTTTTAACTGCAAAACGTATCAGAAACTACAGAAAGACCCAACGCTGGTGGCAGAGCATTGAACACACTGGTGTATATTCTGCAGCTGTAAGAGAAATGCAGAATTTTCAGTTTCTGATGAGCTCTCTCCAGAAGATCTTAGTAAAGAGAAAAATGTGCCAAAGAGGGTATGCTTAGAAAGAATGACATCATGATGAGTGGTGCGGGCTGGCTATAGCTTCAGGACATCGTGCTAATTGAAAGAAGCCAGACGCAAGAGGACACATAGTGTATGACTCCAGGAACAGGCGGTGCCTAGAAGAGCCAGGCTACCCAGAAGGTAGAACCGCGGTTGTCAGGGCTGGGGCGGCGGGAGGTCTGGGAGTTCAGTGGGTGGTCGACGTCTGCAGATGGGCAGTGGTGAAGGCTGCAGTGTGTGAAGGTCACTGACACCACTGCACGGCCTGCCGGGTGGAGGGACACACTATGTGACCGGCAGTTTGCCGCTATAAAAATAGATCAAAGGAGTATCTTGTGCAGTGTGCTACGTTTTGTGTAAGAAAAGAGGAAATAGGAGGTTATGCATATGTCTGCGAGAGCAGTGACGGAGATGTATAGGTCAGGTGTCTCCAGCGAGTGGACGTGTAAGAGCAGCGTTTCATGGGATTGTGCCCGTGCCCTGGGCTGCTCCCACCTCTGCTGTTCCTGGCTCTGTGGCTTGTAGATGGCTGAGACTCCTCAGTCCCCAGCGTGGCATGAGCAGCGACACAGGAGCCTGGAGCCACCCCTCCCCCCAGCATCTCCTCTCTCTGTGTCCATGGCTGCACATCCTTCTGTCATCTCACACACCTGCCTCCTTTTTGGGATTAAATTTAGGACTTGCCTCTTATGACCTGAGACATCCTCCCCACCTCCAATTCCTTCACTCCGTCACATTTGCAAAGTCCTTGCGCTGGCGTCAGGCCACGGTCCAGGTCCCGTGGGTTGGGGTGTGGACCACATTGGGACATCACTGTCAGAGGCCGCATACGGGATAAGGCACGGGCAGTGTACGTGGGGAAGGAGGCTCTGGTCCCCTGCCCCCATCCTGTTGGGGTCACTCTCAGGTGTAGACAGACAAGGAAAGGACCCGCAGGTGTGCTGCACCTGACAAGACTTGTGTTATAAATCGTGACACGAATCAGATAAGTGGGATGGGCATTTGGCCTAGGGTTAGGATACCCCAGTCCCTTATCACAGTCTCTGAGTTCAAGGCCCAGCTCTGGTTCCCGAGTCCAGCTTCCTGAGGGATGGTTCCGGTTTTTCTCTCCCCCTCCCCCTCCCCCTGCCATCTACGTGGAGAACCCGGATTGTCCGCCTGGCTTCAGCCTGACCCTCTCTCAAAGAGAAACAGTGGCTTAAGTAGCAAGTGAGAAGTGGGCAGTTGTCAATAGTCGATTAATTCATAAGAATCCATCCACCTGTGCCTCTGTCCAGTCCAGGGGTGGGATCGCGAGACCCTCACTCAGGTCTTCATGGAGCTGCGTCTGCTCCCCAGAGTGCTCCTTTGGGTGGGCTTCCCGCTCCAGCAGACCCTGCCCCCAGGAGCTCAGGGGGTCACATGTACCCAGATCCCACCCCTGCAGGGGCCCTGTCCTCCCCGCAAGGGTCCTCAAGGGACGGCCCCTGCTGAGCCTCACTGAGGAAGTGCCCAGCCCTGACCTGGCCATGCTGCCCGCGGACGGGACACGCGGATGGCCCAGGCCTGCCACATGCCGGGCTCGACCGTCACCCACGATCCACAGACACCACAAGGAGGGCCTCTCCGAGGGTCAGCGTTAGCCCAAAACTAAACAAGGGAAGCCGGAAACAGCAGAGGGAAGTGTGGGGATGAGGCCCTCCTTCCCAAGGCTCCTTTCTCTCAAGTTGTTTTCAGTTATTTTTTGTTAGAAGGACACAGAGCTCCCATGCACTGATTCACTCTCCAGATACTACAACTGCCATGGCTGGGAGGGAGCCAAAGCCTCCCATAGGGGTGCCAGGAAACCAAGGACATGAGACATCATGGCTGCCTCCTGGGGTCGGCATTGGCAGGAAGCTGGAGTCGGGAGCTGGAGCCGGGAGGTGGAATTCCCGTATCCCAACCGCTGGGCTGCTTGCCCACACCCCAGCAGGTGCACTGGCACCAGTTCTAACTCCCACTGGTAATTCTGTCCCTCTGGCTTTGCCCTGAGTGGGGAGGAGGGTCCTGGGCATGGGGGGGCCATCCTGCGCCTACACCCCTCTGCAGTGCTGAGGTTACGGAGCAAGGGCACCCCACTCCCTGTACTCGGCCACCTCTGTTTGAAGGCTTTCAGTGGGAGTTTAAGAGAAATCTACCCCGAGCTGGTTTTCTTCCAGCCAAGCCACAGAGCCTGCTGATGACTCTTTAATTGAAATAGTGCTTCCGGTATTCAGACAGACCTGGGAGTGCATTAAGTCGTGAGGCCGCTTCAGTTCTGTGCTCATCTGTCATTCCCGATACAGCGTATCAGCAGACGGGTCCATAAACACTGATTTGACATCTTCAAAGGTTGACAATGTGAGCCAGGATATCTTATTCTAACATAAGCAGCTTCATACTTACGTCGATCATGTAAATGCAGAAATATTTATTCTTTCAAGTTTTGTTTACTGGGTTAGTAGCAGGACCCTAGAAAACATTTGCTAATAAAAAATGATGATGGCTTTGGTAAGAATGCGGATAATGGTTAGCTCAACTGCAGTGTATCCACTAACGGAGATGTTCTTCAGGAGAGAAAATAAGATTTATGTAGGCTTATCTAGAAAACATTTGAGGTGCATTTTGTACTGAAAATGAATAGAGTATGAATGCGTGTGTGTGTGTGATAGTTAACCTGCTTCCGGGGCTCATAGTTCAACACTTACAGAAAGATACGCAGTGAAATTTGTCTTCAGGATCCAGGCTTTGACTATTTAGTTACCTTCTAGAGTGTTTCCGATTTTTGTGTGCATGAATAGTACATTTGTTTAAACAAGTAGCATGTTTACATGTGTGTGTGCACGTACATGCGTGTGGATACATCACTTCTACGTGCACATAGTACTAAGGCGTATTGGAACACACAAGCATGCGTACCTGCATGTATGTACAAGGGTACTTTGAAAAGTTTGTGGAAACTAGAATTAAAAGGTAATTTTTTTTGAAACATGCATGTAATGTGCAATTTCCACACTTTTTGAAATCCTGTCTCCCATGTGAGTGCTGTAAACCACTTCAGTGACAGAAGACTGGGCAGGGCATGTTCCCGTTTGTGTGGGCGAGAAGATCCCGGGCAGGGTCTGTGCGTAGGAACACGGTCACAGGCGGGACTACACCGATGAGAACGGAAACGCTTGCCTGACGGGGGAAAAAGTGCTCTCAGCTGTCGACCTTTTACTTCTTGACCTAGTGAAGTTCCTGTTACATGCATATGTGTCAGCTGCACAGAAAAATGTATGTTAAAGGGGTTTGATATGCATGAAGGCTCTTCCATTGATGCAGCAACAGTCTGTCACTCCCCTCATTTGTTTAAAAAATATTTATTTACCTGAAAGGCAGAAATACAGAGAGAAGAAGAGAGATCTTCCATTTTCTGGTTCACTCTCCAAATGACTGCGAGCCCCAGCTGAAGATAGGAGCCAGGAGCTTCTTCCGGGTCTCCCATGTGGGTGCAGGGGCCCAAGGACTTGGGCCATCCTCCACTGCTTTCCCAGGCCACAGCAGAGAGCTGCAATGGAAGTGGAGCAGCGGGGACTCTAACTGGCACTCACACAGGACGCTGGCACTGTAGGTGGAGGCTTACCCTACTCTGTCCCCCTCATTTTTAAGGAAAACAGTTTTGGGGCCAGCACATGGCGTCCTGTGAACGCTGGTTTGAGTCTGGGCTGCTCCATTTCCCATTCAGCTCCCTGCCTATGTGCCTGACAAGGTGGTGGAAGACAGCCCAAGTGCTTGGCCCCCTGCCACCCTCTTGGGGGACCTGGATGGAGTTCTGGGCTCCTGGCTTCAGCTTGGCCCAGCCCGGCTGTTGTGGCCATGTGGGGAGTGACCCAGCTGATGGACGATCAAGTCATTCATTCTCTCTCTCCCTCTCTCCCTCTCTCCCCCTTCCCTCTCTCCCTCTCTCCCTCCCTCTCTCCCTCCCTCTCTCTCTCCCTCTCTCCCTCTCTCTCTCTCCCTCTCTCCCTTCCCCTCTTTCCCCTCCTCTCTCCCTCCCTCCCTCTCTCTCTCCCTCCCTCTCTCTCTCCCTCCCTCTCTCTCTTTCTCTCTCCCTCCCTCTCTCTCTCCCTCTCTTCTTCTCTCCCCACTCCCATCTCTATAACTCTACCTTTCAAATAAATTAACCTTTTTAAAAAACTTTTTTTAGCTGAAAGATGGGGAGAGAGAGAGCGAGACTGATTTGTCATCCTTCTGTCTGCTAGTTCACTCCCCCGGTGCCTGCAAGGACCGGGACGGGGCCCCTCTGAAGCCAGGAGCCCAGAGAGTTCTCTCTCGGGGCTCTCCCACGTGGGTGGCAGGGATCCAGGCAGTTGCTGCGTCGTTTTCTGCCCCCCCCCCCCGCAGTGTGCATTCGCAGGAAAACCTGTCAGAAGCAGAATGGAGGCCTGGCCTGGGCTCTCCCATGCGGCTTGCAGGTGTCCCCAGCAGCATCCTGCCCGCTGCATGGAAAGCCCACTCCCCTTTCTCTCTTCCTGAGTCTCCTGTGCGCTGACCTAGAAAGCAGCAGAATGGAGGCTGTGCCTACTCCCGGTAAGCCCCTCGCTGACCTGCGGCCTCTACCTTGATCCAGGAGAAGTCAACTGCTGGGCGGGAATCCCACCAACACGGAGACCACCATGCTGTGAGGAAGCCCAAGGAGGCTGGGTCGGGAGGCACCTAGAGGGCAGCCTAGGAGCAGGCGGCAGGGAGAACGAGACCCCAGACAGACACCTTTGTGCCTCTGCGCTGAGGTCCCTCGCCGGGACTCCCAGGTGACCGTCAGCTCTCTCCTCAGTGTGAATTCCTCACTGAAAAGATCAAGTGGTCGTTCACTCAACTCGGGGTGATTCCATGAAAGAGAAACGGAAGCAAGCACACAGCAGGGAACCACGAAGAGGCCAGGAGAAACGACACCAAGCACTGCCGTCTCCTGGTGGCCGGGGGGCGGGGGGCTTCAGGTGTGATGGAGGGGGCTTCTGATGCAGTCAGCCCAGGGAGGAGTGGTCCAGGCTTAGAATTCGCTGGGGGAGCCTTGAAGGAGGCACTGACCGTGACCCTAAGAGAGCAGGTTGTTATTCTGCAGGCGCTGGGTGGCCGTGGAGGTCCTCTGTGACACCGAATCCCATGATCACTAACAGCTTGCCTGAGCCTCCACTTCCCCTGCTCTGGGGCCCTCCTCGTCCCGAGACCACCTCGGCGTGGAGAGCATCACGTGAGAGCGGTCGGAGCTGACCCAGCGAGGTTCTAGATTCTGCCCCAAGTGGGAAATTCACATCACTCAGCGCCTGGAGTTCTAGTGAAGCCAACAGGCGGGAGGGAAGACGGTGGGCAGAGCGATCTCTGGGCTGGAATCCGGCTCTGTGTGCTCGCTGTGTGGAGCAGAGAGCACGGCTCGGGTTGCTCGAGAGCATGATGGTGCTCACAGGACAGGATGCTGTGAAAGGCACAGAAGCTAACGCACACGTTGCGTCAAGCAGTGCCTGCAGGTGCCCCCGTCTTTCAGAGCCCCTGGCTGTGCTGAGAGTTACCAGGTCCCCGTGCTCTCTGTAGCACTGGTCTTTGTTGTCTAAGCTAGTTCTGTGTCACTTAGTCTTGTAAAACAAATTCCTCAAAGAGGGAGAGTCTGTCCTATTTACACCCGAATTTCAGGGCTTTGCAGAGTTCCTGTTGCGACTAAAATCCACGTCCTGAATGAGAGAATCAGAAACCGGCAGCTTTAAAACCCGGGCTATCAGTGGCAGCTCTGGTAAAGCGTCCAACCAAGGAGCTGTTATTTTTAATTTAAGGTGTATGAAATGCCAGGCTCTGGCTAGAGCTGTGTGTCCAGTTCAGCCGTTATCGGCAAGGTGCATAATGATTGGTTAAACCTGCACATGCCCCAGGGCTGCCATCGCTGGTCACCCCTCACCCTGGAGCTGGGTTCCCCTGGGGACACGGACTCACGCCTTTCTGATGACGTGCAGGCCCCTTCGGAGGCTGGACCTTCGCTTCTCTCGCCTCCGTCGCGGGCTGTGGCGGGCAAGTCCTGTTGCGGGCACCTGTCGCTTGCACAGTTCTCGTGCTTGTGCTAGGGAGAGAGCGCGGGAAAGTCATTGGTGTGGGGCATTCTTCATTGAAGCAATGAGGGCCACTCGCTACAGCAGGAAATCCTGCAATCTGATCGGCTAAAACCAGCAACAGCCTTACTGCTCCTCCCAAGTCCGACGTGGTTTGGGTAGCTGACTTCTATTCTGAAGCCAGCAGAGGAGACGTGGTCCACCCATGCTCGGAGTCCACGGGGCTGGGGTGGCCATAGGGACTGGACTGAACACCAGGGGGTGCTGGGGAACAGGAACTCCTGGCTACAGGTGGGACCGGGGGGGACTCTGTGGCTCGTCACCAAGCACTTCACACACACTGAAAAGCCAACCCAACAGCTGGGGAGGGACAAAGTCCTGTCTGAAAAGAGAATGTTTTCCTGGAGTGTGACACCTTATACTTACTTCTACAGGAGGTTTTGACCTTCAATTGTATTAATTTTTTTTCCTTTCCAGAGAAACCTTTCATTTAATGAATACAAACTTCATGCATGTCTTAGTACAACTTTAGGAATATAGTGATTCCTGCCACCCCTCCTTCCTCCCTCTCCTATTCCCAGTCTTATTTTATACTATGATCTATTTTCAATTAACGTTATGCACAGTTATTTCAAACATAGTAAAAAAAAAAAAATTTGAAAATGTCTTCCGAGAAAATAGATGTAGACAAGGCAACTGGTTGTCAAGTCTACTTCCTGAACCCATTCTTCCAATTATGGTCCTCTGTTTTTTCTTCCTTGCTCTATTTGGACAAGTTTAAGGCAGATTTCTCACTTTTTAATAAAATGTTATTTTTCGAGCAGTTTTATATTTACAGAAAATTGAGCATATGGCACAATCTACTCTGAGTTTATTGATAACATCTTACATTAGTATGGCACATTTATCACAACTAACAGGCAAATATTGATGCATCATTATCTTCTTTAAAGATTTATTTATTTGAAAGTCAAGAATTACAGAGACTGAGAAGGCGAGGCAGAGAGAGAGGTCTTCCATCCACTGGTTCACTCCCCAGATGGCTGCAATGGCTGGAGTTGTGCCGATCCAAAGCCAGGAGCCAGGAGCTTCTTCCAGGTCTCCCACATTGGTGCAGGGGCCCAAGGATTTGGGCCATCTTCCACTGCTTTCCCAGGCCATAGCAGAGAGCTGGATCAGAAGTGGAGCAGTGGGACTCGAACCAGCACCCATCTCTCCTCTGGGGGAGTCTGCCATGCGGCTTCTCTGCCTCTCCTTGGAGCCCTGCTGGTGTGTGGGCAGGTGCATGGGCGTGAGACTTCCCTCACCTGTGAGCCAAGCTCCATCTTTACCGGATGAGCGTCCCTGGGCTGTGACGTTCACGCAGATTTCTTAGCACACATCCCCTCTAGGCGAGGTGGGAAGCCGAGGGAAGATGGACTAGAAGTTCCCGGCACGACTTCGCCCCTGGAGAGGAGGCTCTGCTGGGTCGGTGGCTCCTTCTCCCTAGGGGCTGCCCTTAAGGGCTCCTTCTGGGACCTTCACGACAAGAACCAGGTGGCGTTCATGGAAGTGAAGGGAAAGGCCCTGGACTCCCAGAAATTTCTCTCGGGCTCGTCCCACTCAGCCTCCAGCCCTAAAGCCGCCTCTTCAGATGGATCCCAGCTTATTTCACCCGCAGCTCCTGCTCCAGCTTCCAGGTCTGTGCCCCCGGAACATGGCTCTGTCCTCACACACAGTGGCCGCTGTGCTGAGTGACCACAGTCCCTGGGGGTTCCAGGAGGTGCCCCTCGTTCTCAGACTGCCCCCAACCCCCGCCGCCACACTCCATCCACGCTGGCTCTGAAACAGGAAGTCCTCGCGTACCGTTCCAAGATGCTGCCACTAGGGCCGGTGCCGCGGCTCACTTGGCTAATCCTCCTCCTGCGGCGCTGGCACACCGGGTTCTAGTCCCGGTCAGGGCGCCGGATTCTGTCCCGGTTGCCCCTCTTCCAGGCCAGCTCTCTGCTGTGGCCAGGGAGTGCAATGGAGGATGGTCCAAGTGCTTGGGCCCTGCACCCCATGGGAGACTAGGAGAAGCACCTGGCTCCTGGCTTCAGATTGGTGCAGCGTGCCGGCCATAGCGGCCATTTTGGGGGTGAACCAATGGAAAAAGTAAGACCTTTCTCTCTCTCTCTCTCTCTCTCTCACTGTCTAACTCTGCCTATCAAAAAAAAAAATGATGCCACCACTCAGATCTTGGGGAGTCCGTTTGCTGGACAAGGAAGCTGGGAGGAAGCAGCTCTGTGCTGCTTATGCCCGGTCTCTAAGTGTCTACACACTCCTTCCTCAGTGCCCGCCACACGGTGGAGACAGCAACGCCATCCTCATCTGACCCCAAAAGCAATGGGCGGCTTCGTGGTCACCAGGACAGACGTGCGTAGGCTCTTATGCAAGGACACCGCAAAAAGTGTGTGGACAGTGGAATGAAAAGACGTTTATTTGGGTGCAAAATGTCTGAAAGCGATAGACCGTTGTTCATAATACGCATTTTCTGTAAGCTAGCTGAGAGCCCCACACCCGCATAGGCTTCAAAGCCGCCTCACGCCAACATAAATGATGTTTCAATTTCATGTTCCACACACTTTGAGGTGCCCTCATATTTCACGAGGCAGGAGCTGAAATGCCTGATTTATTTGGTTACGTTCTAGTCCGTGACACGTTCCCAGGCACAGAGGGACCCCTAACTCGCAAAGTAAACCAACACATCACGGAGCGCGAGACGCTCTCGGCCTTGAACGTCCTGGCTGGGCTCTGTCGGCGTCGTCGGCCACCTTCCCGCCAGAGTGGTCGCCCTCCTCTCCTCTTCCTTCCCAAGTCACAGTCGCAGCAGACAGAGGAACGCAGGGCCAGGTGGCTCTCAAGACGGGCGCGAGTGACGGGGAAGAGCCTGTGTTCGCTACCCAGCAGGAGGCAGACGGGCAGCCGACGCGCCTCGCCGCGAGTCCGTATCCGGAGTGGCCTCGCCGCCTTCCTCTGTCCGTATCCAGAGTGGCCTCGCCCAAGGTCTCCTTGCTCCTGGTTGATGTTGACTGATGTGGATCATGGGCAAGGAAGGTGAGACTGGAGGTGGAGTTTCCCGGCTTCCTCCTTGCAGGGTCCCGGACGAGGGGCCTCGCCTCTTGGTCAGAGAACCCTGCTCAGGCCCAAGGGTGGTAACGGAGGTCTTTCTGGGTCAGAACCCCAGAAACTACCCCCACATCCATTCACCCAGGGCGCACTTTGTAAATCATCCCACCGGTTATTGTTTCCTGGGGATGAAGAAAACGCCTGACTGACCTAGCAGCCACCAGTCCACTCCGGGGCTGTGAGAGTAGCAAACCCAGTCATTGACCTCTGGCGATGGCCCCTCGAGTCCTGCTCCAGGGCCCTGGCTCCCCCCATGCCTGCCCCCGCCCTGGAAAGACCCCTGGGTTGTGAGGAGGGTGGAGTCTCTTCCTCTGGCAGCTCCTCGATTCTAAGGAATGTGGCTCTGTCATTCACAGCTCTGGTTCCTAAGCCAGCAAGGGCTGTTCTGGCAACAGGTCCTGAAAAGTCTTCCTAGAACCCCGAGGGCGATGGCCCCCATCACACAGCCCACAGCAGGAAATTCTCCAGCCTGGGATGACTCACCTGCTCAGCACCCTTCCCGCCCAAGTCTCTGCTGTTCTCCAGAGAAGTCTCTGCCCTGGGCAGGTGAGATGACTGTGGCCAGCGGTCTGAGCTGTGAGTTCACCTGAACACAGCTCAGAAACTGTGAGGTCGATCCACTGCACGGGTCGGAGCAGCCTGGGGCATGTTGATGCTTGGAACAAAGCTGCCTGCCGGGGGATGCTGAGGGTTCTCACAGGCTGGAGCCAGTGGTGAGGTCAGCTTTCCTTAGTAGCAGGAAAAGGCAAGGACGCGCGCATCGACCCGGCGTGCTCCCAGGAGCAGGGTGAGGACTGGGTGCACCTTGCTGCTCCAGCTCCCGGACAACCCTAGACCCATCATTCACGGCCCTGCATTCAGCCGGTGCCAACTCATCTCCTCTCTGAAATTGGATGAAGAAGGGCCAAGGCCTTTCATCAAACAGGAGGAAAACCTGTGCCCAGCGAGGGAGCTGGAGACGGTCTCATTTCCAGGTTAACCCATTGGAAAGATGTTGGACACGGCTTCAGCCTGCAGTGAGTTATGCCGAGAGCCAATGATCCATGCCCCAGGATTCAGTCACTACAAATCCATCACTGTAACAGAGCCCCAAAATTATGCATCCTCCACGACCTCAAGGACTAGTTCACATTTTTCTGTTTGAAAAGGAGAAACGACGGGATCTGTATTTAAGTGCGCTTCCTTGTAACTAACACGGATGTGTAGCAGTTGTTAGAACCAACTTCCGCTACCATCAGGCTTTGTTCATGTTCTGTTCATGCTCATGGCTCAAATATTTACATGCTTCAGGCTTAGGGTGATTTATTTCTATTTACTTTTAATTTCCTCATACAATATTTCAAAGTGTGCCAGCCGTTGTTATAAATGGTTGGTGTTAAATTATGTACGGGTGTTATATTGCTACTTAATGCCTGCATTTGATGTGGTTATTAAAAGGGTGACAATATAAATCACCGGAGTGAGACAAACAAGAATTTATAGCCCGTTTCAAACTCTTGAGGCTGAAAATATTTTACAGCTACTGAAAGCTCAGGCATGAAGCAATTCAAACATTTAGCTGCTGAGTAATTGGGGCTCGGAATAGATCAAGTTGGGTATTGGATTTCCTAGGAGAGTCAACGCGGAACCCTGGCCCAGGTCATTTACTTTAAATTGTCGAGCTGTCAGAATGTGAGCTGTGGACAGTGGCTCCCACCACATGGCTTAGCACATGTCTTTAATAAACAGGCTGCCTCCATGTTTCCCATGTGGACAGGAACAGTCGCCACCTTATGAAATGAGGTCCCCTTTACTGATAACCCCCCGTGTGCTGCCCGAAACAGTGACATCTCTGTCTCCATGGTAACCAGTGCTCTCAAAGAAGAAAAGAGGCAAGAAAGGGTGGATCACCAATACCATAGATAAAATATGTGCCTAGAATTACAGGAGATACCTGAAGATTGTATTTTTCCTTGCTCTTATCTGACAAGGCATGTAAATCGCTTGCTGCTTTATTCAACCATAGACTGGAAATAAAATACAAGACCGTGGTGTAGCAGGTAAACCTGCTGCCTTCAATGCCGGCTTCATATGGGTGCCGATGGAGTCCCAGCTGCTCCACTTCCCATCCAATGGGTGCCAGTTGGAGTCTTGGCTGCTCCACTTCCCATCCCATGGGCGCCAGTTGGAGTCCCGGCTGCTCCACTTCCCATCCCTGCTAATGCAGCTGAGGAGGCAACAGAGGGTGGCCCAAGTGCTTGGGTCCCTGCCATCCATGTGGGAAACCCAGATGGAGTTCTTGGCTTCTGGCTTCAGCCTGGCTATTCTGGCCATTTGGGGAGGGAACCAGCAGATGCGAGACCTCTCTCTCTGTTTCTCCCTTTCTTTTTCTGTAACTCTGCCTTTCAAATAAATAAATCTTAAAAAAAAAAAAAAAAGACAGTGCCTGTGAGCTCACAGACTTTCACATAATTGACGAGTGGCAATGTGATTCCAGAAACTTCTTTGTACGTCGTACTGAGCGAGAGGTGTCTCCTGCCATCAGCACCTCAAGGCAGCTGTCACAACAGGAGGGGAAAGACTGGATGGATTCACCAGCTCTGTGGGTCAAGGTCGTTGAGTTCACGCTCACTGCCGGCAAAGCCTTGATCCACTTCCTCTACACCTGCACCAGCTTTTTCTCCATTTCTCCTCCTGTTCTCAGTTTCTTGTTTTAACTGTCTAGATTTTAATTGACACACCACATTTATAAATATTTATGGGATACAATGTGCTGTCCCCAGGTACGCTACTTTGTCATGAGTGTATTGGTGTGATTTATACACCAACTGCCTCAGGCTTTTGTTTTGTTGTTGAGAGAACATTCCAAGTCCTCTCTTCTAGCTATTTTTGAAATATACATTATTGTTAAGCAATTTCTTGAAAAATTGTCTTTTGCCCCAGCCTCTTGTTTTCCACATCTTATTTTCTTTGTTCACGATTCTTGACTGCAGATGCACAAAGAAACCATCTGTCCAGACAGGAGCACCAGGGGATGCGAGAGAATGCTGGAAACTTGGCCAGGTGCGGCGTGTTTATCTGGGTGTAGCAGAGAGTTTGGAAGCCTTCCGTGGAGCAGGGAAGTGTGTGTGGTCATAGACAGATGGGTGGGTGGCTAGAAGAGGTTCCTCCCGTAGGAATGAGGGATTTCCAACGAGACTGGAGTCCTCCTGTTTCCTAGAGGCTCATGGGCAGCATCCATCTGAGGGAGCACAGGTCTTCCTACAAGGGGTTGTTTGCTCCCTGCAGGGTCTCGGGTCCCAGCCCCTCTCCGGTAAGAACTTAGTGATCCTTGGTTGGTGTGAAGATTAAGCTCTTTTCCTTGGACACCACCACTGAATTAAGAACTACTTGGTTGAGAACCAAAGAGGCTAAATTGAAATTTAACTTTAAAACATTTACAATAATCCAATAAGTGAACTTGGGGGCCAAACGTATGAGTATTTAAAATGGGTCTCAGGTCGCAACATCTTCTATCCAAAAAGCAAAAATAAATCGAAAACTCTTTTTTTCCTTGAAGTATCCTACTTATGAGGCACCTTAGAATTCCTATTTGGCTGCATCTTGATTAGAGTGAGACATGGATGTGGGTCGGTCATGCTGACTTGGCTACTAGTCACCTTGACGTGGCTAACTCGGCGGAAGAGAATTGGTCCTCCCTCTCACTCGAGTCCTTAGTTCTGAGTAAGAGACGCCAGCAGACAGATCTTGTAGGAATGAGAATGCATCTTCATGTTTTAATGGCCAGAGTTGAGGCAGACGCTTTGGGAACAGAACTCTTAACAACACAAGGACACTTCCCGGGTGCTCATCTGCAGAGCACCAGTCAGTGGCGTCTCCGCTCCCATCGCTTCCCGTCAGAGTTGGGCTCCCCTGCAGAGGTCTGGCCTCGCGCCCTGGCCTTGCGACTGAACCCGCTGTGGAGCCCTGGGACAGGGTCAGTCGCTCTCCCTGTCAGCTTCCTTACCTGTGGATGGGGAATGACACACTCATTTGCAGTAGACTTAATCACCAGGGGGAAACAGCCAAATTCATGCACAACGTTCACATGACAAAGGTGCCATGGCTGCTACCCACTGTGGATCCCCAATGCTGGCATTGCCATTTGAGAGGCTTCCAAAGGAGGTTGGCTGTTACCTGTTGAGAAAGTGCAGGACCCCTCCCCTTGGGATGCCCCCATCAGTACCCAGCCCTTCAGTGATTATCCCAGTCGTGTATTGTGGAAACTCATTCAGATGGAATGGCGCAATGTGGATGGCTTTGTGTTTTGCTTTTCCTGCATTTTTAATATTGGGGTTCATGCATGCATCATCTGTGTGGTGCTGTTCATTTCTGTTGTCTCTCTGTTCTCTGCTGCAATATTCCATTTTATGAACACATTGTAAGGTTCATTTGTTCTCTTAAGTGTGGGCATTTGGGCCATTTCCAGATGTTGCTATTAGGAAGAAACCAAGCCTTTGGGAGAAGAAATTTCTCCTGCAGATATGTGTAGGAGGCAAATGTCTTGGCCACGGGGTAGGTGTGGGAGTTGCTTCAGTAGATGACACCACGCAAGTCCCTGGGAAGCCAAAGCAGCTGTATCTCAACTCGAATCTCCCTTCCTGGAGCAGTGTTGCTGCCCGAAGCATCGTCCTGTGTATTTACTTACACATTTATCTCATTTTATTTGAAAGACAGGATAAGAGAGAGATCTCACATTTCAATTTTTTAAAAGATTTATTTATTTGAAAGGCAGAATTAAGCAGAGAGAGAAAGAGAGGGAGGGAGGGAGGGAGGTCGGAAGGGAGAGAGAGAGAGAGAGAGAGATCTGATCTGAAGCCAGGAGCTCCTGGGTATCTCACTGGGGTGCAGGGGCCCAAGGACTTGGACCGTCTTCTACTGCTTTCCCAGGCCACAGCAGAGAGCTGGATCAGAAGTGGAGCAACCAGGATCCGTACCCATATGAGATGTCAGCACTGCAGGCGGTGGCTTTACCCACTATGCCACAGCATCGGTCCCCACTCCAATCTTCTGGTTCAGTCCCCAAAGTCCCCCAACACTGGGCTGAGCTGGAGCTTGGAGCAGAGCCAGGATTCAGGTGTTTCAAGCGGTGACTTCACTGCTCTGCCAAATGCCCCCAACAAATTGAAGCGTTGCTTGTCATGGCTTTATATTCCTGGCTGTCAGAGAAGCCCAAGGCTGCTGACTGGACAAGCAAGGTCAAAGGCAGCAAACACCAGCTCATCCATCCCTCAGCCCCGTCTCTGAGATCCCTGCTCACCACAGATCTGTCTGCTCTGCTTTGAGCTCCTCTGCATCTCGGCATCCCCTGACATCAATTTCTTGGCTTCAGAGAGGGAAGCCTGTTGCAGGGAGAGAGAATCCGTGGACAGGCATGGAAAGGAAACCTGTTTTTCCCTTGGGCTGCGTCAGTCTCACCACGAGACCCCGTCAGACAGCCACGCTGAGTGTGGCAGGTGTGCTGCTTTGCCCCCGAAACCCCCTGGGGACTACGATTTCAGAGAGTGGAATCGCGCATGTTGCAGCTCCGACTTCCTCCTGCACAGCAGCCGCCTCCTCTGTACAGCAGGCTCGGTCCTGCCAGCTCAGGTCCTCCCAGGGTCTGAGGCACGGCTCATTCCAGGTTAGCCCTGCGGAGTCTGCTCAGGTGATCGGCGGAAGTGCGGGAATGGCCCTGGGGAGGGAGCCCTTCTAACAGGAAGGGGCAACCTCGTCCCCTGGCAGTGCGCACGCCTTTGTTTCTGAACCATAAAACAGAGAAGCAAACCATTGCTCTGGCTTACAGAAGTGTGACAGGTGCCAGGACACGTGGGACAGGACACAGGCATGCTGGGGTCCCGCTGTCACCTGCCGTCATCCTGTCCCTTGGCAGGTGGAGCCCGGGCACCGAGCCGTGCGTGGGGCTGAGAGACTGCACGTGCGATCACCGTTCCCAGGCAGCCGGCGGTGCAGACGCAGACACACCCTGTGGTGCTGCTCCACCATGGAGGCGGCGCAGGGTCCTGGAGGGGCAGCTCAGGAACGGGGCGGATGATGGCTGGCGGTGGCTTTCCTGAGGTCCATGCCCTGGAAACGGGAATTGGCAAAGGCTACGCCACAGGTTTCACCTGGTTTTGTACTTGCTTTTCCTAACCATGAGGAATCTCGGGTAAGATAATTCAACCATGAGCAAACTGAGGAATGAAATAAAATAGACACACGCTGTCCCCTGTGATCTCTGCCTGTCCTCTGTGACCTCTGCCTGTCCCCAGTGACCTGTGCCCAGTGACCTGTCCCCTGCGACCCTCGCCTGTCTCCTGTGACCCGTGCCTGTCTCTGTAATATATGCTAATCCCCTGTGACCTCTGCCTGCCCCATGTAATCTATGTCCCCTGTGACCTGCGCCTGTCCCCAGTGACCGGTCCTCTGTGACTTGTGCCTTCCCCAGTGATCTGTCCCCTGTGTCCTCTGCCTGTCCCCTGACCTGCGCCTGTCCCCTGTGACCTGTTCCCTGTGACCTCTGCCTGTCCCCTGACCTGCGCCTGTCCCCTGTGACCTGTCCCCTGTGACCTGCGCCTGTGACCTGTCCCCTGTGACCTGTCCCCTGTGACCTGCGCCTGTCCCCTGTGACCTCTGCCTGTCCCCTGTGACCTGTCCCCTGTGACCTGCGCCTGTCCCCTGTGACCTGCGCCTGTCCCCTCACTTCCTGAGTGGTGATGGCAGAACATGAGTCCGTCAGACAGGCTCCGAGCGCCTGCTGAAGCTGCATTTGTGCCAGCAGAGCGAGGCGGGCACAGGTGCAGGAGACAAGAAGGGGAGGGTCCTCCAGAGTCCGTGTGCTGTGGGGCCACCCCGGATCGGCTCGGTGCCGGTTCTTGTCGCCACGTGAGAGCAGATTCACAGAGGGATATAGATAAAGATGAACGGGACTAAGATTGATTTAAAGCAAAATGACTCAGAGTAAGCGTAGGCAGGCTCAGAATGAGATGCAGTCGGTAAGGTTTGGGCCATCTTCTTATCTTGCTGGAGGCGTAGGGCTTCGTTGGATAGTCAGAGGGGATGGCATTCGGGGCAGACTTGGGCACTGCCCATTCTGTGCCCTTTTTTGGATATCTCAGAAGTGTCATGGCGTGAGGTGCATTATGGGAGTGAGAGTGTCAGCCATGGTAGTTTTATGATGGCCTAAGTGTCATTGTGGGGTCACTGCCGGCAGCTACATCAGATATCTCAAGCTGGCGCTGGTTCTGTGTTTGCAACACTGTGGCAGTTACAGGTTCCACTCCACGGAGGAGGGGGTAGTTGGCAGTGCATTGGGAGGGGGCCTGGTTTTCACACAGGGCAGGCTGGGCCAGCAGGAGCTGTGGTGCAGGTTGGCCGGAGTGGTCATATCAGGAGACCCGCTGCTTCCCCGGGGCTGCAGGCAGGTGCTGTGGAACCCCGCCTCCTCTTGCTCTCACCCCTTGTCTGCCTGGGTCAAGCACAGCACCTCTTCCAGACTGGCTGGGCCTGGAGAAACCGCTGTCTGCAGCTGCAGGTGGGATTTTCAGAGCAATGCAGCTCCATTTGTTGAGCAATTCCAGGAGCCCTGGGTGAGCTTTGTGGATCATCCTGGTTGAGAACAGAGTAAGAAAGAGGCAGGATTTGGTGGAGAACAGGGGCTCTGTCTGGGCCCAGCAGCACAGAGAGGAGCACCGTTCTGGAGTCAGACTGGCCTGGGGTCCAAGGCTAATGCTGCCCCTTAGGGACCGTGGCCTCCAGCAGGCCACGTGGACACCTGCTGTCCTCAGCTAGTCTTGGTGCATATCTCACGAGGTGAGTGTCACAGTGAGCTTGGGAGGTGAGCGGAAAGTGCTTCCCGTAACGCCTGGAGCACCGGGATGCCCCAAGGACGCTCACTTTAGACACATTTCTCACTCTACTGGAAAGAAGCTGATGGAGAGAGGCTGAGGGTGGGCTTTCCCTGTTCCGCAGGGAACAGAGGCCTTGTGTCGTGGGCGGGCCCCTTGGCTCCACCAGCACCCCATGGGCTGGAGTTAGAGGTGGAGAAGCCAAGCTGGGATTCCTGGGAAGGCCATGGAGAGCCAGACGGAGACCTGCCGTGATGCGGCCGTGCGTTGGGGTGGGGGACTCCGGGAGGGCCGCTCCGAGATGCCACTGGCAATGGGACCGACTTTGATTGGTAGGTCTTGGGGATCCTGTCCACGATGCAGCCCAGCCCTTCCCTACGTCTGAAGGTTTAGGTTTGTTTCCCTTTAGCTCTTTTGCCATGAGATGAACGCCAGTCAGGTGCGCGGGGCGGCCCTCGGTTTTCCCAGGATGCCTTCCTGCTTCCGTTCTGGTGGCTTCTGGCCAAGCCTGTTAGAGCTGACTCGAGGTCGCTGGGTGTCCTCAAGTGGGAGTGAATGTGGAGATAAGTGTAGACCTGCATGTGGTTGTAACACAATACAGGGGTCCTACATGCTCCCCCCGCCCGACCCCTGGCTGCAGGACAACGTCACAACCGGAGGTGAACTTTGGCGCATGCACCCCTTTGTTCTCGTTCCCTGGTTTTACATCACTCTGTGCTTGTGTGAGGTTGTGTCACGTGGGGAGATCGTTCTGCTTTAAGATTATTTTAAATGAGATAAAACTTTTATGCCTGCCCCCCCAAAAGAGATCTATTAAAATCCATACCATTAGAAAACCAACAAATTAAATAAAGCAAAATCGCCCACCATTTTTTACTTTTAATCTTTAGTTTTTTCTTTCAAGGTATGGATTGAATCCTCAGCACTTGAACAAGTATTCTGGATGTGTAATTTCTTTTTTAAGATTCATTTTTATTTATTTGAAAGACTGAGTCACAGAGAGACAGGGAGAGACAGAGATCTTCCATCTGCTGGTTCACTCCCCACATGGCCACAACAGTTGTGGTGGGCCAGGCCAAAGCCAGGAGCCTGGAGCTTCCACCAGGTCCCCCACGTGGGTGCAGGGGCCCAAGCACTTGGGCCGTCTTCCACTGCTTTCCCAGGCCCATGGCGGGAGCTGGGCTGCAGGTGGAGCAGCCGGGACTTGAACTGGCTCCATATAGGATGCTGGTGCTGCAGGCAGTGGCTTAGCCAGCTGCACCACAGCGCCGGCCCCTGGGTGTAGAATTCTTTAGAAAACAGTCTGGATGTTATTTTAATAGCACTCTTCTACTTCCCTGCAGCTCTCCCACACCAACAGTGTTGGGAACAACAGGGCGACCATAAAGCAAAGTTTTCTGAGCTAACCTAGCATTCTCCTTCCGAGAGGCATCATTGGTTTTGTAAATTCTTCAATATTTTATTTGTATTATGTGGAAAACAAAGCAAGATAAAATGAAACCAAAACACACACGGAAAGCTTATAACTATTTACTGTCTCTCTAGAACTGACATTTCTATAGCTTTCGGTCTGGCTCAGTAACTTCTCTTTGGGGAAAAAAAAAATTATTGCATCTAAACAGAGTATAGCATCATGTCACTTAATGGCCTCCTGGTTTAACCAAATCTGTGTGTTGATTCTGTGTTTCAACTTTCTCTCTGCCTATAAGCGACCCTGCTTCCCAAGAACATTGGCGCCCGATTCCTGGTGTGGTCCCCCCTTCTCTCCTTCCACCCCCACACCCTGCATTTTCGTGCATCCAGTTCATTTGGGGCTGACTTCAACCCCATGATGCAGGGAAGTCACCTGACCCAGCCCTAACCAATCAGTGCATCGTGTCTCATGGAGAATGTTTAAAGGACAGGTGTGCCAGCCAATGGGATCTCTCCTTTGGGCTTGGCTCATTTGCATTCTCAGCTGATAGGTGAATGGTTTGAGCTTCAATGTTTATCTTTTTGGGAAACATCCCCCCCGAGAGTCGCAGAATAAAACACGTAGAAGCCGGAGGTGAAAGTGTCGATACCTGAAAGTGTACTTAGAGGGCCTGGCCCTGGCCTGTGCCTTCCAGCAGTGTGAGGCACACATCCCCTGTCTGTGTCCCGGGTGTTTATTCGTGCTCGATCACATTTGGGCTGGGTCTTGGTCACTTCCACTAGGAGTCCTGGCACATGCGCTCATCGCACACGCTGCACCGGCTGTGTTCCCCGCACTCCAGGGCCGCTACCTCGTCTGCATCTCTGTTTTGAAAACACTGCTCCCCACTCACAAGATACTTTGCCAGTTCTTGGTCTGGGAACATCACCTCTTGCTCTTCCCCTCGCTCCCTGCATGGGGCAATGACCCCCTTTAGAGCTCTGGATCTTGGACTTCCAACCGTGTGTGGGCTGGGCACGGTCTCTGCAGTGCTGGCACAGGCTTGACAGCTGTGTGTGCGACAGGTGCACAGTGTGTGTGTGCGACAGGTGTGTGTGTGTGACAGGAGGCCCAACACCGTTCTCCATGGACTTGACGTGCACAGTGTGTGTGTGCGACAGGTGTGTGTGCGACAGGTGTGTGTGCGACAGGAGGCCCAACGCCGTTCTCCATGGACTTGACGTGCACAGTGTGTATGTGTGACAGGAGGCCCAACGCCGATCTTCATGGACTTTGAGTCATGTCAGGTGTTTGGAAGGAAGTCGTGATATTTTTTCTAGGAAGCTCAGTTTCCTGGCCTCCGAATGCCTTTCGTGTCTGGATCTTCACCAGGAGCTGAGCTCAGCATTCTGCCCCAGGCCCATTCTGTCCCATTGCTTTGAGGAACAGCATCAGGAAACAGCAAGAAAAGGAAAAGGATGAAGTCCCACCTTTTATTCTCCGTCAGCCTTGATGCACTGCAGTGTTGAAGAGCGTTTGCTCTTTACTTTGAAGGCTTGTAGATCAGAGGGAAATACTGAGTGTTCCCAGCATTGAGTCCCGCACTCCTGTTCCTCCTCTCCACTTAGCACCACGCTATTCTCAATGAGGGAACTCGCCAGTCCAGGAGACAGGATGTGTGTGTGCACTGCACATGTCACAAGCAAACTGATTAGCACAGCCATCACCATTCATGCTGCTTGTTAGACTCCCAGAACCTGTGGCCATCAACTGTTGCTTTCCTGGGTTCATTAGCAGGAAGCTCGATCCAAATTGGAGCAGCCAGGACTGGAGCCAGCATTTGACACAAGACGCTGGCACTGCAGGCAGTGACTTGACCCTCTGTGCCACAATGTTGGCCCATGTTTATGTTTTGAATACTCCCATGAGAAACTCTCACTTCTGATTGACACATATCAATCATTCAAGATACTACAAACACACAGTTTACCTTTTGTGGTTTTGAAGTCTGCATCTCCCATCCCTCCTGCCTCTTTCCACTGCCCCACCCTGTAAGAGGATGTGGCTGTAAAGGTCGTGGGCAAGCCCTAGAGTGGGTGGCTTTGAAATGTTGACGCCAACGTAAAAGACAATGAAACAAACAGGGAATACAGAAGAGGACTTTCAAATGGTAGCACCTTCTACCAAGACCTAAGGCCACGAAGATGCATCGCTCCTCCAAAGTCTGTCAGTGATGGATTCATCGATGTGTCAGTGGGAGCCTGAGCCGCCTCTCTCTTACAAGGGTGGAGGGGAAGGCTAATCAGAGCAGCACCTCCGTGCACTGCCTTCCGCCCGCCGTGCACGCCGCGTGCACTCCCGGGAGCATCCGGGGGACCTGCTGGTGTGCATTCTTTACTGCAACAGCTGCTGCAGCTGGCACTCCAGCTGCTGCTTCAGGAACATCCTCTCCTCCTTTTCAAATTTTGCCCAAGGCCCGTGTAAGAAAAAATTCAACATCAAATGAAAGAGATCTTCCCTCATTTTCAAATACGGAGGCATAATCTGTCCCCATGGAAAGCTAAAATACCAATTCTCAGAGTTTCATTTTAGCTATGAGATTGCAAGATAGGACTTGTATGTGCGATTGCGTTCTGTGCCAGATGTAGCCCAACATGGAGACGTAAGTTCTCTGCACCACCGAGGCAGGCAGTGTGGGAGTCTGCCACGTGTTTGGATCCAGCCTCTAAACCAGAGGAGTCTGGGTGACGTGGCTGCAGCACTTGCCCTCTGCCTCCATCTCTAGGATACTTACAGATGTGCACATCACGATAGCTGCCACAGGAACACATGAGCAGAACCACACAGCGACCACCTCAGAAGATGCTGGTTCCATTCTGCAGGGCACTGGGACGGCAGGACAAAGTGTCGCTGGGCGGGTGGGAGCTTCAGGAGGGGCGGGGCTGGCCCTCCTGTGGGTCTCACGCAGCACACCCAGGACATGCAGGGCTCCAGCGGGCTGCTTGCAGGAGGGAACGGCCGGCCTGCAGGTTTGTGGTGCAGCTCTGTGCCGCCACACCCTTGGGCGGTCACCAGGTAGCATCTGCTCACAGGCCGGAGCCCAGTGATGCCACGAGGGAGCAGGAAGTTATTAATCACGTCCAGTTCACAAGCCCACCCTCGGGCCTCCTGCTGTGGCCGCCTGCCCAGTCCACGCCATCATTTCACCTGCCTTGGGCGTTGTGGATTACCTCCAGTCTGTTCCTGATACTCTTTGTTCCGTGCCAGAGAGATCTCTTTAAATATTAAATTGTGCCATGCCACTCTTCCCCTCCCGCACGGTCAATGCCATCTCATTGTCCTTAAGAAGATACGAACCTCGAGAGCAGTTGATGGGGCCGTGCGTGGCAGGAGCCCAGCTCACTCCCCTCCCTCACCTCCTGCCCCCCCCCACCCTGCACCTGTCAGCCTGGTATTAATCACATGTGTGGAGCAATTCCTTCTGTTGGGAAAGGCAATCTGGTGGCTGGACATTGTCATCTGGTAAACCCTAAACATGTAACGGGGTCCCCAGGTACTGATCACACGTTGACTTCAATGCTGGATAGAAAGCAAATTTGGGGAGAAAGTTGTTTTGTCACTTTCAGGCAGACACGTGAGTCCCGGGTAGGAGGCAGTGGTTGCTGCCAGCCTGCTCAGAACTAAGGCACTCGGCTGTGAGCGTCTGAGCAGGCCTGGGTGTTGAGGAAGGAGGCGGGTGGGGAGGGGTGCACGACCCTCAGGTGCCCCACCTGGTGCTGTTCACCAGACTGGGGCAGGGGTGCAGGCGCCTCCCCAGGTGACACAGACACTCTTGCTAGACCGAGAGATAAGTCATCAACACACTGAAATAGTCTTATTTTAGAGGAAAATTCTCTTCTTTCTCTCCTTCACCAAGATAGGGCTTTGATCAATAACCCAAAAGTAAACTCCTGATAACAGAGAGGCACTGGCCGGGCCCCTCCCCCTTCCACTCTCCATGGCTGGCCAGGATCGGTCTGCACGACTTGTTGCTAGGTGATGTCATTCTTTCTCTTTTTATCCTCTGCAAAGGCAGAAGCCAATGCCATAAAGACAGAAACAAAACTACAGGTAGAGAATCAGGTATCGTGGGGTCACACGACTGTCGTTCATTGAGAATCTATGAGCAGACAGACACTGGGAGTAAAAGACGTGGCCCCTGGCTTTAGGGCTCATGTTGAGAAAGTTCATCGTATCACAGTCTTGCACCTGGCAACACAGGAAGGTGCTGAGAAATGCACGTCGTTTCTGTGACATGTGAGAATAGCAGTGGTCAAAGTGGTCATCCTTGTCTGGTTCCGAATTTTAGTGGAATTGCTTCCAATGTTTTCCCATTCAAGATGATGCTGGCTGTGGGTTGGTCACACATTGCCTGGATGGTGTTGAGGAATGTTCCTTCTATACCCAGTTTGCTTAAGGTGTTAATCATGAAAGATGTTGTATTTTATCAAATGCTTTCTCTGCATCTATTGAGATAATCATGTGATTATTAAATCATGATTTCATGTGATATATCACATTTATTGATTTGTATACGTTGAACCATCCCTGCACACCAGGGATAAATCCCACTTTGTTCAGATTAATGATCTTTCTGATGTGGTTGCATTCAATTAGGTAGTATTTTGTTGAGGATTTTTGCATCTGCGCTCATCTGGGATATTAGTTCTGGGTGTTTAGTTCTCCTTTCTTGTATCTTTTCTGGTTTGGGAGTTAAGGTGATGTTGCCTCATGGAAGGAGTTTGAAAGGATTCTCTCCATTTCTATTGTTTTGAATAGATTGAGAATTGGAATTAGTTAATTTTAAAATTTATTTATTTTATTTATTTATTTTTTGACAGGCAGAGTGGACAGTGAGAGAGAGACAGAGAGAAAGGTCTTCCTTTTCCTTTGGTTCACCCCCCAATGACCACTGTGGCCAGTGTGCTGTAGCCAGTGCACCACGATGATCCTGTGGCAGGAGCCAGGTGCTTCTCCTGGTCTCCCATGGGGTGCAGGGCCCAAGCACCTGGGCCATCCTCCACTGCACTCCCGGGCCACAGCAGAGAGCTGGCCTGGAAGAGGGGCAACCGGGACAGAATCTGGCGCCCCGACTGGGACTAGAACCTGGTGTGCCAGCGCTGCAGGCGGAGGATTAGCCTAGTGAGCCGTGGCGTCAGCGGAATTAGTTAATTTTTAAAAGTTTGGTAGAATTCAGCAGTGGAGCCATCTAGTCCTGGGATTTTTTTTTTTTTGGGGGGGTGGGCTGTGACAGTCTTTCTTACTGATTCAGACTTGTTAGGTTTTTGTTTGTTTTTTGGATTTTTTTTTTTTTGTGTGTGGAGGATAAAATAGCAAGGTTTATTAGGCTGGGGACATCCATAAGAGTGGATGGGCACTTCTCCAGACAGAACCTGAGAGAGAGTGCCCAGTCGCTCAGACTGGGGGAAGAGCGAGGTTACATGGTTGAGTGGAAAACACACCTTACCAGGCCAGGCGGGCGGCTCAGCAGAGAGGCAGAGGACTGAGTGTGCAGTGACTGGTTAGGCTTTTAATGTCTTTGTGCCTCAATTTGGTAGATTCTATGTGTCCAGGAATCTATCCATTTCTTCTGGATTTTCCAATCTGATATAGCTGTTTGCAATAATTCCTAATGATTCTTCTTATTTCTGTGGTATCTGTTGTTCCATCTCCTTTCTCATATCTGATTTTATTGAATGGCTCTTCTTCTCTCATTTTTTTTTTAGTTACTGGGCCAATGGTGTGTTGATTTTGTTTATTTTTCAAAAAGCCAGCTCTTCAGGGCTGGCACTGTAGCATATTAGACTAAGCCTCCACCTGCAGTGCCAGCATCCCATATGGGCACCGGTTCATGTCCTGGCTGCTCCTCTTCCGATCCAGCTCTCTGCTGTGGCCATTTGGGGAGTGAACCAGCAGATCAAAGGCCTTTCTATTTCTCCCTCTAAAACTCTCTCTCTCAAATAGATAAATCTTAAACCAGCTCTTCATCTCGCTGATTATTTTTTATTTATTTTGTTTATTTTCAATGGTTTCCTCCTACTAATTTGGGGTTTGATTTTTTTTTCTACATCCTTGAGATGCATTGATAGTTCATTTATGTGATGCCTTTCCAATGTCTTGATCTAGGTGCTAATTGCTATAAACTTCCCCCTGAAGACTGCATTGCTGTATTCCACAAGTTTTGATATGTTGTATTGTCATCTTCATTCATTTCCAGAAAGTTTCTGATTTCCCTTTTGATTGCTCCTGTGACCCACTGCTCATCAGGAGCGTGAGGTTCAGTCCCCGTGTGTTTGCGTATGCTCTAGAGATTCTTAGGTTCTTGATTTACAGCTTCATTCCATTGTGGTCAGAAAAGACACACAGTATGGTTTCAATTTTTTAAAATTTGCTGAGACTTGCTTTATAGCCTAGCATATGGTCATTCCTAGAGAAATGTCCATGTACTAATGACAAAAAATTGTATTCTGCAACTTCCGGGTGAAGAGCTCTGTAGCTATGTTAGGTCCATGTGGTCCATAGTGTTCATTAGCTCTGTTGTGTCTTTATTGCTTTGCTGTCTACTTGATCTGTCCGTTGATGAACATGGGTGTTGAAGTTCCCCATTACTATTGTATTGGAGTCTATGTCTCCCTTGGGATCCATTAACGTTTGTTTTATGTAGCGAGGTACCCTGGTACATACACATTTACTACAGTTACATCTTTCTGTTGAAATGACCCCTTAATCATTACGTAATGCACTCTGTGTCTCCTTTGTCTATTTTTGTGTTAAAATCTATTTTGTCTGCTCTTAGTATGCCTACACCTGTTTTTTTTTTTTTTCTTTTCATTAGCATGGAATATCTTTTATCAGCCTTTCACGTTCCGTCTGTATGCATCTTTGTTGGTGAGGCATTTTTCTTGGAGGCAGAAAATCGATGGGTCTTGTTTTTTAATCCATTCAGCCAATTTGTATCTTTTAATTGGAGAATTAAGGCCATTTACATTCAAGGTTATTATTGATAAGTAACGACTTGGCCCAGGGTATTTTCCATCCTGTTGTTTGCTTTGGAATTCCTTTGTACTTTTACTAGAAGATTTTCTGCCATGTTCTTTCCTAATGATGACTGTCCTTCTGTGTTTGTGTGTAGCACATCCATAAGCATCATTTGAAGGCTGGGCAAGTGGTGACCGATTCTGTTGTAGAAGATCATTGTTTCACCTTCATTCATAGATGAGAACTTTACAGGTTACACTATTCTGGGTTGACAAGTTCTTTTTTGCTTTCATGGACCATGTCTCTCCATTCTCTCTTAGCCTGGAGGGCTTCTCATGAGAGATAAGCTTAAATCTAGTTGGAGATCCTCTGGGTAATCTGGAGTTTCTCTTGTGTACATTTTAGATGTTTTCTTTGTTTTACAGTTGAGAGCTTGACGACCACGTGTCATGGTGAAGACCTTTTCTGGTCATATCTATTAGGAGATCTAAGTGCTTCCTGAACTTGGATATGCCTTTCTTTCTCCAAATTAGGGAATTTTTTCTGCTATTATTTCAGTCAATGCACCTTCTAATCTGTTCTCTTTCCACACCTTCAGAAACTCCCAAAACCTCTATGTTGGGTCATTTGATAATATCTCATAAATCTTGAACATTGTTTTTAATTTTTCTAATTGTTCCTTCTCTTCTTCCTCCTCCCTCTTTCTTCTCCAGTCTGATTGAGTTATTTCCAGAGATTTGTCTTCTAGCTCAGATATTCTTTCTTCTGCCTCACCAAGTCCTTTGTTAAGGCTTTACACTGTATTTTTATTTGACATATTAAATTCTTCATTTCTAAGATTTCAGTTTAATTTATTTTGAATCTTTCTCTTGGGAATATTTTTCATCCATGTCATGGGTGGATGTCTTTAACTCACAAATTTGCTTCTCATTGCTTCTGAGTCATCCTATGGTCATTCTTTTGAGTTCCTTTCCAGGCATCTCATCAGTCTCTTCGTCTTCCCATTCTAACATTGAAGTGCTGTGTTCCTCTGGGTGACCCATGTTGTCTTCCTTGTTCTTGTTGCTTGTAATTCTGCAATTATTTTTAGGTGTTTGTGGAAACACTTGTTGGTTTTCTCCACTGATGTACTTTATCCTCGAACTCTGTCTCTGTGGTTTAGTGGAGTGCCTGCCCCTTAGTGAATACCCAGAGGCATGTGCTGGGTAGGGACAGGGAGATCTGGTCAGTGCTCAGTGCTGGGGTGAGAATGCAGGCTGACACCCAAGCTGTGTGTGGTATGTCTCTTCTATTGTTAGCAGTGGGGAGGGTGTAATCAACCTTACCTCCTTCTTCCGAGGTTATCACTGTGCAGGGTTTGCCCGCATGGGTACAACCTCCTTCTACACTGGCACATGAACCACACGGAGGATCTGTGCAGTCCTTGGTGGGAGCATGGAACCCCTGCAATGACCCACCCCAGTCAGGAAGCTCGGAGGCTCTACACAAGCCACAGTGATTGCCCAGAGCCCCAGCTACTCCCTACACCCTATCGTGCAGTTCCAGAATTCTTGGTCACAGCACCCAAGGCTCCCTATCACTGGGTGCAGAGGCTCCCACTCCACCCTGTGAGGCTGCCCCGTCCAGAGAGCAGAGATGTTACTAGAGCCAGCTGACTGGGTGCTCACCTTGGCATTTTGATTCCTGGATCCTGTGATAGGACTCTGGGGTTCCCTATCCTCAACCTAAGTGGGTGTCCACCCCCCGTTGCCCCTCCCCGCCAGACTCAACGTCAGTGAACAACAGGTTTTTCCCTCTGGGCAAATCCCCTGGTTATGCACACGAAAGCCACCTCAGCCTCTATTGGTGTCGTCATGGCACCTCTGCCCTGCCAGTTGCCAGGAGCCCTTGTGGGGGATGGATCAAGAAATGTGCTTTACTTTGCTGCATCAGGTGGGTACCCTGTCCCCTCTAGGGCTCCAGGCCAGACTCAAACCCGTGTGGTCTGCAAGGTTCCCCCTCATGCAGTGTCGCCAGTGGCACGGCTGGCACAGGCTATGCTCAGCTCGCTCCCAGAAGCTGGTGACACGCCAGGTCCCCCAGCCGCCAGCTGCAGGAGCCATGCATGGTGTCTCCACTCACTGCGCGTGTTCCCTCTTTCCACGCTGCTCCAGGGCCTCTCTCTTCCTTCTGTAGATTTGCCCACTGCAAACATCTCTCCAGCTCTCCTGGGAGCTCACTTCTCCACGTTTCTTGTGCTACCCTCCCCTGGGACATATCAACACGTTTTCCCATCAGCTGTCTCAGATCCCTATACTCGGCCCTTTACGAGGGAAGATGCCGGGGGTCATGACTGCATAAGGACCTCAGGACTTAAGGGGAATGCTGGCTCCCACATCCTTGGTTTAACTGTAGCTCCCATGAAGGTAGAAGACAGAGGGCATCGCTCTGATCTGGTGAAAGAGATTCTTTTAAACGTGTTTCATTTATTGAAGTTAAATCTGATGAACAATTTTTAATAATCTGTAGTTTATTGTTTGCTTGTATTTTTAAAAAGATTTATTGATTGATTGGAAAGGCAGAGTGACAGAAGCAGACAGGTAGACATGGGGAGGAGGAATCTTCCATCCATTGGTTCACTACACAAATGACAACCACGGACCAGTCTGGGCCAAGCCAAAGCCAGGACCCTGGAACTCCATCTGGGTCTTCCATGTGAGTGGCAGGGGCCCAAGTGCCTGGACCATCATCTCCTGCCTCAGGAAGCTGAATCAGAATTGTAACAGTTAGGACTCAAACTGGCATCTGATACGGGATGCTGGCAGCGAACCCGCTGCACTGTGTCATCAACAGCCCACAGGGAACTTTCTTGGCCCAATCTCTACTGAATATTCTCAGCACGTTCCCCCTAGCCCCATCACTCCTCAGGGCACACCTGCAGTCACTGGTGTTGCCTGTTCACTACTTTCAATGGGTATTTGCATTGAGAATGCCTGAAACTTTTGAGAGGATTGTGTGTTTCTGTCTATATGTGTAGAAATTCTGATGAGGAATAGAATGGTCTTTTATAAATAGTGTCCCACCCCACATGAGAGAGAGAGAGAGAGAGAGAGAGAGAGAGAGAGAGATACGTGCAGGTTCGCTCCCCTGCCATGGCATGGCCACAGCAGACAAGGCTAAACGGGGCCAAAGTCAGGAGCCAGGAACTCAGAATCTCCCATGTGGGTTCAGGGGCCCATGCACTTGGGCTGTCATCTGTTGCCTTCTAGACACATTAGCAGGGAGCTGGATCAGAAGCACAGAGTATCAGGATAGGCACCCTACTGGGGGGGGGGGGTGTCCAGCTGTCCCAAGCAGCCCCCAACTCCTGTGCAACAATGCTTCTTTAGCCTACGCTGCCAGGCTCCCAAATTGAATGTAAATATCACTCAAGACAGGACTGGCAGATCTCAAGACAGCAATGACTCCCTTTACTATTTAACCTATTGGAATGCTCACACAGCATTGATCCCCTGTGAGCAAGTCCTGGTGTGGAGGCTCATGGCCTCCCAGGCGTTGGCTTGAGAATGAGACATAAGCACAGATCCCAAGCCCTGGTCGATGAAGGCAGAGGTGGCTGAGGTCGGGTAAGGAGACGACACTTGTGAGTCATTTCCCACAAGAGGAAGGTGACGGCGATGCTGAGGAGCGGCAGGTCTGGCACAGGACACCACAGTGGACGTCTCAGCTGGGCACCGAGAGGCCACGTGAGACGTTTCAAAGCGAGGACGAGAGCAGGTGTGGGACACACCACCGAGAGCAGGCTCTCACAGCCCCTTAGCATTTGCAGGTGTCTAGAATCAGAATCAAATTAGTTTATTTTATGAATCCCAAGTCTGTCTGTAGCTCTGAGATGCAATAGACTTAGCAAATCCTAACATAATTCTGATAACTGATGGCATATTTCATTTATTAATTAATACAAATGATTATTAATAAGAGATTTTGCACTTAGTGATGAGGTGTGAAACCATTTTTTCCTACTTTGGATAATTAACCATGAAGGGACTAATTATAAACCTCATGAGTGAAAATCAAGTCACATCATTTTATATGCTTGAAGAAGTATAAAATGTTCTACTCATTAATTTTCATAATTAATAACAAATTTAAAACTGTTTAATATATAACAAATACTGCAATCTTTTATTTCAGTGCTACATTATAGTCTGTTAGGATGGAGATGAAGATGAAGGAGGCAGAGACGCAGGGCAGGCGTGGGGTTCACAGTGGTGGGAGCCTGGCTCTCATGCACCGGTCGCCACCCCAAGAAGTCCATGTGGGGTCATTCCTGCTGCATGTGGAGAATCGGCGTGCTCTTGGCGTCATCTGTGCCATGTGTCTGTGAACTTGGAATCAGAGCAGGAGTTTGTCCTGGGAGAGGGAGGTGGGGAGAGGGAGGGAACCCTTTCTTAACGATTGATGCCAGTAGGATAAAAATAAAAAAGCACAGAAAAGTCAAACACGAAGTGTGTGGTGGCGGCTGGGGGTGTATTACCCTGGTATAAGCGTTCATGTTCCAATCTGTGACACGTTGCCATCAGCAATAAATCATCACATGAATTAACAGTAAACAGCACATAAAAACCTGCATTGCAATACTTGTATTAAGATTAAATAATAGGGAAAACACCTCTTTTTCTAGATGACTTACATTTGAACATAATTCAACGCTCTGCACTAAATTAACTTTTACATATTGATGACATGGAATTAAAAAGAAAGCCGACCTTGCAGTGAAACACAATGTGAGCATTGCTGGAGGCAGACACAGCTTGGGCATCTGTGTGACACTTTTCTAGCAGTGTCACTGTGATAAAAGTACCGGCTAGGGGGACTTTTCTTCCGGCATGGCATAGTCAGGCCAGTCAGGCACCGGCGTGAGCAGCGGGACGCCACAGTGCTCCTGCTGTATCTCCATGGGGATCAGGAGTTCTCGGACTGTGGCCCTGGAAGCTGTGTCTGGGGAAAGAATGAATGAGCCCCGCCTGGAGTGCCAGGCACTCTGGAGTCCACAAAGGAGTGAGGCAATTTTCTCAGCGTCAGCTACGTTAGAGGAGGGACACTCATTTCCTCCACGTTGCGTTTTGCTCTGAGTATAGAAAACTTGAGTCCGGAGTTTGTTCTTCACGCAGTGCCCAGGGGTCGCTGCTGCGGGATTGGTTTGGTGGGGACCACGTGATGTTGTCAGAAATGCCGTCTCCGGCCACCTCCTTCGTTCTGATACACCCAGCGTGATATTTCCCCACGAACACTTGATGCGTCACAGTCCCCCATGGTTACCCCAGATCCGGACGTCGCATTCTCACAGGCAAAAGGCGGAACAGGATGTTAAAGGGCGACAGTGATACCTAGTCTCTTTGTTTGATCAGGTGCAAGCTGTTTTCCCAGACTCCCCGTTCTGACCACTTATAACTCACTGTCAGCAGTGGACGCTGAGGCCACTAGCAGGGTGGGCCATACCTGCGTAGGCACCGGTTTAGACTGGTCTTGGCGGACTGCCCAGGGTGGGAGTGTGGCTGGTCTGACAGCATCCAGGTGGATGGATGGGGAGGAGGTGGGGGGCCTGACAGCGTCTGGTAATTTGCAGAGCCATTTCATTCTGATGAAGAAAGCTCCCACGTATGACTTGATTGTCGGAAGGTCTTACTAGTGAACACCAATTAAGATCTTTAAAAAAAATGCCTACATTCATTCTGTCTTTGGGAAAAAACAGCTCAAGTGGAATCCAGTAACTCCTTGGTCTAAGGGTCCCTTTCTAGTCGTGTCTCATCTAAAAAAAAATCGAATTGTTTTTCTCTATTAAGCGTGATTATCCTAGAACACATCAGTGTTCTGCCAGCAGAGGAGGAGTTTTAGGAGGGCGCTGACAGAAGTGTTTTAAAGTGAGGTTTGCTCCTGAAGCGTGGACGCTCTCAGCAACTTAGGAACCCGGAAGGCACTCCCAGGCCGAAGGCGGAACCTTCCTCCTACGTTAGAGACAAATACGCACACGGAGACGATTCCATGAGCCGTTCTGTTGAGTTCTCAGTTCGAATCTGATCATTTCACGACAAATCGTATTTCACAGTTGCTTGAGGCGTTGGCGTGGTTCACGGAGGAAAACGGCCGCCGTGAGCTTTTGACTAGTAAGCCGATTGGTAAGTAATGTGCAGACTTCCCCCGTCGTGGCGGTGCTCGTCTCCCAGCCATGGCTGCATCCGTTTATCACGGATGACTCAGACATGACGCGGGACTCATGCAGAAATCCAAGCACAGCGGGGCGAATCCTGGCACATTAATAGCTGGATGTCTAAGAGATGTCAGGAAATCATCAGGCTCATTCAGACGCGCTGCTGCAGATGGGAAGCCGCTCAGCGGTGATTCATGGATCTGTAACTTCTAAGGGAGTTAGACACGTGATGTCATGTGAGCCGTGAGCCCAGCTGAGCTGCGCAGAAACTGTCGAACCGATGGAGGTGCTGAGCATTGCTCTTCCGTCGGCGCCAGCCACGGCAGCAGCTGGCAGGGCCCAGCAGAGCCCCTGTGCCGGCCGGGAGGCCCTGACTTCTGCCTCGCAAAGCAGTGGTTTATGTTCCCCCTATGAAAACATTGTTCCGGGGGCCCGTGGTGTGGCATCGTGGGCTAAGCGCCTGCCTGCAGTGCCGGCATCCCATATGGGCACCTGTTCAAGTCCCAGCTGCTCCACTTCCCATCCAGCTCCCTGCTGATGTGCCTGGGAAAGTAGTGGAAGATGGTCTGAGTGCTTGGGCCCTTGCGCCCATGTGGGAGACGCAGAAGCAGCTCCTGCCTTTGGTCTGGCCCAGCCCTGCCCGTTGCAGCCATCTGGGGAGTGACCAGTGGATGGAAGACTTCCTCTCTGTCTGTAGCTCCACTTTGCAAGTAACTTAAAAAAAGTATGGACTTTATTTTAAAATATTTTCATATGTAAATATGCCGTTATTTAAGGACAAAACAAAACACAGACTAGAGGAGAACTGAGGGTCTAGTGTTAATTCCTGTGCTACAGGGACAACGGTGTGCCCATCTGGGTGACACAGTCCCCAGCAAACACAGAGCACACGTGCGCGTGAACAAAGCTGTCAGCCACCCAGCAGAAGGCTTTGACATACAGCATTTCCAAACTGTGGTCAAAGACACGGAGTAACCAGGTGCGGCCTCTGTGTCCTGCCGGCTGGTCCTCCTTCTGGGTGCCCGTGGCAAGTGCCTGTTGTACGGACTGACGCTTTGTTGTAAGTCAGCCCCTCCCTGGCCGTCACCGCTTCAAAGCGGACGCAACAAAGACTCAGTCCGTACACTGTGCCCGTCGGCTCCACAGCCGTTCTACAGCTAGTCGGAAGCCGAATCAACACCTCGCAAGTGTGTTCCCTGCGTTGGAATCAATAATGCATTGCACAGTGGCTTCTCCAGCTCCCCTGAATGGAGACAGTGCGTGGTTATTTAAATGGCTTCTGTGGGGAACCCCCTGACCCCGACCGACCAATTCCAGCCGGGGTCTTGCTGCTCACTCTGCTCTGAGGACTGGGGTGCTGGTAAGAGCTTCAGCCGCAGAGACAGCGGCAAAAGTTACTCAAAGAACTGACGGCCGCTCCGCAAAGTCATTTCCTTGGAAATGGGCAAGCAGGTGGCTGCAATTTATATCATCAGATTCCACCCCGCAGCTTGCTTCCTTATCGCCAGCTTTCTAACAAAACTGCTAATGCACACACTTTCTGCCGCCTGTTTGTTTTTTCCTCTATGCCTGTTTTTTTTTTTTTTTTGCCTCCCTTGTGGAAAGCTTTCTGATGAAATTTAAGTGCTCGCTACCAGAAAGTGATCAAAATAATTAATGCATTTCCTTCTTTTAACTGGAAAAGCATCTATCTCAATAGATCGCGCGTGGGAAGTGATGAACCCGGACAAATCCTGATTCTCATTGTGGAGTCGTGCAATCTTCCCCCAGGCCCTGGGCTATCATTATAATCAAAATTCTTTTTCTTGGAAAAACATGATGAAATTTCAAAATGTGTAAATAGTGCAAGATGGACACCAACAGCAGCTGATGTAAAAGTTCACAAGGCACTGAGTGAGGACAAAGCCCAGGGCTCCGTCCTCGGCAGCCTTCTCAGGCCTCCTCTGTGGAGGAGACTCGGGGACCTGAGTCCTGGCCAGAGAGCAGGAGGAGCTGCTCTGCCCACCCCCAGCAGGAGGGTCAAGGTCAAGGTCACGGCAGGAGGGCAGGAGCACCCGCAGACCTGCTGCATCGTCACTCCATCCCTTGAACCCACTCGGCTGCCCCAGCCACCCGGCTACTGAGGTCAACACTGGCCGCAGCATAAACACAGCCCCCCGGCCGGCGCCGCGGCTCAACAGGCTAATCCTCCGCCTTGTGGCACTGGCACACCGGGTTCTAGTCCCGGTCGGGGTGCCGGATTCTGTCCCAGTTGCCCCTCTTCCAGGCCAGCTCTCTGCTGTGGCCTGGGAGTGCAGTGGAGGATGGCCCAAGTGCTTGGGCCCTGCACCCCATGGGAGACCAGGAGAAGCACCTGGCTCCTGCCATTGGATCAGCGCGGTGCGCCAGCCGCAGTGCGCCGGCCGCAGCGGCCACTGGGGGGTGAACCAATGGAAAAGAAACACAGCCCCCCAAGGGCACCACCTCTGACCTCTGGGGGCCTGCACCCAGCATCCCAACCTGCACCTGCAGGACTGCCCTGGCCCTGTCTTCCCATCTGAATCCGGCCCCAGCACTGAGTGACCACGTGGCCTTGGGACAGTCACCTCTCGTTTCTGCCCACCAGGAGATGCCTGTTTGTCACTTTAAGGCCCGCGCAGGCAGGGTTGAGGAGGTCTGTCCTTACAGCGGGGTCCCTGAGTGAACAGTGATGCCATCGTGCTTGCCGCCTGCTGGCGTGTGGGGCAGGTGATCCCTTCTCATAGGAGGCTGCTCTGCTTTAGGGTGCCCTGACTGCTCGCTGCAGGCCCCCAGTGCCCTCTGCTAAGTTCCGACACCCAGAACTATTCCCAGAGGTTGCCCAGTGTCCGTTAAGACCTGACTGTTGACCACCACGAAGCCTCTCCGCACCGGGCCCGCGGGCAGTGCCGCTCAGTCCACTCTAAGTCCATGCTCTCCCGTGGTTTCATCCCCGGGCCATTCCCAGGGCGCTCTCCCTAGGCCTTGGGCCAAGTGGTCTCCAGGGGCCTCTGCCTGATGCCCCTTCTGGGGTGTGGCCCAGGGAAACACTGAAGATGCCTTCCCCACTCCGCCCGTGACCGTGACACTGCCTGCCCCCTGCAGGCCCCAGGAGCCCGGGTTTTGGACCCCCCTGCTGGGCCATGCACCTCACCGGACCCCCTGCTGGGTGACCTTCCCTGGGGAAGTGGAGCAGAGGGAGTCGGCATTTTTCTCTGCTGTTTACTTCTGCTTCCACCCGCACCGTCAGTGACTAAAAGTCTCTCTCTCTCCCCCTCCCTCCCTCCACAACAGCTGAGCGCCCTGTGGCTAAGCACCAGGAGGAAACCTGAAGCCTGCCGCTGCTCATTGCTTTGCCATTGGAGCAAAAGGCCAGGCTAGTTTCAAGGAGCAATGGTTTTGTTTCCCTCCCTTTTCAGACGTGCCCCTCGCGGAGAGCGCCGGCCCAGCTTGTGTGGCTCCCGAAGCTGCACCTGCCGGCTCCAAACCACTCCACCCTCAGCCCTTCCTGTGAGCGCCTCCTGCTGCCCACAGCTGCCAGGCTCCCAGCCCCGCCGCCGCCTCTCCCCTCCCTGCCTCGCCCCCATGTCCATGGCAGCTGCCCTACTCAGTAGACCTTGCTTTAATTCAGCGATTTGCTAAATCCACCGAGAGAAGCAGACCCTGGAAGACCTCCAGCCGGGATGAGCAAGTATTTCACCATCCACAAAAGGGCCACAGCCCGTGACCAGCAGGACACAGCCTGGAGCCTTTAACTGCCCCAGGCAAGCCAGGCTCATGGTCCCCCGCAGATGGTGGTGTTCTGGAAGGGGCAGCTGTGGGGGGTCCTCAGTCCAGTGGCTTGTACTCCACTCCCTGTTCCCAAGCTTCTGTGACTCCTTCTGGCTGCGTCTTTGATTACTCTCAGAGGGCCCGGCCCACCGGAGGTCAGTGCCACAACAGCAGAGAACTTGGCCGTCAAGCTGCATCATAGCCCCAAATGTCAATCAGCAGAGTGGGGCAAGTTTCTGCATGCCGCTGAACTCTGCAATGACAAGAATCAGCCCATTCATAGGAATCACTGCGACTTCTATAAATCCCTCTGCTGGGGTTGCTGTCGCCCAGTCTCTGCCCAGGGTCCGGCACAGCAGCTGCGTTAGGCACACACTCCTGGAGGCAGACGCTCACCACCTGACAGCATCCATGAAGCAAGCTCTGTGCAGCAAGTGAGATAAGGGACGCACATGAGCATGCACGCACACACGCACACACACACGCACACTGGCGCCAGGTCTGGCTCTGCCCCACTTTTCCCTCACTCTGTTTGGGGTCCTGGGTAGAGATCCAGCCCCTGGCCAGCCTGTGCAGCTGCAGTGAGGGCACACCACCTCCAGGTCACCAGAACGCCACAGTGGATGTGTGACAAAAGTGAGGCATATCGTGTGTGTTGTGGTTCGTGCTTTATGCTCCTGTTACCAGAGCGTGACTGACCCACCCTCGTTGACACAAGCCCAGACCTCTGCTGGTGCCGTGTTAGGAGTGGCTGACAGCCCTTCCCCTCAGGGAAAACCTAGATAAAACCCAGGCTGGAGGTGCCCGTAGATGACTGACGTAGCCGATGGCATGGTCGAGTTCCCAGCTCAAAATCATTTTTCTAACCATGTACTTGGGTTTCTTCTCCAGAAGTTCGGGCTGCTGGTGAACAGCCCAAATCCGTGCCATTCTGCACCTCTTACTCATCTTGCCTGCGTTTTGTTTCTGTTTGATCACTGTCATCAACTGCATAGATTGTCGGGATGAGACTCGCTGTAGCCGCCCCTCAGATACATGCAAGGGTCTCATTATTCCATTGGCTTCGTTCCCCACCCACAGCAATAAATTAGTGAAGCACCAGGCCAAGTCTTTCCAGCCAAAGGTGCCTCACTGGAGAAGTCGGCAGCCAAGTTCTGAAATCAGACTTGACTCCGGTAGACGGCCGTGCTCTCCAGAGCGCGTGCCGCCTTCACGGGTGCTCCACAAGGCTGGGAAGGCACAGGACAACCGTTACGGGAGGTTAGGAAGCTTCTAAGCAATGTGTGTGCGCATTATTCTCTAAAACCACCTTATTATACATCCTTATTCACTGTGTCATAGCTGGCCTCTCCCCCAGGAGACCCAGCTCCACGACAGCTGAGGCTTTGCCTATCGTTGGCCACCATGTCCCCAGCTGGATGAGAGGACATTCAGATGGTAGCAGTGGGTTTGTGGTGGGAACAAATACAATGAATGTTTTCTTCAAGTACTACTAATGTATAAAAGTGTTACTTTTGGGGCCTGAACTGTGGCACATTGGTTAAGCCACAGTTTGTAGCATCGACATCTCATATGAGTGCTGGTCCAAGTCCGACTGCCCCACTTCAATCCATCTCCCTGCTAATGTACCTGGGAAAGCAGCAGAGGATGGCCCAAGTCCTTGGGCCCCTGGACCCACATGGGGGATTCAAAAGATGCTCCTGGCTTTAGTCTGGCCCAGCCCTGGGCATTGTGGCCATTTGGGGAGTGAACAAGTGGATGGAAGATCTCTCTCTTTCTCTCTGTAACGCTGCCTTTCAAATCAACCAATCCACCCATCCATCCATCTTGAGAGAGTGCTACTGTTGCGCTGCATTCAAGACAAAAGCTATGCACAGGATGGGTTTCCCCAGTGCTTGTTTGGTGTCCTCTTTGGGAGAGCCACTGGTCCAGTCCTGCACTTCTTATACTCCGAGCAGTAGAGGCATGGAGCCAGCGGTCTGGGCACAGTTGTCTGTGGTCAGGGTCCTGGGTGCAGCGTGGTCCTACCTACGTGTCCTGGCATCCTGGGCAAAGCGATGAGTGAAACCAGTGTTCCGTGAATTAGATCAGGTGAAGTTGCCATTTATTTTTGTAAAAATTTGAATAGTCACATAACTGTCAGAAAAGTAAATCCTAGACAGTTATTTCTACATTCAGATCATGCAGTTATTTCAAAATGATCTAAAATTTCAATAGTTCCTAAATTTATAGAAATGACCTTTGACTTGGCAAACCGATGTTTCAATTCCAGTCAGCTGGAAAAGGATTCTGTTGTACAGCAGCAGAGAAATATTGGCAGGACAAGGGTTTCGTTTATTTTTTGTCCTTTTAAAAGATGAGACAGTTGACGGGAGAGTATGCGTCTAAATATAAGTTCGGAAAGCGCACATCTGCTGCAATCGTCCCTCTGCGCCTCATCTTCCACGCTTAGCTTTGTGCCTTCTTCCAATTTTGTAGCCGAAAAAAGCACCCCCAGTCATGAGGCTCACCAGCGTTGAGCCGATTCCCTGCATTCTGTCACTGCTTGAAAGGAACAATGGGGGCCCCGTTGATAATGTGTCAAAATAACAGGGCAGCTAGAAGTTGCCTTTTAAATTTGGATCCTATTAACTCGCACTTCCCTGGCTAGGATCTGGAAAACTATCTTTAATCTCTGCTAATGCTCAGCTATGTTTGAAAGAGATACACTAGAAGTTAGCTTTCAACGAAACCCACTGCGTGCGATACAGAAATGTCAGAAATCTTAATGTGTAGTTTGAGAAATGTTCTTTACAGTCAGATTATTTTTCATGAGATTGTTACTGTGACTGATGTGAACCACATTATCGTCTTCACTCTAAGGAATATGAATCATGATGGTAATTGGCATCGATATGCCCATGCTGGTGGGTATTGTCTGGTCATCTGTCATTGATACCGTCCAGCCCAGACTTACTGTGGGGTTCCGCACGCCCTGGAGTGTGGGGGTGATGAGACTGCTTCCTGCTGCCCCATATGCACAACCTCCTTCTCTCCTTTCCATGTGAAAGCCCCACCTGCAGGTCCCTGTGCGCTGGCCTGCCTCTCTTGCAGCTATGTGTAGCCACGTGATGACATTTGGCCAATAGGGTGTGGAAAACACACTGCGACTTCTGGGCCAGGCAGGGAAAGCGAAGCACGTGTCTTCCTCTCCCTCCTGCCCTCCCCTGCCGGCAGTCACAGGATGTAGAGCTTCGCGGATGGCAGCATTTGCACACTGATGATATTCTAGGGAAGCACCCTCTCTGGACCACGTGGTACTGAATGCCTCCTATTCCCAGGGCCCCAGGGGCAAATGATCATCAGTCTACACAGCGGGTAAGACAAGAAGTAGAAGCATCGGCTCCAAGAGGCTGAGTGACACGGTGAGTTGGTGGCAACATCAGAACTGGAAGTCAGGTTTTCAATGAGGACCTCTGACCTAGTGGTACCAGGGCTACAGAGTCTCAGGCTCCATCCCAGGCTTGTCTGCTGTCCTACCGCACGGGCAGGAGATGAGCCATCACCCTGGAGAGGCAGACGGTGTGGTAGCAACACGCCTTCCCCGCCCTCCTCCTCCCCACGGGGCCTCTTGCACAGGCTGGTTATGTTACTGCCCGTTGCTCGTGGTTGGAGAGAGAGTGGCAGATGTCGGAAGCGTTTGGTCAAGAGCTATAGGTGAGGATGCAGAATGAGGGAGAAGCGTGCAGAGTTTTGCTTTTTCCAAGGGCGTGCCCTTCTCTACTGTGAAGTACCTGCTGAGGTCCCGGACAGGGACGGCAGGATGATCCACACACCGCTGGTTCCAGTCCAGCTGGGACATCACTGCTATGGAAATCTCCATAGCCACTGTGGACTAGTGTGCTCTGTCAACGTGGAAGCAGGGTCTCTTGATTGGACTCCATGTCTGCTCTGGGTTGAGTTGCCATTTTTAAATTTTATGTAAAAGGCAGGGTGACAGAGAAAGAGGTCTTCCATCACTGGTTCACTCCCCAGGTGGCTGCAGTGGCCAGGGCAAGGAACCAGGAACTCCGTCCAGGTCTCCCACGTTGGTGGCAAGGGCCTAAGCACCTGGACCACTTTCTGCTGCCTTCCCAGAAGCATCAGCAGGGAGCTGGACTAGCGGTGAATCACCCGGCACTCAGACCAGTGCTCACAGGAGAGCCGACATTGCAAGTGGCGGCTTAATCCGGGTGCTGTGCTAGTCCCTGTCGGTTTCTGTAAATCAGCAGAAGGGAAGTTTCCAGCGTGGTGAAGATTGGCAGATGCCCGGACTGTGGTTCTGTACGGACACACAGGGAGCCGCAAGGCAAAACCCTCAGGCTGACTGCAGAGAAATGGAGACAGCTGACAGCGTGATGCAGGTCGGAGCACGGCTTTCTGGAATCGGAGATGTCTGTGCGGCTGGGATTCTGCTGGGATTTAATTATCGAGATAAGTTTTGTCCCTGTTACTTTTCATTGAAAACGATGGCTCCACTGGTTTTCATAAAACAAACTCAGCAAACATTTCCAGACCAAGAATGAACATTGGGCTCCCAGGGCAGATAAAGAACTAAATTCATAAATGTAAGTATGCCACTAAGTTTCTGGAAATTTGGCTTTGCATACTTGAACTTCTAGTAAAAAAAATAGTGAAACTATAATTCCTCAACCACATATTAACCTAGAAGACATGAATGATATTACTGAGAAGGATTTGCAAATAATTTCTACTTTAGTACTTCACATAGAATTCTAAAATCAACGGCTTTGTTAAAACAAAGATTAGACTGGCGCCGTGGCTCACTAGGCTAATCCTCTCTGCCTGCGGCACCGGCACACCTGGTTCTAGTCCCGGTCGGGGCGCTGGATTCTGTCCCCATTGCTCCTCTTCCAGGCCAGTTCTCTGCTGTGGCCCAGGAGTGCAGTGGAGGATGGCCCAGGTCCTTGGGCCCCGTACGGCATGGGAGACCAGAAGAAGCACCTGGCTCCTGGCTTCAGGTCAGCGCAGCGCGCCGGCCGTGGCAGCCATTTGGAGGTGAACCAATGAAAAAGGAAGACCTTTCTCTCTAACTCTGCCTTTCAAAAAAAAAAAACAAACAAACAAACAAACAAAGATTAAGGATGTGGAATTATGTTTTTCCTAATATGAAGGGGCCAGAGCCCCGGTGCAGCAGGTTAAGCCACCTCCTGCAGCGCCCGCATCTCATGTGGGCACCAGTTCAAGTCCTGACTGCTTTACTTCCGATCCTGCTCCCTGCTAATGCACCTGGGGAAGCAGCAGAGGACTGCCCAAGTGCTTGGGTGCCTGTACCCATGTGGGAGACCCAGATGAAGCTCCTGGCTCTGGTCTGGCCCGGCCCTGGTTTTTGTGGCTATGTGAGGAGTGAACAAACAGATGGAAGAACCTTCTCTCTCTGTCCCTCCCTCTCTGTAACTCTGCCTTTCAAATAAATAATCTTTAAACAATTTTGTTCTAAGAACACAACCATGTGGTTACAGAAAGTTAGTTTTGAACAGCAAGGTGAAGACATCCATTCTAAGGAATTCGAGTCCATTTCGCACCATAACCGTTTCACTGTGCACGGTAAGTGGCCGTGATGAGTCGCACTGCACGTGGAAATGCAGGGTTTAACTGTTAAATGCCGCCTGGAGATGTCAGACCGTTCCTGTCCTCATTTTATAAAGGGTTAAGCAGCAATGTTGGGCCAAACAAAGCTGGACTCGCTGTTGGAAGGATCTTGACTTGTCTCTCTCCAGCGAGAGCTGATCTTCCCCATCGGCACAGAGACTTGTGCCGCGGTGACCACAGGACCAGGACGATGGGCAGCTCGGGTTCTCTGTGTCTTGCCCCCCGTCTGGGCCACGGTTAGTGGCCTTTGCAACCTCAAGCTTTGACGTGTCTCTTGGCAAGTTTAAACACATCCTTCACGATCGCCAGTAGGAGTATCAATGTGGGAGAGATTTCAGCTTTCAACTTCCAATCACCAGTCCTCATGCATGTTAATTTTTCATAAACAATCCATTTCATTACAGTTTAACTTATTTGACCTAACAAATCCTCATTCATAGGTTGCTCTGAACATGTCAGCAGACTTTCTAAATCATTGATCAATATCCAGTTTGTCACAAATTCACTCCAACTCTGGAGACAGGCCCAGAAGCTAATTTTGTCTTACTTTCTTGCAAATGGTCCATAACTCATAATTACTGTTTCCTTCAAAGGCGACAGGTATTTGATTTTTGCAAAATGGAAAAGTTTGCTAACTACACACACACACACACACACACACACACACATTTTCTTCTAAACACAGGTGTTCTCCAAGGGAAGAGCACGGGCAGCCACTGTCCTACAGACACTTCAGGGGAAATACAAGCAGTGTTTGGCAGACAACAATGTACATCTACGTAAGAGGCGGCTGTACGGAGAATTCCCACTGCTTATTTCAGCGAAAAGTTGGGAGTTTAGATTTTATGAATGTTGTTGGTACGTGACCTCGAGTAACTTACTGTCAAGAATTGAAATTTATTTCAGGTGCTCGGCTAGGTAAATTGACAGCTCTGGGAGTTTTGGGTACCATAAATTTCTTGTGTGGCTTTGGCATAAATGAGATCTATTGACTTCACTACTTCCTGTATAACCCAAGAAGTGATTTCCTGGGCATGGACCGCGTAGACGCAGTAGCGGGATGTGCTGACTGCTCAGGGAGGCTCCGCACGCTGCCCCACCTGGAGCACTTAACCTCTTGGAAGGTGGAAATTTCTAAAAATAAATCCTTGCCTCTCTTGTGAACTCAGAGGCAAACTGTGTACGCCTCGGAGATGAGCACAAGTTCCTTGTTGAAAACGGGACCCTAAAACCAATATTCCTCCCTAGAGGAGGAGAAGCTGATGTGCAGGATATTTTCTTCTGAGAAGCATTGCTCGTCAGGCGCCGGGAGCTGTCTCATCCCGGGCAGGAGTCTAAAGCCGCCCCATCTGCCTCTCACGGTGCCGCGCTGTCAATCCTTTCTCATGTTCAGAAGCAATTGGCTACCTTTCCAATTAAGTTTTCAGACTTGGAAATGATACCCTTGTTGTACAAACCACAAAAGTCTCACCGCCTCTCAGCAGTCAGTTTTCCAAATCGCTCATCCTCCACCGGGCTAAATGTTAACACTGAAAGCCACCGTGGTCAACCGTCTGTTCATCTGCCTGAGCGACAGGTGCAGCACCGGGGCACGCTACGTTCTAACTAAGATGGGCTTCTCCAAATGCAGCGTGAGGGCGTGATAGGACGGGGGTCAGTGAGCGGAAGCGGTGCAGGACCGAGGGTCTGCTCAGGTGTCCGGCAGGTGCCTCTGAGTCCCACGGCCACCGGCTTGCCCATGGCCCTCTTGGACCCGCCCTAAGGATGGAGGAGCAGGTCTGTGTGTGACTTGCTGTTGGCTGCCCGCCTTGCTGCCCAGGGCCTGTGTGGACAGAGTGGGCGCTGCTCTCTGCCCTGAGCTCTCTGCCCTGGGAGGCAGCGTTGTTCCAGGAAAGATGCTGTGTGGGCGGGAGGCTCCGCGTGACTCCCATGAGCTCGTCAAGGGGACCGGCCGTGTCGGGTTCTTTCTGGGGGCTCTGGGGAGCCCCAGCCCCTAGGGGCTGCCCATGTCCCTTCCCTTGACGGGCAACCTGCTGGTGAGTTGCTCCAAGTTCAGGGGTTTGATGAGTGAATTCTGGTGGGTGGTCTAGGACATCCCGATGTGGATCCCATTCACGGAATCCCTGTCCCGGGAATATGATGTGTCACAGCTGTAGACTCTGGGATGTGGAGGAGGACACCCTGCCTACCACAGCGGTCACCACTCCTAGGGCACCTGCTGGCCCTCAGGAAAGTTGGCTCCTGGACCAGTGCAGCCCAGTGCGCAGGTCTCCTGGTCTGAATGGAAGAATCCCCAAGGGTGCTGACCAGCTGTGGCCCACACCTCACAGCTTGTCTTTCTTCTCGGTCTGCCCAACACTCCTCCCCCCATTCCTAGTCTCTGAGGTCCCCGCCCAGATAAACTCTAGGATGCTGAGTTGTCATTGCAGGCTCTGATTTTGTGGGAACGCAAGTGCAAAGCCACCCCCTGGCATGCGGGGTGGGGTCAGTGACGCGTTCCCCCGCAGGCAGCTCTGCTCAGGGCCTGGTCTCGCGCCGGGTGGGTCTGTGACGCGTTTCCCGCAGGGTCTGGTCTCACGCCATCTCCGGCCCAGAGCAGCCCAGGAACCTGCAGTCTGTGAGCCCGCGTGGAGGACACTCGCACGTTGTCAGTGAGAAGCTGGGAGCATTTGTATCATGGCGTCTATCTCCTAGGTAGCCTTTTCCATCAAATCTCCCTATCAAGTTTTGTTTCTATGTAACGTACCAAGGTTGAGCATAAACAGTCTCTCAAATCTTGCTTTTCATTGGCTTACCAAATATTCAATTGTATTAAATATGTTTTTGACAGGCAGAGTGGACAGTGAGAGAGAGACAGAGAGAAAGGTCTTCCTTTGCCGTTGGTTCACCCTCCAATGGCCGCCGTGGCCGGTGCACTGCGCTGATCTGAAGCCAGGAGCCAGGTGCTTTTCCTGGTCTCCCATGGGGTGCAGGGCCCAAGCACTTGGGCCATCCTGCACTGCACTCCCTGGCCACAGCAGAGGGCTGGCCTGGAAGAGGGGCAACCGGGACAGAATCCGGCGCCCCGACTGGGACTAGAACCCGGTGTGCCGGCACCACAGGTGGAGGATTAGCCTAGTGAGCCATGGTGCTGGCCTCAAAAACTCTTAAAGTTGAGCTTTACGTCTTCAATCTGCGCAGAGCAGACAGGATGACTGAACAGCAGATACAGCACGGGATCTAAGAGATACAGATTACACCGGAAGCCGTGGCATTTGATGAACATGCAGGCCTTTGACGATGAATCCATTGAAGATTATTCTAGAGATTTCCCAAACATAAACAGCTTAAAATAAGTTGTCGGTTGATCTTGAGACTAAAGGAAGCTGTGTAGATACTTCTTAAAATTGAGAATTACGTTCCTGGTTTAACACCCGGGGAAGACTGCTGGCCTTGCGTCAAATGACTCTAAACAGGAGAGGGGAAAATGAAATCTCCCAGGGCTGCCTCCTTTATTACAGAACCTAAACCTACCGAGTGGAATGGAATAAGACTCATTCTTTTTCCAGCTCAGACGTGCGACACAACGTGATGAAGTACACACCGGCTGGATTTAATGCCAATTTTCAAGCCTGCAACTTCCCCGTGGTCTCCAGGGCCTTGTTCTTAGCAGAAAATATTTGTGCTAAAAACGGGCATTCTGAAAAGAGTGAAGAATGAAATCTTGAGTTCTGACGCTTTATCAATTTCAGTGTGGTCATTGCATTGTGGAACAGAAAACCAGAAGCGAGTATTTGGAGACATCTGAGTTAATATAATTACTGCAATAAGGCTGTGATTACACTATTAATGGTTTCCAATATGAACACCGTTTCCTGACGTTCTGTGCCAAACAAGACTAAAGAGCATGAGGCTCCAGCGATTGTGCAGGGGCTTCTAATCTGACCAAGAAACAAAACACAGGCAAGGAATGGTCGTTTAGGGGCTGGGGTCAGGGCCGGTGCTGGGGCACACCAGGTGAAACCACTGCCTGCAGCACCGAATCCCACAGGGGCGCTGGTTTGAGTCCCGGCTGCTCCACTTCCTGTCCAGCACCCTGCTAGTGGCCTGGGAAAGCAGAAGGTGGGCCAAGTGCTTGGGCCCCTGGACACATGTGGGAGACCCAGATGAAGCTCCTGGCTTGATCTTGGCCCAGCCCTGGCTGTCATGGGCATTTGGGGGATGAACCAGTGGATACAAAACTGTTTTCTCTCTCCCTGTCTCTCCCCTGACCCCCACTCCACTCTTCAAATAAAGAAATCTTCAAAAAATAATTGTTTGGAAATCTTGTGGACATATTGCTACCAAAGGCTCATCGACAGGTGCTGAGCAGAGGGGGGAGAGAGGAGTAAGAGGGAACGTGGGCGCTGCAATCCGGTGATGCGTCCACCGTGTGCAGCCCCGAGACAGCAGCCAAGACCAAGGAGCTCACCTTAGAGCTGCCTAGCCCCTAAGGCCCACTGGGTCGACGGCTTTGTGGTCTGAATCAAGTAAACCCCTCTGCTGGAACCAGTGGGTTTGGTGATTCATTCATTCATCTAACATTTGCAGATCAAATGTCCGAGGATTGGACTACTTAGATGTAGAACGGACAAGGTAAACGAGTTCTCTTCTTGCAGAGAGCCTACAGGCCAGGGCTGACAGTTGCAAGAAACAAATTAGGGGCCTGATTAAAAAAAAAGAGAGAGAGAAGTGAGAGTAGACAGAGATGGAAGGCTGCCACATACGGTTCCACAGGGGCGCACTGTTCAAGTGTGAAAGCACGATTCACCTACACCCTAGTGTTGATCAGGGCACGGCATGAACCACCCTCCCTGGCAGCCCCGGCTGGACGAGGTGCGGCCATCAAGTCCTGTCTCTATCCCTCATCAGAACACGGATGGCTCAGAGATGAGACAGTGAATCGTCTGCCGCTGAGACTTCATGCGCTGGACTCTGGCCAACAAAACCCACTTCAGAATCGTCTCAATTATGAAATGACACTGTTTCAAAGGAGGACACGAGATTGATTACAGGAACCGAAGTAGCAATGCTGGGTCTCGGACGAGCTGACTGACGATGCAGACACGTGGCAGCTGGGCACGCGGATCCTCGTGGGGTGCACATGTAGCCTAGGGGTTCAGATGGCTGCGCCCCATATCGGGTGCTTAGGTTTCGTCCTCAGCTCCTCATGCCTGCATCCTGCCCGTGCGGGCACTCGGAGCCCGCGATGATGCTCAAGTAGCCGGGGTCCAGGCCACTTGTGAGAGACCTGGGTTTAGTTCTTAGTTCCGAGGCTTCAGTGTAGACACTTGGGGGGTGAATAGTCACTTTATATGTATCTCTCTCAAGGAAAATTAAAACCATATCCTTGCTAGGAACTGAGAGGTACAGCGATCATCGAAGTAGGGATGTGCTGGGAACACGACCCAGAGGAGGCTCTCCACAATGCTTCGTTCTGAGTTTTCCCACAACTAATCCCAGGCTGAGTGGTTTGTTCCAAAGGAGGGATCTCAGTGTTTGCTGCTGTTTCCGGTGTCTGAGAAGCCAGCAGTCCCTGGTTGTGCAGCTGAGCCTGGCTGGGAGGAGGGTGCAGCCCCAGGCCGGGCACGGCCGGATGCTCAAGAAGCCGAATGGACCAGAGTGCAGTGAAGACCCTAGAGAGCTCCTCAGAACCTTGGAGGCTCAGGCACTGCACAGACTGAACCAGAACACACACACACACACATGCAGATACATACGTACACTACATACATCTACAAAGGCACACACAAGCATGCACATTTAGATACACACATATGCATAAACTGCATATGCATGAACACACATACATATACATATGTGTGCATGCATACGTGTGCGCATGCATACATGCACACATGCATATACACACATACACACACTTAAACTATACATACGAATATATATGCAAATACACACGGATACATACACACATGCATACCCATATGCACACACACATGCACACACATGCACACTCACGTATTTGTATGCATACACACAAATTGACATACATATGCAGAGATATACACACAAATGCACACATGCACATGCATTCACATGCACACCACATATTTGCACACATACATCCATATACATACAAATTCATACACATGCACGCAGATGCATGTACATATATGAACACACATGCACACACTCAAACACTCGCACACTGGCAGGAACTAAGCGATCCCCATCTGAGGGACACCAGGTCACAAACTGTGCCCCTGAGATGCGTCATTAATTAAACATAAAGCCACTGGCATGTTGAAGAACAGAAATAGAACATTAAGATTCTCACGGTGACAATGGAGGAAAAGAAGGCAGACGCGAAGGGAGGAACTAGCATAGAAACGGCCCAGTGAACCAATCCTGCCCTCCGGTGGCCAACAGTCCCCGCCCGTAGGCACCGCTGTCCTTCCCTCCAATAGGAGCCTCCTTTTGGGCAAAAAGCACCTGGTGCGGGCACTTGAGGGAGCCCAAGAGCAGCGCTGTTGGCAGAGACCAGACCCTCGCCACTGTCAGGTCAGGAAACAAAGGCGCGGCTTCTCACTCTCCCAAGAGCTGCTAGGAAGCAAGCGAGCGAGCGGGCCGGGTAGGGGAGGCGAGGACGAGCTGTGGCCGCGCCCAGGGGCTCCCTGCGCCGCGGGAAAAGAGGCTCCTTTCTCAGGCTCAGAGCTTCAGGCAGGGGTGCACAGGCCCGCCTAGACCTGTGCTCCACCCCTCTGCCTTTGTGCAGTGCACAACCTGTGCACTGGGCCCTGCTGTCACAGTACAGCAACAGCAGAGGGCGCCCTGTTGTGCTGCGGTTCACAGCAGCCTCAGTGGTTCCTGGACAAGCCTGCGATGGCAGAAGTCTCATGGGGCAGCAGTGCTGGCCCGGAGCGGTGAGCGCCCGGGTTCAGAAATGTGGAACTGTCGCTGCTTGCCGTGAACACGGTGCTGGAATCTCAGGAGAGTGCAAATCGGGAGGAGTTCGCTGATTGGCTGTTTGACTTTGGCGTTCCGTTTGGAATCGGAAGTCCCGGCTCTCTGACCTGATCGCTGTGACATCATCCAGAGAGTCTGTAGCTCACTGCAGCGCTGAGTCTACGGCGGGCACCTTTAGCCAAGACCTCAGGAGGGCCAGGTCCGGCGGTTCTGACCTATCGGAAAGTCAGAGGGCTTAGTTGATGCTGCCGGGGGTGGGGGGTGGTAGGAGGGGGAGGGAGAGAGGGGAGGGGAGGGAAGGCAGACAGGCTGCTCTTTCCCGACTGAATGTGAATCTGGGGGGAGACCAGCTGGACCTGCACACAGCTCCTGCAGCCACGAGAGAGGCCTTGGTCTGACAGTGGCGCTGATGCAGCTGGGGGAACCGAGGCGCACAGGGAGAAGCACTGGGCGGAGCCCCTGGATACCGCTGTGCCTGTAGCCCAGCCTCAGCAGCTATGCCAGCGCGGGAGCTAAAGTCCCTTCTGACGAAGCAAACAGGAAATGGTGCCATTGCTACCAGCGGTCACCTTGTTGAAGCAAAAGTGAGAGAGCCACCGGACGAGTCTCACAAATTCAGGGCCTCCAAGCTCTTTCTGATCTTTCCGTGAGGAGGTGTTAATTCTCCTACAGGCAGGAAGCCTGGAAGGGAAGAGGGAACAGCATGGAAGGAAAGGTGGCCGGAGCGCTGCACATTCAGCTTCGGGGACGGGAAGGGCGGAGCTGACAAGCGATGGTCTCTGTAACAGCTCGCCCGGCTCAGCACACCACCCACGGGATGAAACGCCCCCTCGATGAGCCTGACGGCCCCACAGATGCTGTGCCACGTGACCTCTGCCCTAAAAACCTCATTACCACTGCAGAAAGTTCAGTTAGACTGTGAGTTATTTGGATCAGTGGGTTTTGAGAAGCAAGCTTGCTCTGATCAGGAAAGCCGTTTCCAGAGACGATTACAAGCAGAGAGCCTGTGGCACATCCAGAGAGCCCCGAGCAGGCCTCGGCCAGTGTGCAGCCGGCAGGTGCATGCTGCGGCAGCAGGGACAGCCCACGGCTCGGACACCGTCTCCCCCACCCCCCCGTTCATTCATTCTTCACGAATGAACACCCAGAGCAGATTCAGGGCCTTTGTCAAGGCAAAGTTTTTTCTTGGAAAACTGAGAGGAAGCCGTCGCTTGGCTGGGAAGAGGCACCGGGCAATGTGCAGACGACGCCGGCACGGAAAAGCGCAGAACGGAACTCGGGTTCCCGGACTGCAGACGTTGCCATCCCTTTACGATCTGCTCATCTTCCCGCCGGCTGCACTGGAAACACTGCATGAGTGCCGAGTTCCCCTCTGTAGGGGAGGGGTCTCAAGCCAGAAGAGCGACGGTAGCATGTGAGGTTAGGCCGGCCAGGGGGCCTCTGGCTCACCTAGCCCCTGCCCTGCTCAGCTCCTGCTGCCCTTGGCAGAGGCACCAGGTTCTAGTGCTGCCAGATTCTTTTTCACCTGTGTACTAAGGTAGTGCAAAACTTCACGGAAAGGCCGGTGTCGTGGCTCACCTGACTAATCCTCTGCCTGCAGCGTCGGCACCCCGGGTTCTAGTCCCGGTTGGGGCACCGGATTCTGTCCCGGTTGCCCCTCTTCCAGGCCAGCTCTCTGCTGTGGTCTGGGAGTGCAGTGGAGGATGGCCCAAGTGCTTGGGCCCTGCACCCCATGGGAGACCAGGAGAAGCACCTGGCTCCTGGCTTCGGATTGGTGCAGCTCCAGCCATAGCAGCCATTTGGGGGGTGAACCAACGGAAGGAAGACCTTTCTCTCTGTCTCTCTCTCTCACTGTCTAACTCTGCCTGTCCAAAAAAAAAAAAAAAAATACTTCATGGAAAATGGAATTCAAAAATAAGCTTGTTTTTGGTGTCAAAAATTAGAGATCTGTACATAGTTTTCCCCAACCCACATTTTCCACGAGCTTTTTGAGGACTCCGTCTGTGTGGATTTCACGTTTTCTGCACCGAAATGAACCTATTTTAACTCGATGAGACACAAACGTCTTGAAGTAGTCTCTTGTGTTGGGCCATCGGCTCCAGTTGGCCGGGCCTGGATCACACGTCCTTGCCCAGGGCCAGAGAAGGTCCCAGCAGCCCCCTAACGACCAAGCACACGGGGCCTGGTGAGTGGGAGATGCTCAGGACTTCGCGATGAGTACAAGAGTGAGAGAAAGACGGCGACCAGGCGGTGACGGCGACCAGGCGGTGACGGCGTCCAGGCGGTGACAGCGTCCAGGCAGAATTCGCACACGTTACCCGGCAGCTCTCCTTGGAATGGCACGGTGCACCCTGCTCTCAGGCAGCCATTCTAACTATCGATGGCCAAGATTGATAATTCTCTCAAGGGCATGGCGGCTTTGTTTGGCATTGAGTCTCCTACTTTAATTTAAATTTGTCTCGCATTTTGCCCACTGAGCTGGAGCACATTTACAAAGAAAGCAATAAACAGATGTCTCTCGGCACAAAAGAGCCCTAATCTTTCACACGACTTTAATTTTATTTTCCTGTTTAATACCCATCAGTAAATATTGTGAAATAAAGACTTCAGCCCAAACAGTCTAGCGGCACGGGAGCCTCAGAGTTGAGACGGAGGACACAGCGACTTGACCAAACGGAACGGGCCACACGGCCAGCGCGACAGATTCGTCCTGTGGTCAAGCCATCCTCCAAGGCCCCACCCCAAGAAAACGCATCACCCGAGAGCCTTTCGTTCAGGTCCCCCAGCCAGATAAGGCTCACCACTGACCTTGGCGTGGCCTTGGGGCCACACGACGGCTCGGCGTCAGGGCTCGGGGAAGCTCGAAGCAACCCGTCTCCCTGAGGACCAGATCACATGTCCAGGTCCCTCCGCCAGCAGACGTCAGTCCCCAGCTGAGATGTCCACAGGGCCAGGACATACGTGCACGCGTGACGTGTGCTGGGAGCGTCCACAGGTGCACTCTCAGGATACTGCATTGCTGGTACTAATAAATCCGAGATCCCCCACTTTCCTGGAAACAACTGCCCCTTTCAGACTGGCTTTTAGTCATTTCTGATCACATAGAATAAGAAATAGTTCACTTCCCTCCCTGCTACGAAGGGAAGCAAAAAGCATCAGTGTCATGGTCGTGAGCTGGGCCCACGTCACCACACAGAGCGGTGAGGACTGTGGAAAACTGAGAGCGCACACACTTCCAAAGCCGGGGTCCTCGCCGCGCCCACCCCCTGCGCCAGACACAAGGGCAGTGGGACCAGAACCTTTAGGCTTCCTAGAGACTAAGACCTGGCCGTTCCTGCAAAAGCTTAGAGCCCTTCAGGGCTGCCAATCATTCTTAGCACTTCCTGGCAGGGGAGGGCCTCGGCCGTCATTTCCTCCTGAGCTTGACTTGAGTGTGCAACAAGTACCTCTCAGCGCATTCCAAACACTTGTTCACACGCTCAGCCACGTGTGTCCCTGGTCATCCACCCCACAGCTGTTCCCTGAGCACCACGGAGAACCAGAATGAGGCCCCCTTCCCGCTGTCCAGACCTCCCGTCCTGGTCGGGGACAGAGTCACCAAGCAGGTCCACAGGGTGAGCACAGAACCTCTCAGGGGGTTACTGGTGGGGAGGGACCATCTGAGGGCCAGCCCGCCTCCCGTGGACGTGTCCCCTCCCATGGTGGACACGTCCCCTCCCGTGGTGAGGACAGCCAGCCCCGCCTCCTGTGCACGTGTCCCCTCCAGTGGCAGGGACGGCCAGGCCCGGAATCCGAGCTGATGAGCGAGCTGACGGGGACCCAGGGCCGTTCATTCGCCCCTCGCTCATCCGCAAACACGCGCAGAGCTGTTCGAGCCCCGGATCGGCTCCCAGGACAAGGAGTCGCGGGAGGCGCCCGGCGCTCCTGTGGACCGGGCGGCCACCGTGAGCCTGGACTGAGGGTTAGGCAGGCGCCGCACTGGGGACCCACGCGCGAGTGCGCTCGGCCCAGAGGGACAGACGCAGCCCGAGGGCGGCGGGAGGAGCCAGCAGCGGCCGAAGCCCGGACAGCCAGCCGCGCCGGGCCCTGGCCACACTGTGCTGAGGAAGCAGGCGGCCCTGACCCTCCAGGGCGGCAGCGCGGCGCCCCACGGAGGCGCGAGCAGCGGCCAAGCGGTCCTGTCGGGGACGCGGCGTTGGGGCGGCTGCCTTGGCAACAGGCTCTGTGCCCTCACCCCAGCCTGTACCTGGGTGACGTCAGACTTGGAGCTGACCCTCGGGGAAGGCGCGGGGCGCAGGGAGAGAGGAGACCGAGAGGCTGGGGGAATGTGATACAGTAGCAGGCGCAGGGAGAGAGGAGACCGAGAGGCTGGGGGAACGTGATAACAGTAGCAGCGACAGCGGTAATGCATTGAGAGTAATAACGATTGCTGACTGGATCCTTTAGGACAGGACCTGATTAAATGACCTCCCAGCCATCGGCGGGAAACCCCCACGGAAGCGCTCGGAAGAGCCGCATTCTGGTCTTTGCCCACCAACGACAACACCGCGGCACAGCTGGACACGGAGCCAAGATGGAGAAAGGCAATAATGAAATTCATATCTCCCAGTACTCAGAAGGTGACTACGCGAGGGCTCTTCCAAAAGTTCATGGAAACGTCTATTATGAAAAAAACTGTGCGTGAGTTTCAAAAGCTTTGCCCCATAACTGACTCTCATCTCGTTGCGCTTGGACGTGCTCTGGCACTGGGCATGGGCTTCAATGATGGCAGTAAGCAGGACGAGGCTACTGGCATGAGCTCTGGCCCAACAGGGCCAGTGTCCTTGCAAGTGGACACGTGGACAGAGACGTGTCCACAGGGACAGCCACCTACAGCCCACGGAGAACAACCTGCCACTCTGATCTGTCGCCCAGAGCACGCTGGTCCTTGGTTACGGCAGCCTGAGCGTGACTGGTGTCCCAGGGCAGCATGCACTAAAAATCCTATCAACGACCACCAGCGTGCATGGCTGAGCCGCGTGGCGGAATGAGGAGCCGCCCAATGGGCCGAGACAGCTGCTGCAGCGCCCACGGTAAGGAAGAAGCAGACGGGCTCTCCGTCACCCCAGTGGGTTTCACAAGGTTTGGCTGTGGTTTTTTTTTTTCAGTATACAGCACTTAGCGTCTACTCTTTGCATCTCACATATCCAGTATGGTGCATGCATCCCCTTCCCCCCTTCAGCTGTCTGTTAGGCAAAAATCGAGTTTAAATTCAATTTGTAGTTGTGTGTTCATGCCTGATCGCCAAATTGGGACTCACGTTGGCTTGAATGTGGTTAGACAGATGTGAGACGGCTCAATCCCAGATGTCTCCTTTAATTGCTTTTGAGGAAGTGACAGGAAACATTATTAGCAGGATTGTTACACTCAACAAATACGCCCCAAGTGGCCCTTGGGAATGTGCATCGATTCAGTAGCTGGCAACCCTGAAGAATAAGCAACTAAAGATTTCTCTTAACATTGTTTGTAAATTAACTACAGAACTTGGGGCACCTACTTTCTGTGAGCCAGGGATGTCAATCAATTTCAATTTGTCAATATCCCTAGGAGTCTCAAATCTCTGACATCTAGAAGCTCAGGCACCTGCTCCACGCATCCCTTTCCCACAGTACAGCTGCTCCTGGGCTCCTGTTTTGTGCTGTGAGCCACGTTCTGCAGACAGGTGGAATTCCTTTCTGCCTGAGTTAAATGCATTTAACTCCATCTACAGAGGTATTGTTCTGAGGCCAAAAGACTTCCAGTTCCTAGCCACACTTCTGTTTTCCTCCAAGTGCTGTTTATTTCTGACTTTGAGTGGCAGCATCTCTCCTGCACTCCAAGGAAATTAGAGCAGCAAGGAGAGCGTCTGCAGGCAGCCCTGGTGCACTGCTTTATTCTGCCTGTCACAGCACAGCAGCCAACAAACGGAACAGGTCTATAAATAATCCACTGAGTGGCAGAAACCTCAGAGAGCTCCACTTAGGGCTTATTTATTCTCCGTGTGTCTCTGCTCCATTCTTTGTGTCGTGGATTTATTAAAAGAAAATTTTAAGAGAACACTTTGAGCATCTCACATTCATTAGACTCTAACCCTTATTTGGAGCACGCGATCGCTTGCTCACGTGACCTCCTCTGTGACTGTTTAATCCAGCCCGGATGGGGGGGTCTCCGCTCCTGGCAGCCATGTTCAGGATCTGTGTTTATTTGTCTCCTTGGACACTTGGAGAAATGCTCCCTGGAGCCGTGTTGCTGCCTCTGACCCTGGAAGACGAGTGGCATCGCCTTCCCTGCGTACAGTCCTCTCTAGGCTGAATCCCTGCCTGGCTGGCATCCGTTCTTCCCGCAACCACCAAGGCTGGAGACTTGGCATCTCTGCACATGGCCAGTCCACTGGGTCCCTGTGCCTGTGGACGATAAGAGCAAACTTCCAATTCCACCCCGTTCTGTACTGTGCCAAGTTACACGTAGCGTATGGACAGCTGTAACCATTTTGAAGAGAAATGTTAGTGGCATTAAGTACCCTTATACCTTAATGCACCTGTCACCACTGTGTGCTTCCAGAATCTCCATTACCCCAAACACTGCCATAACGCAAGGGCAGTCATTCTCCATTTCCTTCCAGCCTCTGGCCCCTGTCAACAACCAATAACCTTTTCTCCATCTCTATGGATTTGCCTATGGTGGGTATTTCATATCAGCGGAGCGTCACGTTAAGTAGTCTTTTGTGACTGACTCCACTCATTTAACACAATGTGGACGAGGCTCACCTCTCTCTCTCTCTCTCTCTCTCCCTCTCTCTGCTGAGTAACACACCATTGCACGCATAGTCTACACTCTGCTGGCCCATTCGCCGTCGATGGACATTTGTGCTTTTTCTCTCTTAACCACAGACCTTGGAGGCTTGCTCGTCCCCACGCCTCTTCGGCTATATTAGTGCGACCTGAGAAAGAAACGGATGCCAGCAACATCCGGCTCCTAGGGAGGAACCAGGCTCCTGCGTGGGAGCGGTGGGAAGGAATTGAGGGGGTGCAGCACTTCCTTTCCTACTGTCACCCCCTCAAGCCTGCGCTCTTCCCAAGGTCTGAAACAGTCTACATTTCAGTGGCAGAAAAGTACCAAAAGGCAAGATTTTCAGGGTGCGGTGGCAGCTAAAAACTTGAAATACAGTGAAAATCACCCTCTCAACAACAGTTGGGAATCTGTTTTGTTCACTGCTGGGCTTATGGAATCAAAGAGTATATAATGAGTGCTTATTAAATATTTGATGAATGAATGAAACAGAGGGAGTTTAAAATTTATTTTGCATTCCCTCATCCCTTGATCTATGCAGACACTAAAATATTTTGTGTCATTTTGAATCTTTATTTTTCTAATTCCAAGAATCTTCACATGCAGAAGACTTTCTTGGCTGGTGCTTGCTGGAGTTAAATTTTGGGCAGATTCTGGGCGCACAGCTGGGATTGGTGTGAAATGAGGCTGGATCGGGTGGCAGGCAAAACTTTAGTCACTGCTAGGATGTGGGGATAAGCAAGACCTGGGTAGAAGACAGTGATGTGATGTTGACAGGGTTGTGTTGGGCTGCTGCGACATGATTTGGCCGTGGTCCCTTAAGCCAGAGGACTTCCTGTTGTCTATGGTCAGTGAGTATTCCATAGATGTTTGGTAAATAAGACCCTAGATCTGTTCAGTTCCAATTCCATAGCATTAACGCATTGTCCTCTCCTGCTGTTCCTGTTCTGACTACTGTCAGAATACTAGATACTCCAGACTCCCGGGGCAGCTCCCAGGGCAGGCTGGGAAGAGAGGAGCCAAGGAGGCCATGTTGCCTTGCGATTATTTGTATGGAGGAGAAAGAATTTCCCCGACAGCCTCTTGAGAAGTGTTCTTGGGTCCCATTGGCTAGACCAGGTCACATGACTTAAGTGGCGTGTGCCCAGGAACATCGAACGCCCATCAGAACCTGTCCCCCCACTTGGGGGAGGGGCAGCACGCTGCTCATCAAATTTCAGATCAAAACGGAGACGGCTGTTGTGTGGCCAAAGTCAGCCACAGAGAAATCTTTCCTGGAGGAAATGAGATCATTTCACACGGCGAGACCGAAACGTGGGCTCCAGTGCTTTTTAAGTGGAATTAAACAGATTTTACTGTCATGGTGACACATGCGTTTCTTTCCCAGTTCTTTCTGAGCTCCTCTGATTCCACTGAGAAAATTCTCAGGCTGTTCTAAGAATGTCTTCAGCTCCTTTCCAACACATTTGATAAAGCTTTCTCACTAAGAAGCTTGCCTGAGCCCACAGCTTTATGTGGGTAATAGTATCCAACTCTCTGGTCCTTACTGCAGGGCTCTTATTTCCAAAATTAGCCCCCATATAGGACAAGTTAAAGAGATTGACCATAATTACATTGTATCATCTTTGAATATACCTATTAGTAATGCAGGCTAGTTTAAATAAACTATTCCTTAGATGGTAACAAAGTTAGCATAGCTACATGGACTTGATCATAAAGGTAGAAGTGAAAATGGGCTGAAAGTTGATCTGGGAACCACGATGCGGGAGAGTAGATTTCTGGGGCAATCTAGGACCCGTACAGGGGAGCTGAAGGGTGAACCAGGCTAACTTCTAGGAGAAAATCCACAGAACACTTAGAATTGTTACATTGGCACTTCTCACTGTTTCCTGTACGAAGTATCATTGCTTCTGAAAAGAAGTTGCGGTGTTCACATCCACGATTCTCTTTCCTTGTGACCTGGACTTAAAATAACGGAGGAATCCAAATCTGCTGAGATAGACTCGCGGGGAGTGGGGGGGCCTGGAGATGAACGCAGCCTTTCCAGGACCCCAAGATCTCTGACCCAAAAGGTAAAGTACAGCCTTCGAGCACCGCGCTCTGCCTCGCCCTGTGAGCTTCCCAATGTGCGTCCCCATCCCTGGGAGCCCTGGTGAGCAGTGGCGCATGCTCTCATGGTACCAGCTCAGGCGTGAGGGCAGACGCAGCCAGAGCCCCCCGTGGCTTCTGTTCAGTGTGTCCCCCAAGGCTCGCGTGTTGGGGACTGAAGCCCCAGTGCAGCCATGTTCAGAGGTGAGACTTTAAGAGGCGATCAGGTCACTGGGGCTCTTGCCCTTGGAAATGGATCGGTGTCTTTAAGACAGAGAAGGTTGGTTACAGTGGGGATGTGGTCCTGTTTGAGGGGGAGCTCCGTCCCCCTCCCCCCTCTCTCTCTGAGTCCAGGGGCTGGTGCAGCAAGAAGCCCTCAGCAGGTGCAGACCCCAATCTTGGATTTCCCACCCTCCAGAACTGCAAAAAACTACATCGCATCTCTGTGCCAATCACCCAACAGAGCAGCACAAATGGAATAAGACCCACTCTATTTGTAGCTCAGTGAAGGAACCAGAATTATGGATCAATACAGCCAATGATGTGGCCTCGTGTTAAAGGAGTGGGGCCCTTTTTGGATTTCTTTCTGTATCCTAGCAGAGCACCCATTAGCCAACCCTAAAACTGTTAGAAAATCTCACAAGGAAAATGTAAAAGGAACAGTCCCTTTTCATCAGCCCAACGAATGACCGTGCGGAAAGCCCCGAGTCCCCTTAGCAGCCTGCAAATGTGCATGATTGCTTTCCAGTTCAGAACTATCCATTTGTTCTCCAAACCCCAGGCTGCATCCAAGATCACTGGCTTTTCCAAGCGAGCTCTGCTGTGCCCTTGCTGTGTGTGATTCTCACACGTCTGATGGGCTCTGCCCTCCCCAGGAGATGCATCTGTCTTGATTTCACTGCCTGATAACAATTAGAAACTCCCTCAGACAATGGCTGCATCACAGAGGAGCAGATACAATGTGCAGAAGCCCGATGAGCCAGAACTAGGCGTCCACAGTGTTTACCATGGGAGCTGCGGCAGAAGATGTGGAAACGATGCCTTGCAGGTGCCAGCCCGGTCTCAGGTGCACAGCTGCTCAGCCACACCACACAGCTCCAGAGGTGGGTGTCCCCTCTGATCATGGGGGGCTGATTGACAGACACTGTGTCTCCAGGCAGAAGTCTAACGAGTTCTCATCTGCTGTCTTGGCAATGACATAAAGAAGTGTGTTCCCATCATGTACATCAAAGGTTAAATAATTAAGAGCTCGTTCCACACCTTACCACACTGGCTCATGATAATGAACTTGCTGGGCTGTCCTTCCTCACAACCCGCACTGACTGTATTACAGCTAAAATGCTGCTGGGAGAAGGTGGTCCTGGAGTTGGATTCTCATTATTCTTCCCCGTGGTCTTAGGACCTCAGGATGCATTTTAATTTCTGAAGCCCCTCTGCCCCCAGCTCCTCTGTAGGGGCTGAACAATGCTGATTGCGTCAGCTTTGTGCACTAGATGGCGCACGCCAGGCTCAAGGTGTTGGCGCTGAGGTTGTGTGTGATTTGTCACAGTGTTTTATGAACAAAGAGCAAGGCTGGAACCCCACAGCCATGACGGCCTCATTCTCTGTACCCCAGGGCCAGCAAGGAGACGGCAACCCGGGATCAGTGGACTGAGCAGGGACTTTGATGTCACAAGACCTAAATCCTGCCCCAGATCTGTCCCCAGCCCACGGGCTGGATCAAATTCCACCTGCTTGGATCCCCCAGTGATAAAAGGAGAGAGCACCTGTCCTGTTGGATCCTGATGGTCAGAGCAGACGAGGTGAGCAGTGAGCACCTGTTGGAGCGAGTCGCATCTCCAACGTGGACACAGCCTCCGCTCGGGCTGTGGTCCCTGGGGTTCTGAGGTCCACCGTGAAGCCAGTGCCTTCTCAGCACTGCTGCAGCCTCCCTGGCACAGGGACACCTGTCAGCAGGATGGGACAGAGCAGAAAGTGCTCACAATGATGTCACAAGTGCGAAGTTGTCCACAGGGCAGTGACCTCCCCAGTCTTCCAATCCCACGCGAGTCTGAGATGTAGAACGTGCAGCATCTTCCTGAGCGCACCAAGAACTCTTTCTGGCCTCGCTGCTTCCGTCCAGACCTTATCTCGGGCGTGTGTTTTCCGCGAGCAGCGTGGCAGGCTGAGGTACGACAGCAACCTTGCTCTCCTTAAAAGTGACAGATCCCTGGGGCCAGCGCTGTGGCACACTAGGTTAATCCTCCGCCTGGGCGCTGGCATCCTGTAAGGGCGCTGGTTCTAGTCCTGGCTGCCCCTCTTCCCATCCAGCTCTCTGCTGTGGACTGGGAAAGCAGTGGAAGATGGCCCAAGTGCCTGGGCCCTGCACCCGTGGAGGAGACCCAGAAGAAGCTCCTGGCTTCTGGCTTTGGATCTGCACAGCTCCAGCCATTATGGCCATCTGGGGAGTGAACCAGCAGAAGGAAGACCTTTCTGTCTCTCCCTCTCACTGTTTGTAACTCGATCTCTCAAATCAATAAAATCTTTTAAAAAGTGATAGGTCCTTCAAGTTCCATAGGAACCTCACGTGTGACACAGACCGCAGCATGTGCACCACCCACCTGGGAGTCTAATACTGTTACACCCGTTGGACTTGGGGTCACTGGGAGCCGACACGAACCAACACGAAGCCGCGCTGTGGCCGAGCGTCAGTAACGAGGTTCTTCATTTCTGACCCTGGAGTCTTGTGCTTCTCTCGGCATCCATGAAGCACGAGCTGCCTGCCTGCTTTGTGAGCTCACAAGCGGGTAAAATCCCAGGCCCTTCACGGTTCTCAGCAGTTAGCATGTAATGAAAACACAACTTAACTCTGGCCCCCTGTAGTCCCGACACGTCATTAGCTGTTGGTGATTTGTCCATAGCCGTGGATAAGAGCGCCGGCAGATCCCGGACTTTTTCCTGCTCAGGACGTGGTCAGTTGGGACCAGGAACTCGGTCTCTCGGCAGCATCATGACATGCAGCCTGGGATTCTGCACCTCCGCACTGGATTCAGCTGCGGTCCTTAGGGCTGCTTCAGGCGCCCCTGTGCCCCTCAGACGCACTGGGCCCATCTCCCCTCAGTGCCCGGGCCCTTCGCTGCACCCTTCCGTTGGGAGACCACCCAAGACAGTCTCTAGACCGAAGCCCCCTTCACCCTCAGTTGCACGCTCCCGGGAGTCCTGTTTCAGTTTACTCCTGGCAGCATCGGCATTTTAAGTCCTATGATGCTGCGACTCTGCACATATGTTCACGACCTCTCTCTCCTCCCTTAGGCTCTAGGTCCTGGGGACAGGATGGATGCTTCTCTGATTAACTGCTTTTTCCCTGGTGCCTAAAACAGTCCCTGGCTCATAGCAGGTGCTCAATAAAAAAACCGTTAGATGAATAAAGGCCTTGACGTAAAAGCGTCCCACACCAAACTCCATCTTTTCCAAATAGAAATCACTGATGGGTCCCTTGGAGAGAGCGAGAGAACACTGTAGCTACAGCGACCTGTGTATGTAGATGCACAACATACAAGCACACACGACACTGTGTCAAATGAGGGGGAAGTCGATGGTGGCTCGTCTGTTGCCATGCGCAGGAACATTGTGCAGGTCGAGTTCAGAGTTCTGTGACCCGCATCCACGGGTCAACCTTCCAGGTGACAGAGAGCGAAGCAGAACCAACAGGAAGTTCCATGAAAAGTTCGGGAGCCTCACCTGTTCCCTTACAGGTGCAAAACCTTTCAGCAGCTGTCAGGAGAAACAGCCCTTCCATATTGTATTCCATGTCCTTATATCACCGTCTACCCCAGTTGACGTCAGCAGCAACTGCACGACCAAGATAACAGCCCACCCCCAAAGAGTGAACTCGGCTAGTGCAGACTCACAGGTCTGAAGACCTGTTGGGGCGGAGCACTCCCCCATGAGGACGGAGCAAGGAGGGGGAGGTGGGAGCATGGGAATGTCATCATTCTCAGGATTGTGTCTGCAAACTATGTTGATTCTGTTAGAATTTAAAGTAGAGAAAAAGACGTAAGAACTGCCCACCTGGAGCCGACACTCAGATAAGCAGTACCCCAGTGAGCCAGCGTGTGCTGGGTCAGGAAGTGGAGCGATGGAAAGTTAGGGAACCACTGGGGATCCTCCGTGGCAGAGTGGAAATACAGATACTGCGGCCAGAGCAGCACTCACCGAGAGGCTGTCACGCAGCACCACGACCAGGCAAAGCGAGGGCAGGGCGTGAGCCCACAGACTTCTGGGAAAAGACACTGGGCAGGAGGAGGAGCTCCTCAAAGTCCCTGGAGGGGTTGCTGTAGAGCAAGTGCAAGGAAGAGTCACGAAGACCGAGTCCCGCCCTGTCCCGCGCCGACCCGCCCCGTCCCGCCCCGTCCCACCGAGTCCCGCCCCGTCCCGCGCCGCCTGTCTTTCCTTCTCCCATCCCACCTTCCCCAGTCCTTGGCAATCCCAGTTCCGCTCCCCCTCTGTGAGGGTGACTTTAGTCTCTGCAGAGGAGAACTGTTCGTCCTTGAGTTCACTTGATGAGCTCCAGTTGCATTCACGAATGTTGATGACAATCACAGCGCTCCATTCTTGTTCTGGATGAATAATATTCCGTCATGCACACTTAACACATTCCCTTTATCCATGCACTTGTTGAGGGCTGTTCGGCCTAACAGTAACTCGTCCTCAACAAACAATCATATGTTTCACAATAACCAGGAAAGTGCAGCTTGGAGACTCCTAACACATGCAAATGATTAATGTTTGAGATGGCTATGCTGATTCCTCCAGTTGATCAGCACAACCTATCACACCACACCCCCGGGATAATAGTATGTGATCATAAAACAGCATTGCTGGAGAGCAATCGAGGAGTGGGACAGAGAGGAGGGAAGAAAGCAGGCGGGGAACGGAGAGCC
>CM027396.1:23708862-23741953 GCA_015711505.1 Sylvilagus bachmani
TGTGCTGAGCACCAGGTGGGGCTGCCAGAAGGAGCCTTCATTTCCTCAGGGACCTGGGACTCCTGGGACTCAGAGGTCACGAGGAGGCACCAATGGGGTGCAGAGAAGAAGGTGCCACCAGGGCAGGTGTTCAGGGGGAGGGGAGCAGGAGGGGCCCCTGCGGCCACAATCTAGTCTGTCAGCGCCATCTGGTGGAGTCCTTGGACACTGCATCCATGATTCCTTGGAAAAGAGCCTTGGTGACCAATCACAAATGGCGCCTTGATCGTTTGTAAAGTCCGAGCCATTCAGAGAGCAGGGTGCCGGGCTCCGCCATAAGCTAGGTGAAATGCAGTGTTCTGGAACATTCCCTGGCTGGTGTGAGGCAGGGCTGCAGCACAGTGTTGTGGGTGCGCCTGGGGGCTGCAGGAGCCTTGTCTGCGTCTGGCCCAGCAACCCCTGTGGTTGAAGGGGCTCCGTCTCCCCTCTTCCCCAGTGTCTCCTGCTGAGCCTGCTCAGGTGAGCTGCAGCGAGCAGAGCAGTCCAACACCATCAGGACCTCCGTGAGAGCTGCATGGAGGCGGGCACCTGGAGCTTAGTGCACAACGGAGCGCAGAGGGGGTTCCTCCGATGCAGAACGTCGGGGTTCCTGCCACCAGGTGTCTTCAGAACGAGGTCCCTGCCACCGGGTGTCTTCAGAATGAGGTCCCTGCCCACCGGCGTCTTCAGAACGAGGCCCCTGCCCACCGGCGTCTTCAGAATGAGGTCCCTGCCCAACGGCATCTTCCACAGGAGCCGTGTGTCCTGGAAAACCACGCGTGGCTTTCAGAGTTTTTTCACCAAAATATCTTTTCATTCCATTTTCCACAGATGTTTTGAATTCTCACCATCATTTCCTCGTTTAATCCTCTTGCACGTTGCCTGAGTGGGGCTGGCATTGTGGCGGAGCCGATTAACTGAGCACCTTACGACACCGGCACCGCGTCCCATATGAAGCCCTGGCTGCTCCCTGCTGATGCACTGGAGAGCAGCGATCACGGCCCAGGTGCTTGAGCCCTGCACCCACGCGGGAGACTGGGACGCAGTTCCAGGCTCCTGGTTTCGGCAAGGCCCAGATCTGGCCATTGTGGCCATTTGGGGAGTGAACAGCGGATGGAGATCTCTCTCTGTCTCTCCCTCTCTCTCTGTAACTCTGCCTTTCAAATAAATAAATAAATCTTTTTTTTTTAAAGAAGCAGCCTGATGAGTTGTTCTCATAGAAATTGCGTGACCCCCCCATCCCAGGAGAGGGTCCAGAGACTAAGGAGAGCCTGGGACCCTCAGCTCAGGAACTGGCAGGCGAGGAACTCAGCCAAGGGGTCTGCACCTCGCTTGCCCACGGCCATTTCCACGTCCTCCAGCGGCAGGGAAGAGACTGTCCCTTCCCTCACCTGCAGGCGAGGGTTTGGGCTTGGCGTTTCCAACACGGCCCCAGAGTTCACGCAGCCCGAGGAGGAACTCCGGGGCAGCGAGAGGTCTTTGAGGCTCTAGGATGCACTGCATGTTTATGGCTCTGCGTTGTGATAAATAATCTCGTTCACCTGTCAAAGGCAAGGTGGGTTCTTAAAGAAAACGATTGTTTGAGGAAACGAATCGTGGTGATCCCACCCCTCCCTGCAGCAGCCAGCCGGGAGCACGGAATCGTGCACACAGCCATTCTGAGTGTTGTCGCTCGGGGCTCACGCTCAGCCCCGAGAGCCGCTCCGGGGTGGAAGCCTCTGCTGGCTGCACCTCCCCACGGCTGTCGCTGGGAGAGGGTCATAAATATTCATGCTGTTGACAGAGCCTTGGAAACACAGCCTGTCACCTTCCTGACACGAGGCGCCCTGAATTCGCCGCTGATTGACGACCGCCCGTTTCTCCCTGAACTTGCTGAGCTGGGCCTCGTTTTCTCCTTCGCCTTCAGAAATTACGTGCCGGCAAAGGTTTTCCCAAATGGGCGCGGGTCAAGCGAGCCACACATCTCAATGGGCTTTCTCCTTTCTCCTTGCCGCTTAGCTGACCTCCGCCCAGGTTCCGGGATCAGTCCTTGGGTGCGCGTGTGGTTTGTCGAGCGCAGCCCCGCTGTGTGGACACGATAGTACCAGCTGCGCTGCACGTGCCCACGGGGCTCGTGCGCCGTGTCCGCTCTGTGAGCCGCGGAACTGCCCGGGCACCGCACAGGACAGCGTTACAAAGTGCATGACTCTAACACCAACCCACAGAGTCGGTCATGGCTGGGACTGCAGCAGAGAGCAGGGAGGGGGCTTCAGGGTGGCACGGAGTCGGCCTCTGGGTTCTCCTAACAAGGTCGTCTTCAAGCAAGAGTTTTCCATTTTGATGAAGTCCCGCTGTTTTTATGGGTTCTGCTCTTGGTATCATGTCTAAGAGACCTTCACTCAGTGTAATTCTTGAGGAAATTTTCTTCTAAGTTGTGAAGTTTTACATTTAAATGCGTCTCTGCCTTTCACCAAGCCCCCTCCCCACCAAATGCTCAAGGGGACAGTGTCCATCACTGATCCAAGAGGACCCTGCACGCTCAAGGCTCTCCGTTCACTCATTCATTCAACAAACACGCACTGTGCAAGGCCTGGGCCAAGGCCCTGAGGACCCAGATGTGGAGTTTGGTCTCCTTGATTCCACCTTGCAGTGAAGAACACAGATGATGAGCGCCGACTACCAGGCAGCGCTCGGGTGCACGGAAGGTGCGAGGCTAACAGGAAGGAGCGTGAAGGCTGGGGAGGCACAGGGGTCTCGTTCCACCCAAGGTGGTCAGGGAAGACCCCTGTGATGGTTCATCTGGACCCCGAATAACAAGACAGAAACACCTCGGAAAGACCTAGGGAAAGTGTGCTGGAGACAAAGAGCCACGCACAGACACGGCAGGTGCAGGGAAGATCGTTTGCAGGAAGTGACTTCAGGGCTGATCTGAGGAGGGGTGATAACTCCCATCCATGTCCTAGGACCCCGGACTGCAGTCCCGGGACACAGCACACCTGGAGATGGCCAGGTGTGGCCAAAGGAACCGAGAATCTGGAGTGTGGAGCTCACACGAGCCAAGGCAAGGCTGAGAATTCCGAAAGGATTTGCTCACAGAAGCAGGGAAAGGAGAGCAGCTGAGGTGCCAGCCCTCCGCGGCGCTGGTCTCACCCAACAGCGAGGAAACATCTGGTGACTGCGGTGCGGGGCATGGGCTTCCCCACGGTGGGACAGCTGTGTCTGGGTTACAGGCGGCTCACGTTCTGTGCCGTGTGCTGTGCAGGAAGACAGGGAGCTCACCCCCTCTCTCCTCCACCAGAAGCTGGGACGTGATGAGACACTGCCCTGTCATGGCCGCTCTGGGATGGCTTCAGGTGGCTTCGTGTCCAGGTGGACAGGACTCAGCTGAGCCACAGTTCAAGTCTCCGCCTGGATGGCCTGTGTGGATTGGTCACCGGGCTGCCAGGGTGGGTCCTTTCCTCTCAGGCATGCCTATGTGCTTATCACCCCCAGAGCTCCACCCACCCCCAAATAGTATCACCCCTTTTATGCTTGGGAACCTTGTTCCTGACCCTGGCCTCAGAGTGGTCTCTGGACCCGGCAGTCACAAACAGAACTTAGCCCAGCTCCGGGGAAGAAATTCAGTCACCACCTGGCCAAGGGAGAAGCTCCCTGGCTGTTTCAGGGACCCTGGGGCCCCATTGGGTACAGCTGCTTGGGTCCCTGTGAGGGCTTTTCAGTCCAACATTGAAAGTGCATTTCAAGGTTTGCCCATCCCACGTGACCTGGGCACTCTTGGGCAAAGCCTTCCACGGGGGGCTGGTCCCTGGCTGATGGAGCTGCTGTTCCCACCATATGACCCTGATTCACTTCCGTGAAGCCGTCTTCACTCAGCGCAGCCCATGCCCCAGTAGACGCAGACGCAGAGATGAGAGAGAGCAAGAGCTCCCCAGAAACCCTTCAGCAACCTGCACAAATGAAGACGAGCAGCAGAGCAGACCCCAAGTAGTTCCCAAGCAGCTGTTATGGAAAGAGGTGTATAAGATGTCATTGAGCTGCGTTTTCCTTGTTTAAACAACTTCATCAGGTGCTTGGGGAATGGCAGGTTACACGACATTCCATGCTCCTCTGGATATGAAACACACGCCAGGAAGGCCCCTTGGGATACCTTTCTCACCATGGCAACAGGGGCGGTGCCCACAAAGGTTGTCTGGCTGATGAAGGCCTCAGAGACGACCAGCGCACTCCTGGCATCCTGGGTACTCCACCTGCCAGGCAACTTGCTGGACCCCAGCCAGGCCCCTGCCATTGTGGACCCCAAGGTCTACTTGCAAGATCTCACAGAAAGAGCAATTTGCTCTTTGAAACAAACACATGTTGAAGCTAAATTTAAAACCCAGAACTCAGCAGAATGTCAAGAACACAGCAAATTGCTACATTCCTCTTTGTCAATCAAAGGACTGGAGGCCAAGTACAGCAAACCACGTGGCAGTGCTGACAGGAGTGGGGGTGACTTGCCATGTCTGTTTTCTTATAGGCCAACAGGCGCCACTGACTAAATGGCCCCGACCAACCTTGGTCTTACATTTTGTGTAAAACATTGGACTCCATGTGGAATTGGTCGTCCCCACTTTTTTCCATTTAGCCAGGTTTTAAAGAACTTTGAGATGGTGCTGTCTAATTCTGTGTGCTTCAGCCAGCAGCGACTGCTGCAGATGAAATGGAAATGTGTTAAAATAACACAGAGTAAGCTGGTGTGAGTGTGTGGGTGTGTGAGAGCTACAAATCCTCGGGAACTTATTTGCACAAGTTGTCTTGCACAGAGGGAGAAACTCTGTTGAGTACAATTTGCTGGCTTCAGTTACAGACAAGGGGCCCCTCCTCCAGGAGACCACTGTTTGCTGGGGCAATTGTCTGTGAAAAGGCAAAGGAGGGTGGGGAGTAAGGACTGCGGTTTGAACTGCAGAGCGGAATCAGCAATGTAGCAGTTCAGCTGCTCCACTCCGCTGCAGCCACCAGCCCCAGCCTGGTCCCAGGAATCCCACACATTTCTGGCAGCTAAGTCTTCTCCTCTGATGGACGCTGTGTCCTGTCAGATCGGAGCTTCAACCCCCTTTTGGGCTGCACTGTGCTCTGTAACCAGAACTCGGGAGCTGCTCCTCACATCTCAGGCCCTCAGCACTGGGTGGGTCTCAGGGAAGCAACGCCCAGAGAGTGAGAGCCTAGGGAGAAGGAAACAGCCCGGCTCACTCCATTTCCAACCGTGAATCCTGATAAACTCACCCTGCAGCTGGAGTCAACACAGAGGAGGGGCCAGGCTTGGGCTAAAGGGGGCTTCTGCGTGAGCCCCTGCGCCCCTGGCCCTTCCTGCCCCCTGGGACACCCCAGCCCAGGAGCTCCCCAGGTACAGGGCTCTGCATGGAAAATATGAAGCTGGGGTCACTTTCCTGAAGAAGACTTTTTACAAAGATTCGTCTCTGGAGCCGGCGTTGTGGCATAGCGGGTTAGGCTGCTGCCTGAGACACCGGCACCCACGTGGGCCCCAGCTCTGTGCTGGCTGCTCCACTTCAGGTCCAGCCTCCTGCTAACACTCCTGGCAGAGCAACAGAATATAGCCCACGTACTGGGCCCAGATGAAGCCCGTCTTTGCTCGCTCGCTCTCTCCCTCTCTCTCGTATGCACACACAATCTGTCTCTCCCTCTGAAACTCTGCCTTTCAAAGGAATACATACTTTTTTTAGATTCGTTCCTCTCAAGCCAGAGGAAGGAAGCCGTTTCCTTCAGGCTGCTGCACGCTTGCTAATAAGTCCATTCCGGGGAAACGGGCTCACAGCTATTCCTTTTCCTGCTCTTGACCCCCTCTTGATGAGCCTTTCAGATTGAGAAAAGCGCGTCACGGTTCTCTTAGTGCAGTAATCACAGCTGCCTTTGAGGGATCAGGTCCGTGCTGCAGATGAGATGTGCACTGGGCAATCTTTCCTGGGCTGGGGAAGTGTGCGCACATGTGTGTTTCTGTGCATGCACATGTGTGTGAACGTATGTATGTAGGTATATATGTGTGTGAGTAGGTGTGTGTTTCTGTGCAAATATGTGTGCAAATGTATGAGTGTTTATGTACATGTATGTATTACTGTGTATATGCGTTTCTATATATACATGTGTGTGAATGTATATGAGTATGCATGTATACTGCATGGAGTATGCATGTACATGCATGATTCAGTGCACACATATGTATGTATGAGTGCTTCTATGCATGCATGTGTGTGTATGATTGTCTATGTGTTTCTGTGCATGCATATGTGTGAATGTACGAGTGTGAATGAGTGTTGTGAATATATAGAGTGCATGTGTGTATGTGTTTCTATGCACATATGTATATGTGTGTGTGTGCATCTGTGTGCTTCTGTGCGTGTATGTGCCTATGTATAGGTGTTTCTGTGCATACATGTGAATCTATGAGTGCATATGCACGTGTGTATGAGTGTGTATGAATGTGGTTTTGTGCATGCATATGTGTGAATGTATGAGTGCATGAGTATGTATGAATGTGTATGTACATGTGTGTATGAGTGTGTATGTGTGTATATGTGTTTCTGTGCACATATGTATGTGCATGCATGAGTATGTATGTGTGCTTCTGTGCAGGCAAGTGTGGATGTATAATGAATGTGTATATGTTTCTGTGCACACATGTGTGCACGTGTGTGAGTGTGTCTATGCATGTGTGTGAAAGTATATCAATGTGTATGTTCATGTATGTATGTGTTTTGTACATGCAGGTGTGTATGTGTGTGTTTCTCTGTGTGCACATGTGTGCATGTGTGAGCATGCATGTACATGTGTATAAGTGTGAGTTTCTGTGCATGTGCGTGTGAAAGTATCAGTGTGTATGTGCATGTGTATGTTTTGTGCACACACATGTGTGTGCCTTGTGCACATGTGTGCATGTTGGGAGGAATCACGCAGAAAGTGGCCTCACTTCTCGCTGTTTTCCCCCAAGCTGCAGCCACAGGTTTCCCCCGCAGGCCCTGCCTCCCAGAATCCCTGCCCCCGATGTGCTCAGAGAAGATCGTTGGCACCGCGCCTTCAGCGCCCGCACTGCCCATGCTCGCTGCGGCCCTAAGCTCCTCGCAGGCGCGGGGCCCTCCACGCCCCCGTCCCCGGACATCCGTCACCCCAGCAGGCCCACGGCTGCCCTCCTAGAACGGCCGCGCGCAAGCCGGCGCTTGGCTGCTGCTGGGAGCTTGGATTGGCAGCCCCTAACTGATGAGAGCCGCTCACGCGCCCACGCCGGTGGGACAGCTGGCCGCCTGCTTCCCTGTAGGACGCTGGGATTCCGGAATACGCTGGGCAGAGCACGCCCAGGCGATCAGCTCCCGTCTCCAGAGTGCCCACCTAAGCTCACATTTCACACACTGTGTCGTGTCAGCCCTGAGGGATGCAAGGACATCACACGTGACTCCACCCACGCGTGATTCCACCGGGAGAGAACTCGGAACCGTGTCCCCGGCCCCTCCCCCGATCTCCTTCCACGCACCCTCCCCTTTCTGACCGCCCTCTGTGACCTTTCACTCTAATCATCTGACTGTCCTCTGTGACCTTTCACTCTAATCAATCCTAACAGCAGCACGTGGGGACTTAGCCTGAGGCCAGTGGCTCCTTCCAGCGCAATACTGAGCCAGGAGGGTTCACAGACAACCAGCACACCACAGGGACCTTACCCTCCACAGAGCCACCCTTCCCCAGGGACCTGTGACCCCGAAGGCGTGGGGGCTTCCTGGTGCAACCTCTGGCTGCCCAGCTTGGCTGTAGCTCTGACACATCAGCAAGAAGGGATTGGAGAACAGAGGCAGGAGAGAGGGGTGGAGCGAGTGTGTCAGTGCAGGTCTGTGTAGGAGAGAGGGGTGGAGGGCATGTGTCAGTGCAGGTCTGTGTAGGAGAGAGGGGTGGAGGGCGTGTGTCAGTGCAGGTCTGTGTGGGAGAGAGGGGTGGAGGGCGTGTGTCAGTGCAGGTCTGTGTAGGAGAGAGGGGTGGAGGGCGTGTGTCAGTGCATGTCTGTGTGGGGGAGGGGTGGAGGGCGTGTGTCAGTGCATGTCTGTGTAGGAGAGAGGGGTGGAGGGCGTGTGTCAGTGCAGGTCTGTGTGGGGGAGGGCGTGTGTCAGTGCAGGTCTGTGGTGGGGGGAGGGCGTGTGTCTGTGCAGGTCTTGTGGGAGACGGGGGGGCGGGGAGGTCCTGTTTCAGTACAGATCTTGCCATCACTCTACTGTGGTAACGCCAACAGATCAGAGGTGTGCCAGGGGGAGGAGGGTGGTGCAGACTCCCAGGTGCCGGAGGAGGAGCAAGCAGGAGCCCGGGGCGCAGAGAAGCGCTGGGGTCTCTTAGCACAGCAGGTCCTGGTCTCTGCCAGGGGTGTTCCTCTGGCTTGCACAGGAGGGCACAGGCCGGGTGGGGCGGCTGGCTCAGGTCCGTGAACACACTCTGGCCACAGAGCCGTCGCTCTCTGGTCCCTGGCTTTGGGGTGGTGAAGGGCAGGCGGGCAGTGACCATGGCGGGCAGGGTGAGTGTGTGGACTCTGGCTGGGCTGACCTCCGGGAATTGTTGAACTCTGAGAGGGGCCAGCACCAGCCAAGCAGCAAATACACACAGTTTAAAAGGTGGACAATTGCTTGTCGCCAAGGTGAACAGACAGCCCTCTCTCGGCCTCTCCCTCAGGGTGACCTTAAAGGTTGTTCTGTGAAGGAAGAGAGTGGGAGAAGACGAGAGAGGGAGAGCGAGAGGGAGCCTGCTCTCCGGGGACTGTGTCACTCACAGACCAGACGGATGTGACGGCTCTCAGGGTGGCCGAGACCAGAAGCTCCCCTGCAGAGACCTCTGGGCGATGGGACAGAAAGGCTGCCTCGGGGTCTGGGCCTTCCTGGGTGTTTTTTTTTTTTTTTGAAAGATTTTATTTATTTATTTGAGAGGTAGAGTTACAGGCAGTGAGAGGGAGAGAGACAGAAAGGTCTTCCAGCCGCTGGTTCACTCCCAAAATGGCTGCAACAGCCGGAGCTGCGCTGATCGGAAGCCAGGAGCTTCTTCCACGTGGGAGCAGGGGCCCAAGGACTTGGGCCATCCTCTGCTGCCTTCCCAGGCCACAGCAGAGAGCTGGACTAGAAGAGGGGCAACCAGGACTAGAACTGGCGCTCATATGAGATGCCAGCGCCGCAGGCAGAGGATTAACCTACTTCGCATTGGCATTGGCCTCCCTTTCTGTTTTTTTTCCCTCGTGAGCCATCTATTCCCTGAGCGTTAACTCAAAAGCTGACCACACGCTGAGAGAAATACTGAATGGTGACTACTAAATAAAAGTCCCAGAAGAAAAACTGTTTACTTCTCACTGAACACGGAACACAGATCCGAACACCGCGGTGGGCAGCGTGAGGGAGGGAAGAACGCCTGATGGAGTTATGGGGGCCCGGCCTGCAGCTCTGGCTCTGTGTTAACCTCTTTCAACTCCATGCCAGAGGACCTCGGGGGACCCAATGCCCTCATCGCCCTCGTCAGCACAAGGGGCTAAATCGGAGCTGTGGCTTTAACACTACTTTAAACAGCAGGGCCCTCTCTTGATCGGGTTTATAAATGTGCGCTGTATGGTCATTTGGAATCTTCGCTCTTTTCCAGATAGTTGGATCGTGCAGTCAGCCAGACTCCGAGGCTGGGAGGGAGGTGAGTTTGGAGGAAAGAGGAACAGGAAAAGGAATGAAGGAGAGCAGGTGGAAGGAGGGCGCGGAAGGCAGCGAGGGGTTAGGGAAGGCGGGCGGTCTCCGGGACACGGGAGTGGCCTGCGTCCACTGGCCTGGGCTGGGGGTGAGGGCTCCTCGGGCCTCTGCACCCTGGGTGCTCCTCAGGTGAGCCCCCCTCTACACGGAGTGTGACCCCAGAACAGCGCAGTGCCCCCCCTACACGAAGTGTGATCCCAGAACAGCGCGGTGCCCCCCATCTACACGGAGTGTGATCCTCAGGGGAGCAACGTGGTGCCCACACCTAAGCCAGCTCCTTCACATGTGTTCAGCCCAGGCCACGGTCTAGCCCTGGAGGGTGGGCTGGCTGTGTGGAGTGTGTGAGGGGCTGCGGGGTCTGTCACACCTCTCTCCCTGGAGTGGGTGTCCTTGGACACGGGTCTGTGGACTGGGGTGTGGGCTATTGTTAACCTTAGGAGCAAATAACCCAATAAAACTGCTCCAGTGCATGGGTCTGCCTCCACAGATGGGAAAGTTGAAACACACGGGTAGATCCCGCTAGGGAAATGGAAATGAAACAGTGAGCTATAAACGACGTACCAAATCCTGGCAAGCAGTGTGAAGATCCGCCCCTGCCGAGCACCCCGGAGCCGCTGCAGAAAGGCACACACTCTCGCCGTGACAGGAGAATGCAAATGAGCCACGTGCTCCGGAGCGGCTCAGCAGCATCGTGAGCTGCAGGTGACCTGCTCCCTGCATGCAAACGCGTCCACTCGCGTGTGAGTGTGCATGTGTGTGTGCAAGGTCCATGTGCAAGAGTACAAGGCTAGTCAGGCCAGCACAATGTGTAAGAGACAAATGCAGGGACGATCTGAATGTGCGTCAGAGAGTGAATTAATAAGATGCGGTATAGGCATACAAAATAAACACCAGGTCGCAGTTAAGACCACTAGCTCCAGCTACAGGTTATTCTTAAAAAACAGAATGAGGGGCAGATGACACACGCGGTAGAACTGCTTACAAATGCATTAAAAACAGGGACCCGGGCAGAGTTGACTAGCATCTGGGACACGGGCTAGACACCTGCATCTCACACCAGAGCACCTGGGCTCCGACAGCAGCTCCCTGCTAAGCCAGACCCTGGGAAGCACCAGCTGATGATAGCGCAGTACCCAGGGGATAGCGCGGTACCCTGGTCCTGCCACCCATGGGAGACCTGGACTGAGTTTTAGACTTCAACCTTCCCCAGCCCTGGTGGTTGTGGACATTTGGGGAGTGAGGCAGAAGACGGGAGTTCTTCCTCTCCATCTCTCTCATAAAATAAGTAAATAAAGTTTCAAATGTGTGCAACATTTCTATCGATGGTTTGTAGCTTCATAATTACATAAAACACTATAAAAACTTCCATGGGAATCACAATAGGTACAAACTAGGTACTTTGACATGATCACGGAAAATGGAATTAAAATATTATTTTGGTGCAACTTTTTTTTAAATCCATGCAAGCTTTTTCTTTTACATTGCTCTTTATTTGAAAGACAGAGAAGGATACGCAGTCCTTCCAGAGCCAGAAGCCAGGAACTCAACAGAAACCCCCCACAGGGTGGCAGCGATCCAAGGACCGGAGAGATCCCCTGCTGCATCCCAGGTGGGCACTGGCAGGAAGCGGAACCAGAGTGGAGTCAGGATCGGAACCCAGGCACTCTGCAAGCGTCCCGAACACCGTCTCAGCCACCAGGCAAGCGTCAGTGTCGAGTCACCACTCTCAGACAACAGAGGTGAAGAGATCAGGCACCCCACTGGCTTCCAATGATAGCTGTGATGTTGCCCCCAACACCAAAGTGGGCATCTCAAGCGTCACGAACTGACAGGCTTGAGCGTTGGGTGTCACCTGGGCATTTGCTTATTGCTGTCTGCGTGTTCTGCAACCCGGTCTGCCTTCTTTATGGAAAGCCTGCTGGCACACACCTCCTGATTGGTCGGTTCTACTGTTGTTACTTTACCCTCAAATATACTTAATATAAGCCAAATACATTTTGCTAGATAAATGCTCTAAGAAATTCCCCTGTCAACCTCTCATAGTAGGCTAGTCCATTGCCCTACTTCCAAATCATTCTGTCTCTTTGCCTTTACATTTTATTATTTTTAAAGCAAAAACCTACCTTGCAGGCTGGCTGAAATGACCTTACTTTTGCTTGGCCAACACTTTCCCAGAGCTGGAAACAATACATCTTGGTAATGAGCAAACACTGGGCACCTCCACTTTCTCAGCTGCCAGACCCACGGCCATTTCTCAAGTTAACAACGCACACTCAGTCCCAGCTTAGTTGATTTTATCAGCATCCCCGTGACACACCTGGAGACAGCTGGAACAGCCGGTATAATTGTTTTTCCCACTGCCTCTAGCTCTGTGACAACATCCCCAAACCATTCCAGGAATGGATGGCCCAGGAGCAACTTCAGCCAACGCCCAAAATGAAACTTTCAAAGAGCTGTGCCTCTTCCTTACTCCCTGGTAGCAGGCTTGAGTAAAACACTCATCATGCAGAATGACTTCCTGGATTCATTTCTACCCACATCTCCTTAAGTGAGAAGGACCAGGAGTCACATGACACGCTGGCCACAGGCACAGCATGAGGGCTGCTGCATCTGTGACCTCGTCCTAGGCCCTGGGGTGAGTATTCTCGGTCCCTGTGTTTGTCAGCTGGGCAGCTTGTATCTTGGTCGGTAAAACATAATGTCATTTTATTTATTTATTTATTTTGACAGAGTTAGACAGTGAGAGAGAGAGAGAGAGAGAAAGGTCTTCCTTTGCGGCGCCAGCACACCGGGTTCTAGTCCCGGTCAGGGCGCCGGATTCTGTCCCGGTTGCCCCTCTTCCAGGCCAGCTCTCTGCTGTGGCCCGGGAGTGCAGTGGAGGATGGCCCAAGTGCTTGGGCCCTGCACCCCTGGGAGACCAGGAGAAGCACCTGGCACCTGGCTCCTGACATCGGTTGAGCGCGGTGCGCCAGCCACAGCGCGCCGGCCGCGGCGGCCATTGGAGTGTGAACCAACCGCAAAAAGGAAGACCTTTCTCTCTGTCTCTCTCTCTCACTGTCCACTCTGCCTGCCAAAAATAAAAAAAAAAAAAAAGAAAGGTCTTCCTTCCATTGGTTCACCACCCAAATGGCTGCTATGGCTGGCGCGCTGTGCCAATCCAAAGCCAGGAGTCAGGTGCTTCTCCTGGTCTCCCATGGGGTGCAGGGTCCAAGCACTTGGGCCATCCTCCCCTGCCTTCCTGGGCCACAGCAGAGAGCTGGCCTGGAAGAGGAGCAACCAGGACAGAATCCAGCCCCCCCATCCAGGACTAGAACCCAGGGTGCCGGTGCCACAGGTAGAGGATTAGCCTAGTGAGCTGGCCCATGGCATGTTATGTTTCTAGTTTGGAACAATCACAAATAAAGCCAAGATAATACGTGTGCCCAGTCTTTGTATAAAGTTACTGTAAATTTTTGGTAAATTCCTCTGCGTGTTGGGTCCTGTGATAAGTGCACGTTCACCTGTGTAAAAGCTGCCGAATCGCTTTCCAAGGCGGCAAAGTTTTCATTCCCTCCAGCAGTATGAGGGTTCAGTTGCCACCAGCTGGTCTTGTCATTCTGTTTGGCCACCACAATGGGTGCGTAGTGGTCAATTCACGCTCCTCCGTGGACGAGCAGTGTTGACATGGGTCATGCACTTCTGAACTCTCTGCAATAGGTATGTTTTAATAAATAAAATAATAATAAATAAAATAAATAAAATTTTAATAAATAAAATAGGTATATTTTAATATAAGAACTCTTCCAAGAGTTCATGGAAATGCATATTAAGAAATAGCAACACATGGACTTAAGAATGAACTTTTTGAGGTGCCCTCATGTTTTATTGGGTTTTATTTGCTCATCATACATTATAGCACTTTTTTAATTTTAAAGTTTATTCCAGGAGTAAGGAAAACTCCAATAGTAGTAAACCTATTGATATATGTGTGCATATATGTATACGTAGGTTCAAACTTGCATGAGGACAAAATTCTAATTTAGTCTCATTTCCACAAACTTTCTGATGTATCCGTCTATGCTTCATCATCATCTCCATAGACACTGAGAAAGTTTACTTTTAAATACCAACCCATTTATATAACACAGGCCTCCGGTAAAACAGGGTTCCAGTCATTCTAACTGAACATGGTAAAATGCAAGTGTTTTAGCTCAAAAAGCAGCATCACTGTGGTGTACCAGGTAAAGCCACCACCTGTGGTGCCAGCATCCCATAGAGGTGCAAGTTCAAGTCCCAGCTGCTCCACTTCAGATCAGCTGCCTGTTCACCTGTCCAGCAAAGTCGTGGAGGATGGCCCAAGTCTCTGACCCCTCCACCCACATGGGAGATCTGGAAGAAGCTGCTGGCTCCTGGCTTTGTACTAAACCAGCTCTGGCCATTGTGGCCATTTGGGGAGTGAATCAATGGATGGAAGATCTCTCTCTCTCTCTCTCTCTCTCTCTCCCCTTCTCTCTGTAAAAGTCTGCCATTAAAATAAATAAATACATCCTTAAAAAAAAACAGCATCACTGGTAAGGAGAAACAATGGGACATACAGACGTCCTACCACTATGATTGTTTAGGATTTTATGAGGTCTTAGTGACTTCAGATGAAAAGAGGAAAAACAAATTAACATGAGGATGATTTGCATAAAATTCGTACCTACAAAACCATCTCCTGAAACCTAATTCAAATAGCATAAATCAATAAATTAATCAACTAAGAAAATAGCATTTAAAAGTTATCATATATGTGAGAACATATATAGCAATAACAACCAAAAATTGAAATACGTGATACATTACACGACTGTACATGCATGATAGGACAAGGGGAGAACTGAACGTAAGAAGGGATGAAGCGACTGAAGAGACAAACCATGTTCATGGACAAGAACATTCTTTATGACAGAGATGCCAATTTTCCCAAACTCAGTAAACTGATTTCATGTCAACCCAATGGAAACAACACATTCCTAGATCTAGACAAGATAATTTAGAAGCTCATGTGGGAAATTAAAGCACCGAGAACGGAGAACACCCAGGTTACACCTCCAGTCGGCCATATCAGTGCCCCCGACATTAGCTAACTGGCCACCACGACAAATGTCACAGAATGGTCACTCAGAGAACAGGGTCCTTGACTCTCACAGTTCTACAGCGGAGAGGTCCCGGACAAAGGTGCCAGCTGACCCGGTTCCTGGCGAGGTCTCTTCCCGGCTTACAGAGGGGAGCCTTCTTGATCCGCCACCTCTATTAGTTCTGGCTGAAGGGCAAGGGCTGAGCCTGCTGCTGGCCCACTGCTGGCCGTCTCGGGATTCCTGCATTTTCTTTGGTCTTGGAAACACACAGAGGCCTCCAGGATTATATGGCTTCCTGGGTTCTGGGGTGTCTGTCACCCTCCCTCCAGCCCCTGAGGTGAAGGGTCACCAGGTGCCAGATCTGAGCCCCTGGGACTCCTCTCAGCAGTGACCCACATCTGGGAGCTTTTTACCCGTGGGCTGGTGCTCTGCCTACACACCGTTCATCGGACTCGGGATTTTCAAACACTTTGGCTCCCGAAAACAGCGGATGCTGCGTGTGCACATGCGTTTCCAGACTCTCGGCTTCTGCACTGATGTCTGCAGCTGCTCTGCCCACGCCACACTGCCTGATCCCTACATTCCCCGGGGAAGCTCTGGGATCTGGCTGCACAGCTCTCCCTTTTTCTGATATTACTTTTTATTGTGATAAACCATGCATAAAATACACACGTCTGGTCACTTTTATTTATCTGCTTTAAGCATTTGCTTATTTGAAAGGCAGAGGAACAGAGAGAGAGGAAGAGACAGGAAAAGGCATCTTCCATCCTCGGGTGTGCTCCCCATGTGGGAAAACAGCCAGGGCCGGATCGGGCCAGGAGTCGAGAACTCCAGCTTGGTCTCCCACGTGGTGTCAGTGGGCCCTCCCCAGGGGCATTAGCGGGGCGCTGGACTGGAGTCAGAGCAGCCAAGACTCAAGCCGGCCCTCCAGTGTGGAATGCTGGGGTCAGGAGCAGCTTATCTCACTGCAACACAGCTCTGGCCACTATTTACGTTTAAACAGTCTATTTATGTAAAAAGGAGCGAGAGAGAGAGAGAGAGAGAGAGAGAGAGAGAGAATGAGAGAATGAATCTTCCAGTTATCTTTCAAATGCCCTCAACAGCCAGGGCTGGGCCAGGCCAAAGCCAGGAGCCAGGAGCCAGGAGCCAGGAGCTCCATCCAGGTTGCCTACATGGGTGACAGGGTCCAAGCACTGAGCCATCACCTGCTGCCTCCCAAAGTGTGCATTATGAGGAGGTGGAGCAGCCGGGACTTGAACTGGGCTCTCTCACATGGGAATGCAATGTCCCAAGTGGGCTTCACCCCCAGCCACACAATACTCACCCCGTGTTGTTTTTCCATTTATTTTATTTTTGTCAGACTTTGCTTAGTTTACTCTGTGTCTTGCAATTCCAAGTGTTGATGGCAGTCGTATTCACACTGCTCTGCCTTCAGTGAGAGGTCTCGTGTGTGCGTGTGTGTGTGTGTGTGTGAGAGAGAGAGAGAGAGAGAGAGACAGTCCTGGTTGTAGGAGCACTGTAAGCACTGATCTGGAAGGAGCCACTCGACCGTCGGTGGACACAGTCCCCAGTGCAGAAGTCCTGAGGGCAGGAACCTGAGCAGTTCACGAGGGCAACCTTGCAAGACGACACTTCCACAAGATTCCCGATGTCAGAGTCACCGTGCCTCTCTCAGGAGGGCAAGTGTCCACGCTCCCTCGTCCTTGCCAGAGCTCCCAGACCCTCAAGAGTGTCATCACGTCAACGCACAAGAGCCAAAAAGAGACAGAGAAGCCACAACAGCCGGCCAAGAGTAGCTCCTTGCACGCCCCGGAGCGCCTACGGGCTGCTTCCAGACGCCCAAACGGGCCCCCATGCCGAAGTCCAGGAGAAGAGTGGCGGGAAGCCCAGGAGCGCGCTGCCGGGTGGGTGAGTTTCCAGCAACAAGCAGGTCCCATTGCAACCTGCAGCCTATCTGGCGGTTTTTCAACACCTCTCAGGCGGGCAGAACCTCAGAGGAAAACGTCCGCGGGCTCCTAAAACCCGACAGGAACGAATCTTCCCAGCACGTTCTCATCTTCCGGGAGTGTGCCTCCCCCTGAATCCAACCAATTAAAACCCAGTGACCCCACATCTCCTGCTTGACCCGCTGTGTTCATTAGGGCAGACTCCCAGGCTTCCTCACTGGCCAATTACTCTGCAATAATTAGGTCCTAAGTCAACCACAGTTAAGAAGACTGTGTACGTGCGACGCCTCGAACTTCTTCTTGGCTAATTATATTTACTCAAGCACTTTCAAAACGCATTTCAGGGGAACGTGCTCCTATCCACAGTGTGCTGATGATGCGATGATTGTGTCTGGCTAAGCACGGGCAGCGAGCCCGACTCCTGCAGGAAGGAAAGATAGAGGACTGAAGGAAAGCAACCGTTTCTCTCTTGTGTTGCCAAATCTGCTCAAGAGAGCTCTGGGTAGGAAGTGGTCACTCCCCTATTGCCAAAGCAGGCCCCAGGAAAGCGCCGATTGGCTCACACAGGGCGTGGTCACCAGCACTGCTCAGCTCGAGGCACCAGGACGGGAAACCTCCCTTTAATTAACGGGGCCACGAGTGCATTATGATGGGAGACGCCAATGAAGCCGAGGGGACGCTGGAACCCGGGTGGGAGTGAGCACAGGTCAGCCCCTAGGCCAAAGTCCCCTGACTGGCCTAACGCAGCCCCACGAGAAGGGATGTCTGAGCCAGCTCGACCCCACCCCGTGCACAGGATCTGATGACGTCATCTCCACACCCCCACCTGCTGCCACCATGCCAGAGAGGGTCAGATGTGTGCTGAGAACAAGGCGTTGGGCTTTTGGTCAGTCTGTGGTGCGGCCTGACTTCTCATCCCGAATCTGTGGTCTGCTGGGGTGTGCTCCAGGCATTCAAAGTCGGGAACCCCATAGCCCAGCAGGGGTGCAAGGACGGCTGGAGATGCACAGCGACCTGCAGGGGGCCTTTGGTTCCAGGAACAGCCCTGGCCCTGTGCCCCTCCCCAGTCCACTCACTAAGCTGTTACAGTGGCCAGGCTGTCCCCAGCAGTGCTCAGTAAATCAGGTATGATTCCTGCTCTCCTGGAGTCTGTTTCCCGCTGGGAGGAGACACCAAACAAACAGAAAATAAACAAGGCGATTATTGAACAGGGACTGTGGTGGCCACAGGCACTGCCCCTGCACGGTCCCGGGTTCCCACTTCCCACAGGATGCTGGCTCTCCTGGCACAGGTGTGCGTGGGCGGAGCCAGACGGCTGGCTCTGGCCAGCACAGTATGAACTGAAATCGTGCCCCGCCTCTCCAGGTGAGAGCATTCTGCTACCTGAATGGAACTTGCCGGCCTCTCCCCCTCTGCCAGGGCTCTAGCCGGGCTCCTTCAGGCCCCCCTCCCCCAACCTCAGCAGACTCAGGTGAACAAGAAACAGAACTTGATGCTTCAAAGCCACTGGGGCATCCGCCCTCACCAGATAACCCAGCCCTCCTGACTGCCACAGAGATGCAGGGGAAACACGGGAGAGCCGGTGTGGGGGGTGGAGAGGAGGGATTTAGATAGAGCAATGAATGCAAGGGGTTCTCTGCGGAGCTGACAGTCGAGGGAGCACGGGAGCTGACGACACGCGCAGTTGTCTCGAAATCCACATTTGCCGCGAGCCTTCGGCAGAGCCCTCGCATGCACACTCACACTTTCTGGGGCCCAGGAGGTAAACTCGTCTTCTGACTGCATTATCCCACACAGCTCTTGAAGTTCCTTCCTACCTAATCTCCGTCATTTCTCTCTTGGAATGTCACGTAGTGCATTCCGAATGCGAGCTGATTAACACGCGTTCGCAGCATGATTAAAAGCCTTCGGTCCAAAATGACCTGAAGCTGAACACACTCATTAGCGAGCAAAGGCAGCTGCAGGCTGCACCCGGGTTAACTGGCGCCTTTAGAGCGCAGCAGCCCGTTGGCCGTTCGGGTTTCCCCACACGGAGCAGTTTCTAAACAATACTGCTCACAGAGAAACCCCAGACCTTCGACTCTTAATACCCTCATCTAAATTGAATCAGCGCCACTCTCCTAATTATTCTCATTGTTACTGTTCCCCTAATTATCCTAATATTTGCTCTAACTGCTCTCCAGCCTTCCGGCTGGGACAGCTCCCCCCCCACGCAGGAGGAACGCGGCTCCCCGGGAGGCCGTCAGCTGCAGCCACACTGGATCCGGGACCCAAAGTCACGGGCAGGGAACCAGGAAAGCGACTTCTGCTACAGCCCTGGCGCTAGCACCGCGGGAAACAACCTAGGGTGGCCGAGAGCTCTCTTGCACTGTATTTACGGTAATAAATAATGCCAATGAACAGTAATAATAACTCGGCTTCAATGGCCGGCGTAACTGACCTTCCTCTCCGCGAGACATTTGTCCAGATCCTCTCCTGTAATCTGCCCGGCCAGGAGCCCCCAGCCCTGCACGGACAGATCACTCACACGGCCCCTTTCGTGTGCCCGGCCCGGCGCCAGGTGAGAGTCGCAATGGTCAGCTCGCTCGTGAAGCTGCTGGACCTGCGTGAGCCCGGCCAGAGGCCGCGCTCTGTCCCCTCTGCTGTGGGATCTGTGGCAACCAAAACAAGAGCAACGTCCACATTCGCGGAGCTCGCGGGAGAATCAGGGAGGGAGCAAGGACACGCAGCACGAGCAGCGGACACACACCCGTGGGAACACTGGGGAACTGACGGGGGCGGGCGCTGCGCCTTCAGAGCCGAGCCCTGGTGGGCTCGGGGAGGCCTCAGCGGCTGCAGTGCCCAGGACCTCGGCCCCAGGCCAGGGACAGACCAGCAGCCCCAGGGCCCCAGCTCTCCCTGCGGCCAGGAGCTGACTCCTTATGGGGAAAAGGAGCCCTCTTCCTGCCAAGGGCCATTTGCGTGTTTATGACACACGCGGGCCACACAACATTGTCGACTTAAAACTGAGCCTGCTGTGGACACACTGAACTGCGAGCCACGCCTGCGGCTGCCCTGGCAGGACCACACCAGCGGATCTCACAGGCATCATGCGTCCCGCACCTGCGTGGCGCTGAAAACCGGCAAACTCGCAAACACTGCGCATGCCGTCCACAGAGCTGGCTCTGCCTCCACGGGGGCCGATCCGAGTCAGCTGACCCCTAAGAGACCAGGGAAACCTGAGCACAGAGGGCCCAGCGCAGCAGCCTCCCGACCGCCCGTCGTCATCCCTGCACCCGCCTTCCACCTGCCGCTGCCGTCAGTCGTCTCCAGACTTATTCTGGAAATTGCCCAGGATGCACCCACGGCTAGGGCCTGAGCTGGTTCCTGCGGTCTCCCGGCTCCGCGGCGTCTTTGCCACGGCTGCTGCCATCGCCTCTGTGAAGAGCTGCGGGCTGCACTCACACGTCACGAGTCCCTGACACGGGGTGGGGTGCAGGCACCGCCACACACAGAAGCTCAGGGTGGCCAGTTGTCCCGGGTGAAGGTCACACACAGGCTGGGGTGACCGAGCCAGTGACCCCGCTGCCCGGCAAGGAGGGCCCATCAGCCCCATTGACCCAAAAGGCCTCCTTGGGCGCCATCAACATCCAGACCTAGGCGTGTGTCTCCCTGCCCCTGGACTGGCTGCCGTGAGGGCGGGCCCCCAGGGACATGCAGAGGAAGCGGAGTTAGGAGGAGGGGACAGGGGCTCCCAGAGACCTGAGTAAATGGGCCAGAGCCAAGGACCGGCTCCTTTCCTTAGGAGAACCCCAAGGGGAGCCGGCTCCCCAGCGCTGCCCCCATGTCTACATCTGCTCCCCACCTGCGTTTCCAGTGCAACGCTGACCTGAGACGTTCCTTACGATCCTCCTCTGCCATTTCTCTGCCCAGGCTGGAATAGCAGCTAGTGACGTCTCTGAAACCACGTGGTTCATAAAGGAACTCAGCTGGTGGCCGCGGAGCAGGACGCCCGAGTGACTGCACGACCACGCGGGGCTGCTCCCCTCCTGCCCAGGAGGCAGACAAGGTGCCCTGGCCACGTGCAGGGCCCGGCCCCAGAGGGCAGAACGCAGCACGGGGCTGGTGCCCAGGACGGGTTAGCAGCGGAATTCTGAGCAAGACTAGACGGAGACATGGGAGAGGGAAGGGGGAGAGCAAGACGCCAAATATGCAGACACTCATGCAAATTCAGAAATAATCAAATCAGACGCTTCTGAAACAAAGAAAGCTAATTCTGACTTTCAATTACTTTGAAGGATAAGGTTCTTTTAACTTGTTTATGCCATAACATTGGAGGAGAAAAAAGTTAATAGTCTCCTAATTATGCTTTTCATGACAAAACTCTGGTTCACACTTGCACGTCGTGTGCCCAGCAAGCGTCGCAGTCACTTAATGTGCTCCTTAATTTACATCAGACAGACATTCCTGCAAATGGAGGAGACTGGATTCTCTTCAGTTGTCACCTAAGAAAATACTGCCTCTTCTGCGTTGAAGTAATTAAATTCATTTATTTTTATGGAAGCTTTAATGAGCTTGCTTCCCAGAAGTGAGGCTGCGTGAGGCTGAGGCAGACGCGCTGCACCCCAGAGCAGGAAGGAACGGGGTGGCCTCGCAGGAAGTGGCGGATCCTCTCCTCGTCCCGACCTCAGGCCCCGCGTTCCACAGTGAACGCCCGCCCTGTGCCCCTGGCTCCCCGAGAGCCCCAGAAGACACGTTCTCACTAAAGACGGTGTCCCAGGGTCTGGGGACTCGGACCCTGCCTTCCCGTCCCCTCCCCCACCGGGGTCCCCTGCCGAGTTCAGCCTGCAGAGGCCCCAGGGCCACAGGAGGGTCCCTCCTGCATGGAGGCCCAGGTGCTTTTGCAGTTGGTGAAAATCTTCAGGAAAACCGGCTCAATAAGCTAATCCTCCGCCTGCGGCGCCAGCACACCGGGTTCTAGTCCCAACTGGGGCACCAGATTCTGTGCCTCAGTTGCCCCTCTTCAGTCCAGCTCTCTGCTGTGGCCTGGGAGTGCAGTGGAGGATGGCCCAAGTGCTTGGGCCCTGCACCCCATGGAAGACCAGGAGAAGCACCTGGCTCCTGGCTTCGTATCAGCGCGGTGCGCCGGCCGCAGCGCGCCAGCCATAGCAGCCATCGGAGGGTGAACCAAAGGCAAAGGAAGGCCTTTCTCTGTGTCTCTCTCTCTCACTGTCCACTCTACCTGTCCAAAAAAGAAAGAAAATCTTCAGGAAGACCAAAGCGAAGCTGGTAACACATGGACAGGCACACAGGATGACAAGTTTCAGACGCCGAGCCAGTGTCGCCACACGGATACGAGCCGCCTGGGACGCCTGGGCACACTCTCCTCCCCTGTCTCTCTGCAGTCTGCTCGCCCCACAGGACATCGGACACATTCTCCACCCTCTTGTCTGCTCTTCAGAGAACAGAGGAGAATTCTGCTTCTACCCCATCGGCATCGACTGGAACGCACCGCCTTCACGCACCGACTTCACTCCTGAAGCCCGTCCTCAGCAACGCTGGGCAAACACTTGGCTCGCTGCTCAACCAGGACATCTCCTAAAGGGATGCAAACGTTCAAAGATTCCATAGCCAAATCTCTGGATCTGCGCACCTAATATCTTGCTTTCAGACCAAAATGCATGTAGCTGCAGACACATGCGTGTGCCCCCCCCACACACACACGCATGCACGTGCACACACTTCCTATCTCCCTGAACCAGGCCCTGTAAGCTCTGTGCACATCAGGACACAGCACCTGCCCTGCCCCCAAGGACAGCAGGGTGGCCGTCTGGCTGCCCACAGAGCGGTGCAGGCAGAGACGGAGTCAGGGACCTGTCCTCTCCTAACCCTGCCTCCGCTTCCCCCGCCCCCTCACTCACCGGGAGACAAAGGACTCAAGGGGCAGGTGTTTGGACGATGATCAGAGCCAGCTGCATGTGGGATACAGAATGTGTTCCCATTTAACCAGGGGGGTAACGCTGTTCTCTGTGCAGGCCCCTCCCTGCGCCTTGGAGGAGACCTGGGTGGACGGAGGCAGGAGGAGGGGACGGAAGCTCGGGATTCCTGGTCTGGCTGCAGAGTCCGGGGTGTGTTCTCGGCTCCCACAGCAGCCTGGGGGCAGCGGGGACGCAGGCCTCACAACCACACTCCCTGCCATTGCTCTTCCCTTCCGCTCACACCTGCCTTCAGTCCCACCTTGAAGTCCTGGACTCTCTCCAGCCCCACCTCCCGGGGCCTGGCTGCTCGCTGACGGCCATGCACGTGGACTGTCCCCATGTCCATGCTCCACATGCCCCAGCCCTTCCTGCCTCTCCACTCTCAGGCCTGACGCTTCCCAGACACGTGAACCTCCTGTGTGCTCACCTGTCTGCACCTGTCGCCCAGTCATCCCTGTCCCCGTGCAGAACAGGCCTCTCCACCCATGGCCTCGTCTGCCTCCTAAGACATCACCTTATGAGCATCACTTCCCGACAGCATCTGACTGAGGGGTTTGGCTGCCCCTCCCACCCCGACACAAGGTCTGCCTCCAGGATCCCCACCATACCTTGGGCACACGGGGACAGACTACCCAGCCGCTGGCCACATTGCTGTTCAATCAAGCCTCACCACCCCTCCCCCGGGACAGAGTTCACCCCCACTCACACTGAGTCAATCGCACATCGGCAAGTGTCAACGCAAAGCGTGCACTGGGTACAGTTACACATGCAAGGATGGGGCCGGCTTTGTGGCACAGTGGGCAAAGCCACCGGCTGCAGTGCAGGCATCCCACGTGGACACCAGTTCAAGTCTTGGCCATCCACTTCCGATCCAGCTCCCTGCGCTAATGCCCCTGGGAGAGCAGCAGAAGGTGGCCTAAGCCTTTGGGCCTCTGGCACCATATGGGAGGCCCAGAAGAAGCTCCTGGCTACTGGCTTCCGTGTGGCCCAGCTCTGACTGCTGCAGCCATTTGGGGAGTGAACTCGCAGATGGAAGGTCAATCAATCTCTCCTCCCGCACTCCCCACACACCCTATAACTCTGCCTTTCAAATAAACAAACAAAAGGAAGAAGGCAAGGACGACTCTGATCAAGGATACTAGGACAGGAAGACGTCCACACTCCCTCTGACCTGAGCTCAGTATAGAGACACTACAGTACAGAGATTCCTCAGAAATCTGAATACAGACCTACCATACGACCCAGCCATCCCACTCCTGGGAGTTTACCCGAGGGAAATGAAATCAGCAAATAAAAGAGCTGTCTGCACCCCCATGTTTACTGCAGCTCAATTCCCAATAGCTAAGACATGGAATCGACCCAAATGCCCGTCAACTGAAGACTGGATATAGAAATTATGGGATATGTACACTATGGAATACTACATAGCAGGAAGAAAGAATAGAAATCCGGTCATTTGCAACAAAATGGATGAATCCGGAACACATACTTAGTGAAATAAGTCCGTCTCAAAGAGACAAATACCATATGTTCTCCCTGACCTGTGATAACCAATAGAACACTTGAAAGGGAATCTGAGGAAGTGAAATTGACACTTGGAGAAGGGATGACTTGAGCTGTCTTTGTCTTGACCGTCCAGGAAGAGTTTTGCTTTGTTGTTGTTGTTTTTCATACTATTTCTTGAACTCTTAACATAGAGTTAATCACACGTGTATAAAGTCCATTGAAAATAGATCTCAGTAAAAAATAAGAGAGGGAGGAAGAAGTTTGTAACTGCAAAGCTGCACAGTTCTGTGTACACCCCTGTGGACTTACTTCTAAGTTTAAGAACTTGTCATGGACTCCAAATCCCATTACGCTTGGTGGTAAAAATGACATCTTAATGGTGAAAGTAATAAGATTATGTGTTGATAATCCTATCAAATACATACCTGCGTGAGGATGAGAACTGATCTTTTTTTTTTTTTTTTTTTGGACAGGCAGAGTTAGACAGTGAGAGAGAGAGACAGAGAGAAAGGTCTTCCTTCCATTGGTTCATCCCCCAGATGGCCACTACGGCCGGCGCATGGTGCTGATCTGAAGGCAGGAGCCAGGTGCTTTTCCTGGTCTCCCATGGGGTGCAGGGCCCAAGCATTTGGGCCATCCTCCACTGCACTCCACAGCATAGAGCTGGACTGGAAGAGGAGCAACTGGGACAGAATCCGGTGCCCCGACCGGGACTAGAACCGGGTGTGCCGGCGCCGCAGGCGGAGGATGAGCCTAGTGAGCCGCGGCGCCAGCCAAGAACTGCTCTTTTCAATACCAGTTAAGAATCCAGCACAGGCCCTGGGCAGAGCGGCCATCTAGGGAATCCACAGTGCATACAGACACAAGCTCACCTTCTGGAGCGACCTAGTCAAGAGGTTGGAGAGATACAAGGACTGGTTTTAGCCGGCTCAGAATAGCTCCTCTTGTTTCTGGTATCAACATGCTGGCCTGGCATTGGCAAGTTCTCTATCCGGTCCTGCATCACCGTGGCTCAGGAGCTGGCGTCACCTACAGTGCCATGGGTTGTCACACCAGCCAGATGCCCAACCAGATATTCCATTCCATGGATGACAGTGACTGGTTCAGGGACGGGCACGCGTCTCAGCTTGGATCACTGAGACCCAAGCAATGGCTTCTGTGTGGGCCCATGTGTATGTATGTGCATGTGTGTGGGCCCATGTGTATGTGTGTGGGCCCATGCTTCGGCACTTCTCACACCCGATCCGTAGAATTGTGACATAAAATTCTTCTTTAAGCTGCTAAATATTGGGATATCCTGTTCCCTAGACACAGGTGACTAACGCACATATGTAGGCAGTTTTTGATACTTTGCAAATACAAATAAAGCTAGAGTGGGTAGTGGTGTGCATATGTATTGTCTGTATTTTATTCAGCTCTTGAGCCAAAGAGAACAACAGAGTGCAACAGGAAGAAACGCATGAAGACACTTAATGGAGAGAGGCCACCCATTCTGATGAGGACTGTGAGAAAGATGCATGAGCCAGGCAGGCACATCCATTAGCGTTTCAGTCTTCAAGCAAGAAGACAATATCAAAGCTGCTCCTGACAACTGAGAACTTTGTCGTCCTTTGCGAGAAGTCTGGCGAGGGCATTCCCGGGTAACGAGTTTCCTACGTCCATGGAACCAAGGGAGTAAACAGGAGAAGGTATCCACACTGATTCTCCATGCTCCATGACGTCTAACTTTGCAACAACCCCCGTGTGTTGCTGTTGAAGTGGTCGTATTTTGATAGAGCCATGGATTCCCATGCAGTGGTAAGAACAAGAATGCAAAGGGGTCACATGATCTACTCTGTGGCACCCCTGGCATAGCTAGGACACAGCTATAGTTCAACGGCTGCGGGAAACAGATGTTGATAAATCCACGGCATCATCCCATTTTGGCCAGTTTTATTTATCTCTTTCGTGTGTCCTTGAGTGAGTTTTCTCGCAGTTCACACGGGTGCAGATCTGTGAAGCCACCAGTCAAGAACTTCAGACGCACAGGATCTACCTTTTATGGCCAGGTACGGCTTCCTCCAGCCTCCCCTCTACCGCGCCTACTCGAACCCAAACGCCGGCAGCCGCCAATCTGCTCCGTGTCTAATGTCGTCATTTCAAGAAGGTTGTATAAAGGGAATCCTGCAATGGGAACCATTTTGGAACTGACCCCGCCCACTCAGCGCGATTCCCCGAGAGGCACCTACACGGCACCTGTCAATCGGCTCCCTTCGCCCGGGACACCGAAGAGGCAGAGGCTCTTTCCAGTTCGGGGGTTGCGAGTAAAGCACTGTGTGTTCCCACACATTGTACGTTTCCATTTCCCTGGAATCCATGGCCAAGAATACACCTGCCGGGCCATACAGTGCCTTGCCTTACTTTCAATATCCCACAAGGAGAATAAAGGAAAAAACCCAAACAAGAAGCATGAATGAAACTGAAATGCTATTTTTTAAAATTTCAGACCATTCTGTTCAGTTAGATTTAGAAGACATCAGCAAATGTGCATATAAGGGCAATTACCAAAGGAAAGGTTTACGATAGGATTTTCTTAAGAAAAACAGGATTTAAGTACTTTAGAAAAGTTATTTCAGAACAGAGGCAGGAGGGGCCTTGGGGAGGGAGAGGGGGAAGGGAAATACGGTTGTCTCCTGAGCACTGTACCCAGGACATACGTGAACTCTGGTCTCTTTATATTAATAAAAAGAAAAATGGGATTTCACCAAGCAGAAAGCCCACAGTAGAGGGAACACCTCCCAAGTGCTGGAAAGGAAATTCAGACCCAGTTCCCCGTTGAGCTCCCTCCCAGCGTGAACAGAGGCGGCCGCTGCATCAGGTGCCGGGCTCTTCCGGGCTGTGCTCAGCTTCGGTGGCTTCTGCTCACACGTAACCACGTCAGTGATGAATGTGCTTTCATTGCCAGTGTTTAGTTATGACTCGTCTCCACTTAAATGTAAAAGAAACTCACTTCTATTTGGAGAGCACCGTTATCTAGACACAGAGTTGGGAAGACCAGAGGTGGCCCCCCATGCCCTCTGGAGTGGAAAACCAGGCCAGGCGCCCGGGGCAGGCCTCCTGTAGCCACAGCTCCTCAGGGCTTTCAGAGACGGCGGGCACGCCTGGAGGGGCCACCACCGCCCACGCCCGGTTTGTGAAGCCCTCTGGCTCCGCTGGAGCTCCCGGCACAGGAAGCCAACGCACGACCCTGCCTTGTATCAGCTGAAGCTCACAGCCAGGGGAGCCCTTTCCTGGTCTCCCCCACCCCTGGGGATCACAAACAGCCCTTCCTCCCCGGCAGGTGCCCACAGGGCCTGTGTGGCATCACAGGACACACAGAGTCTCCTGCCAGGCGCCCCGTGAGGGGAACACCAGAAGCCACGCTCTACTGCCCAGAGGACAAGCAACAGACGCACCGCGGCGTCCCACCCGAGGCAGGGCAGGGCCTGACCCCTCCGCAGAGACCCCCTGCTGTCAGGGAGGCTGCAGGGAGGAGGGTCCCCAAGACGCCCCTGGTCAGCAGGTGTGGGCATCGTAACCACACACGGCCATCTCAGCAGGAGCCTGGGTAGGCAGAACCTGCAGATCCGCATCCTGTCCTTGGTCCACATCTAAGTCAGGCTAACTCCAAGATCTGGAGCCAACAATCAAGGAGAGGGCTCAGAGGCCGCCTTGAGTTCGAGCTCAAACCGCCATTCAGGGAGTTCCCGAAACCGCCCTCAGGGTCCACAACCTTCACTGGGCTCAAAGCTCACGGCAGCTCTTCCGCTCATGCTCAGAATTCGCTGGAGGGAAACAGGTAAAATCAGCCCAGGAAGATGCGCTGGACGGAGGCTGGAAGGCCCCTGGCAAGCTGCCCCTGTCCCCCACTGTGGGTCCCGGGCACATCACTCCCACCCCACCGACGGGGGCCGAGAGTTCCTAGCGCTGCCCACCAGGGGAGCTCGCCAGTGCCCGTGTGCAGAGGCCCAGGCAGTCATGATTGACCGAACTCGGTCTCCCTGTTCCTGACACCTTGTGACCCGAGCCCCACCCTCCCCTTCCTGCCAGGAGCAGTTCTCGCCCTGAGACCCCGAGTGGTCCTCCCTGTCCTGAAGGAGGACGGGTGCTCCTATCCCAGCTAGGCCCTCGGTTACCTCCTGGGGGACAGAGTAGGCAGTGGTGACCCTTTGCCACACAACTCATGTGGTCGCGACACACAAGCATCGGCCAGTGTCTGCGTGTTTTCCAGTGCACAACAGGGGCTGGCACTACCCCGACACGAGCTTCACGCTGTCCACTCAGTGTTTGCCAAAGCTTAGACCACAGATGTCGGGCGACAATCCGCCATTCTGTCAGGAACCCCACCCGACTCCCAGGCCGATGCCGATCGTGCAGGGATGCAGCCCGTGGCCCCGGCCCAGATCCGGCGAAACCGGCGATGTGCCAAGTCGGCCTCAGGCCTCCCTCCTCACAGAGCCCCTCACCGCTCTGAGGGCCCTGTGTGCTCCGGTCCCCTGGCAGGGCTGTGGCTTTATTTGCTGTGGCCTGTGACGCAGGTAAAACTAGATCCAGAGGGGCTTCTCGGAGAAAACGAAATACGGCATCAAATTCTCCTGTGAATCCATTTCCATTTTCCTGATTGTGAGTCTTCAGTCTAAAAACAATCAGTTTTGCCTTCATGGTTGAGGAGCAAATTTAACAACAATAAAAACACTGCAATTGGATTCCAGTTCTCAAGTCGTCATCTCAGGATTCTGCAAAGAAAGGCGGCAGCTGCATAGGCAAGAGAGAGCGGGCAGCGTCCGTCCTCCCGGGCTGGTGTAGAATGGCCCCTCGGTTCTTCCCTGCTACCACACGCCAGAACGCCTGCTTTTGGAATGCTAAGTAACACTCCACTGTGTGTGTGTGTGTGTGTGTGTATCTATTCATATTTTCTATATCCATCTGTTGATGACACTGCGTTTTCAGACAGATTATCTATTTGACAATCTTTCACCTTCTTACCTGAGGTGGCGTCTCTGACAGAGATCTTCGTCCTCTGCTTCACTCCCCAAGTGGCCACGGTTAGGTCCGTCTGAAGCAGGAGCCTAGAGCCCCATCCTGATCTCCCACGTAAGTGGCAGGGACCCAAGTACTTGATGTACCAGCTGCTGCCTTCCCAGGTGCACAGCAGGGAGCTGGATTGGAAACAGGGCAGCCGGGACTCAAGCTGGCACTCTGACACGGGACGCCAGCCTCGGGCACAGCTTAGCCCAGTGCGCCATGACACCAGCCCCAGTGGGTGCTGCTTTAACGGACTCTGTAACTTGGCTAAATCCAAGCTCCTAGAAGTGCAGTGGAATGAGGGTCACTGGGATGGGGTCCGGGGTGCCGAGGGGTTGGTGTAAAGGTGCCAGGTCTCAGTCAGGCTGGGAGCACGACTGAGGGGTATTTGAGCAGATGGGTATGCTAATGATTGGCGTAGCCGCTCCACACATATACCATAAATATGTACAATTAGCACTCTTCGTGTTTCCGTTAGCACACGTTCCGATGTTTTGTCTATTCTTCATTTAATCTTCATGGCGGTCTTGCAACAAAATCCCCATCTTACAAAAGCCGTTCAGAGAGGCTGGTGGCCGAGCACACGCACACACGACTGGTCAGAGACGGAAGCGCCACCAGTGACGCCAGCCCCAGGCCACGCCGGCCTCCGAAACCTCCCTCCTCCCTGGGTTCGATCGCAGGTTACACAAGACGGCCTCCGCGACCGCAGTACTGGCTAGCGGGCAGGGTCTCAGATGCCCGAGGGGCCAGCAGGACCCTCAGCGAGGGAGACCAAGCATGGGGGTGACGCACAGGGCCCTCCTCACACAGACAGACTCGCTGGGTGTCTCCAAGGCTTTGTGTTGGCCCGTTCCATTTCTCACGACTCCACTTCTCCTCTAGGCTTCTCGCAGCGAAACGAAGGTTCCTTCCCAATGGGCGACACACACTGTTTCTCTCTCCAGGGAAACCTTTCGTTTGCATACAAGATTTTTTTGTTATAAAAATTGGCTATTTTAGATCGTACAGTTCATTTTTTCCCTCACTTTCGACACGGCCATAAACCATTTACTTGGTCAACACTCGTGAGTCGCCAGCCCTGTGCCAGGCGGTGCTGTGAGCCCCTCACGTGGATGGGGTGGGGGATGGGCGACGACAGCTCCCTGTCCCGCATCTGTGAACACAGCCCTCCCGGGAATAGCCTTTGCACACGTAACAAGCTTCCCGGGCTGTGCTAACTAGGATCGTGCAGCTGGGCCTCGAGCCCACGTGTTCTGAGGGCCACCGGGAGAGGGAGCTGTGAGAAGCTGGGGCCGAGGTGGACCATCATCACAGCCTGGAAGAGGCCAGGAAGAATCCCCCCGCCCCAGCCTGCAGCGAGAGGACCACCTGCCCACACTCCAGACCACAGCCTCCCTAACTGGGAAAGGATACATTGTTCTAGGTCACCATGGGTACGGCAGCTACAGAAAACCAATAGGAGCATCCTCAGGGAGATGGAGGAAGACAGGAGGGGAGGGGGTGGCACGTGAAAAATCTTTTTAAAAACTCTATGCAAAACTCCTAAAGCAGGTTCTTGAGTTGCCCACTCAGCCCCGGATAGAAGAGACTCCAAGTTGGCCGGGTGTGTCGGATCAGTTAGTCCACGGGCATTTATTTCTCTGTTCTGGAGGCCAGAAGCCCGATGAAGGTGTCAGCAGAGCTGGTTCCCCCGGGGCCTCTCCACCCGTGTGCGCCCCGATCTGCCCTTCCCACAAGGTCACCAGGGGAGTGGGTTGGCAATGACCCTGCCCCTTCACTACCTTTCCAAAGGACCCATCTGCACACGCAGTCATTGGAGCTTCGGATTTCAACTTACAGATTTCGGGAAAACACAGCCGAGTCCGTGACAATTAACCTACTGTAGTTCATGTGTTCAAACAGCTCAGGAGATGCGGCGTGTCCTGGAACATTCTGGAAGGCTGCAGCTTCTTTTCTTGCCCTCTTTGTTCCCTCTATCAACTGGAAAATAACTTGCTGTGATGAGTCACTCAAAGTACACCAAATCCATCACTCTGTTTTTATTTTTTTGCAAATGATTAAATATCACTTTCTTTCCATTTATAGCATAATCTCAGCGACAGTCGATCCATCAGCTTATCGGCTGATGTTTAACTACAGCATTTTGCATTCATTATTCCCCACTTATATCATTCTTCAAAAGAGAGAGATGACTCAATTCTGCCTCTTGACAGCCGGGGAATTAAATGGTGAGCCATAAAGATGAGCACTTCTCTGCAGAACAAAACACCAACTGCAGAGCTGTGGAGCTGTGGCGGAAGCTCTCGCCCCAAACGAAGATGGATAAAGACAGCTGCTGGGAGAGCCTCCCGTCCGAGAGCCGAGGCGCACAGCTTGCCAATGGCACGGTCTCTTGGGGAGCCAGCAGGCAGCCTACGACGTTAACGGTACAAACACTGAAGGGCGCAAGGTCCTCCAGCTACGGACCAGCTCCAGGGCTTGGCATCGTGCCCTCCGGCATCTATTGTTCACGGTGTGCCACAGAGCCCTCAGCACACACGTGCTCGTGCACACACACACACACACACACACACCTGTGTACACTTGCAGGGCTGTCTCGGGCTAAGTTAACACTCCCTGTAGATGACAGGTATCAGGGCTTCCTGCCCAGACCCGGGGATACCATGCTGGTCCTTCCTGTTGGCGACATCCTTCTGATCCACAGGAGGATTAGACCTCTCGTGTCCCCGAGTTCCCGGAGGGTTCTCTGGGGGTGGTGAAGATGCAGGGAGCCTCGCCCCAATGGGCTGTTTGGGGGTCACCAGCCTGCAGGATTTCCGGTCTGGATTCAAGTGCAGATTGCCATGCCCAGAGTCCAAGGAGGGACGTTCAGCATCGTGGGAGTCTGAGTTGTAGGGGACACCACTCACACCCACCCATCCTGTTCCAGCTGCACACCCTGTAACACCCTGTGGGACCAACACATGCAATCTGCCCTCGTGTCTGCGCCAAACTGCCTGGCCGACCCTGTGGCTCTCGGATGCCCCTGGGGGACGTCCCCAAGGGAGACTCAACCCCTGGGCCTCAGGGTGCCACTCAGAGAGAAAGCTGGGTGTCTCAGAGAAGGCGTTCCATTAGGCCCGAGGGAGGAGGACACTCGGCCACAGGGAAGCAGGTGGCCTTGTGTCGAGATTACCACTCTGGCTGCGTTCCGAGGGACCTGCCCAGAGCCCAGGGAAGAAGGGCCGGCAGGTGTCCACCGTAAGCCATCAAAGGTCCACCTGGGCACAACAGAGGAGCTGGTGAGTGGCAGGGCAGAAGCTCCTGGGACCCAGCACCTGTGTCTGCCCAGGGACACAGCAAACAGCCCCCAGAACCACAGGCTGCCGCCAGGTCACACCCAGCCCCTTGCCTCCAGGGACGGGACCATCATGGCCGACGGTCGCCCAGCTGGGCAGGGAATGCAGGCCTGCGTTCACCACGAGAACACAGAGGAGCAGCGGACGGGTCCCGGGCGATGCACCGAGTGCCTCTTGCAAGCCCTGGTCCTGTTTTAACCACACTGACCCAGAGCTGACGAAGCCCGCACTGTGGGGACCCATGGATAGGCCTGCCATGGGACCCCCCCATGCTGGGCTTGGCTTATAGCAGTAATGCGGATGTAGCAGCTGATTGAACTTTCCATCTAGCTGAGGATCGTGGAAAACAACAAGATGGCGCTGATGCCCTGACTCCACAGCTGAGCATGATCAAGTGGCGGATTGGAGAGCTCTGTGCATGGACTGTGATTGAATGACTGATTGGTTGAATTCTGGATATAA
>CM027396.1:23742453-23765168 GCA_015711505.1 Sylvilagus bachmani
ATAGTCTAATAGATACTCTAATAGATAGTCTGATAGTCTAATAGATACTCTAACAGATACTCTAACAGATACTCTGACAGATACTCTAACAGATACTGTAACAGATACTCTAATAGATACTCTAATAGATAGTCTAATAGATACTCTAATAGATAGTCTAATAGATACTCTAATAGATACTCTAATAGATACTCTAACAGATACTCTAACAGATATTCTAACAGATACTCTAATAGATACTCTAATAGACACTCTAACAGATACTCTAACAGATACTCTAACAGATACTCTAATAGATACTCTAACAGATACTCTAATAGATACTCTAATATATAGTCTAATATATAGCCTAATTATAGTCTAACATATGCCTAATATATAGTCTAATAGATAGTCTAATATTACTCTAATAGATAGTCTGATAGTCTAATATATAGCCTAATATATAATCTAATATATAGCCTAATAGATAGTCTAATAGATACTCTGATATATAGTCTAATATATACTCTAATAGATACTCTAATATATACTCTAATGTATCTGCAGTTAGAAATGTGCAGTGGTGTGTGCACGCATATGAACCTACCCTACCTGACATGTACAAGTACATAACCTAATATATGTGCAAGCTAATATGTAGAAGCAACATAAGCACATACGTAGCTTATTAGGAACTTAATATATAACTAATAACTGTACAAATAAATATGTACACTTATTCTATATATGCAACCATCATATAACTTACTATATGTGCAAATAAATGTGTACCAGTGACATGCACATACAATAACTTATTAGGAACATAACAGAGAACCTAATATAAACAAGTCAATAACATATGGAAACAGGTGTTTTGAGTGACACTTGCCAGTGGGGTGATTTATGAGGGTCTCCACCCAGCCGGGGGGGATGGACTTCCTGGGGCCAGGCTGGCCCGCGAGGCTGAGACCCTAAAGAACGGGCCTGTGGCTGGACGCGGTCTGTGTCTGCTCCGGGGCAGGCCACATCCTGAGCTGACTTGTGATCGCTTCCCAGACGGGCAGGGGGCTTCTCGCCCGCTGCCGGGGTTTCCAGGCGGGAGCAGAGTCCTCCGCGCCTGACACGAGGGCTACAGCCCGCTACCCTTTCAGCAGGTGTCTTCTTTTAGGTAGAAGCGGGTTCTGGTGGTTATCGTTTTCGTTAACCATGACGGCAGGAGGAAAACACACAGGGGCTGTTTACTGCTTAAAACTTGCCCAAGAGAAGAGACCAAAGCTGCCAGGACGTTGACTTGGCTCGGGGGGCGGTGGCGGAGACAGCGTCCCACGTGCGGGGGTCACGGCCTCCTCTGCTGGAGGCTCCCGGCAGCAGGCAGCAGGCTCAGCCCGCGCACATCGGGCCTCGCCGCCGGGATGCCTCCCCCACCACGGTCAGCACCAGCCGTTCACTGCAGAGGGAATGCGTGGCTCTGGATTGCACCCCTCCAGTGCCCCAGGAGACAGACGGCTGGAAGCTTTGTGTCTCCCCATCCCCGTCCTCGTCCCCGTCCCCGGGCGACTCTACAGGAATCAGGAAGAAATGCAGAGTCTGCGACATCCTTTTATCAGTAAGTGAAAGCAGGCAATCACTCGGCTCAGAAAGCAGAGGTTTTTCTGGAAGACGGAGCTCAGCTAATTGCAGCATTCTGGAATTCCGTGCGCTCCCCTGTGGCCGCAGGAAGTGACTGAGAACCCGGGCTTGTGAGGGGAGAGCCCAGGAGGCTTCCCCTGCCGCCCACTGTCAGCATAGCAGAGAGGGAGTGGAATGCCCCCCCCCGCCTCCGTGAGCCCCGGCAGTGTTTCTGGGGTCTTTTGGTTTCATTTTGCTTTTTAATTTCATAAATTTAAGATGGCGTGAGACCAAGTCGACTTTTCTGTCCTCAGAGGTTGGGTAACTTCACCTCTTGCTGGGCGACTTCCTTCTCCCAGGAAGGTGTTGCGTCTTCCGGGCTGTAGCAGTGTGGGGCTGTGTGAGGCTCGTGGATGTGGAGTAGGAGTCCCGGCACCTGTGTGCGGCCGATCACGGAGGAGCTGGGCACCTGGCCTCCCTCCGCCTCAGTTCCTGTATCTGTGAAATGGGTAGGATGTGGCCTCTCCGTCCTCTGCCTGTGAGTCTAGGGAGCTGACCAGAGCCAACCCTGCAGCCCCCTTTTCTGTATTACAATGAGATTTTAGCCTCAATTGAGATGCATCCCACGGGTGCTGAGAATGAAGACAGCGGCAAGAGGAGGTGGTGGGGAGGAACCCAGGGTGGGGCTGGCATCTAAAATAAAGCGACAAGAAAAGCTCCACGAGTTTGTTGCCTCTGTTCTCTCTGATCTCGGCTTCTCAGTGTGAGTTCATAGCAGCTGTTGTGCAAAGAAGTAGCAAAAAACCCCACAATGCACTGGCAGAAAAGCACAGTGGAAGTGTCTGGCTTCTGCGTCCCTCCTGGCCCTCTGGGGAGGGGGGCACGGTGGCCGAGCTCCAGCCCTGAGCCTGGGCGTCCCTCCTGGTGTCCACTGTTCACTCTTCAAGCGGCATCCTCAGCACAGAGGCTCTAGTAGGAAACATCTTGTTAGCGCTCAGGAGATAAAATATTTTAGTTGTACATAAATCTGCTTATTTACATCCCAGGAAAACATGTATCCAGGAGCCAGAAACCGTTCCATTCTGTTGCGTCCTCGTTAACTTCTCAGCTCATTCATCTTGTGTTTTGTATGGAACTGTTCTCCCTTGTGTAAGGCATGTGTGTGTACACACACACGTGTAAGGCATGTCTGTGCATACACCTGTAATGCATGCACGTGTACACACGTGTAAGGCATGTGTGTACACACACATGTAAGGTTTGTGTGTGCACATGCATACGTGTAAGGCATGTGTGTACACACATAAGGCATGCATGTGCACACACGTGTAAGGCATGTGTGTACACACACGTGTAATGCGTACGTGTGCACACAGGTGTAAGGCATGTGTATGTACGCACATAAGGCACACATGTGCACATGTGTAAGGTGTGTGTGCACACACATGCAAGGCTTGCGTGTGTACACATGTGTGAGGCATGCATGTGCGCACACATGTAATGCATGTACACACGTGTAAGGCATGCATGTGTCCACACACACACACACTTTCCAATCTACACAGCAGAGTCTTGCATTCATTCCCTAAACTGCAGCCCACTTCTCACTCCCTCTGAGAAAGTTTCTGAGAAACCAACAGTCTGCTCTCATGGGCCCAGCCCTGCCTCCGCCTGCGTGGGAGGCGTCTGTGTGTCAAAGCTTCAAGGCTACACTCAGAGTCCCCGAGGGAGGAGTAGGCGGGGTGTTTGAAAGAGCAATGCCCAGGAATTTTCCAAATTTGATAAACAAAAACGGCAAACCCCAAATCTAAGACGCTCAAGGAACTTGGAGCCCAGGCAATGGGGCGGGGGGGATCCTACGAGGAGGTCGTGATGCAACTTGCACACAAGAGGATCTGAGACGCGACCAGCCGACACCCTGGGGCTGCTCCTACACGGAGAGGCGGCAGAGTTCTCCCTGGAGACACCGCAGCCCGGAGGGCCGTGCAGCAGCGAAAGCTGAAGAACACACAAAGGGAGTTGTCAGCCTGAACTCTGCCCGGGAGCCCGTTCCAACCACTGAGACGACGTCCGTCGTTCAGGTCCATGAGAGCTGGAGATCCGTTAGTAGATGAGCACGACCACAGCTGTGTTCAGTCCTTTTGAAAATGTTGCTCGACTTTACACGTAATTGACAAATAATAACTGTGTATTCTGATACATTTTGCGGTGTGAAATGATTGTCAGGCTACCTTAAATACCCATCGCCTCACATACGTATCATACTTCTATGTAGTGAAATGTTTGAAATCTGCTATTTCAGCGATTTTGAAGTTTACAGAGCATTACTATTTACTACACTCGGCATTCTGCGTCAGCGATCGCCGTGGGGCATGGTTAATGTGGAAGAAACGTGTCCAGGCGGGACAGTGGACCTGTACAAAGGGAGGAAGGAGAGCAGAAGCCGTCGCTCTGTGGTGTGTGTGCACATGCATGCCTACGTATGCACATGTGTGTATGCGTGTACATGTGTGTACATGTGTGTATGTGCCTGTGCATAAGCATGTCCATGGATTGTGAATCTGAAACTCCAAAAAAACCTGACTTTTTTTTGAAATGATTTATTTATTTGTTTGGAAGGCAAAATTACTGAGAAAGAGGCAGAGAGAGAGAAAGAGAGAGAGAGAGGTCTTCCATCTGCTGGTTCACTCCCCAAATGGCTGCAGTGGCTGGAGCTGTGCTGATCTGAAGCCAGGAGCCAGAGCTTCTGCCGGGTCTCCCACGTGGGTGCAGGGGCCTAAGGACTTGGGCATCTTCCACTGCTTTCCCAGGCCGTAGCAGAGAGCTGGATTGGAAAAGGAGCAGCCGGGACTTGAACTGGCCGCCATGTGGGATGCCAGCACTGCAGGCGGCAGTTTTACCAGTTACACCACAGTGCCGGCCCCAGTAACTGACTTTCTATAATACTGGCCATAATCTCAAAGAATCTCCCCCAAGAATCTTACCACGGGGGGACTTGTGACCTCACAGTGCAGCAGGAATGAAGCTGTCACATCGGCTGCAGCAGCGCGGACGGCACCAGCGGTCGTGAGTTGCGGTGGAGTCCGGTGCCCCCACGTGACACTGTCCTGCACACCGCATCACCTCCGCGCCAGGCTCACCAGCAACGTGGGCTCCAAGGCCACCACGGGGAGGGCGCCCGCCAAACGAGACTCCGAGACCTTCTATAAAACGACTGCAGGGCGCTCCTGAAACGTTTTAAGGGGGTTGTAAGAGAGATACCCAGTGATGAGCCATCCTGGACCGGGGGGACCCTGAAGACGTAAAACCTGGATGTAACATGGGATCCCAGGCTGAATCCTGGCCAGGCCACTGAGCTGCCTGCCCTCAGCCAGACTGCAGTGTGACCCCATGCGAGTGACCTGCCCAGCCGGCGCGAGGCGGGGCTCTGTGATGCCCTGCAGGGACTGAAATGCTTACCTCGATACGTCACGCCCGTCTCAAACACAGTCGGGCAAGAATTAAGCGTGGCCAAAGTAATCAAAGTCTTGGTAGGAGCTGAGTGAAGATTCTGACTGCCAGCTCCTCCAATCATCTCCAGCTTACTTGGCTAATAAGTGGGTTTTGTTAGCAAATATCCATGACAATGACCGAACACCTCCTGCTGCACTCTGAGTGCCTGTGTCCCCTCATCATGGCTGGGATGTGGCCGGCCGGAGTGGGACAAGAGGCCACATTTCACAATGGGTGCATTCTTGATTGTTTATACATGCGCCTCCTCCCATCCGAGCCTATTTACAAAAACACTTTCCCTGCACATAATTGCGATGGCCTCGCCCTGGGAAACTCATGACTGTGTCTTTGTAAGAAAAATTAGTAAGAGAAAGATCCACTCCCATGTAGGCAGATCCCCTGACATCCCCGCTGTTCCTTGTTGAAAAGGGAGATTTTCTGCCACGACCTGCGTTAAGTCCAATTACGAGGTGGTGACTGCAAACCCGCTCGTTTCCATCAACTCCGGGCTCGATGCCGTTCCCGGACAGGCTGTCCCAGTGGCAACGGCAAATCCCAGCAAGCACAAACCAGCGCAGCTGCTTCCCGCTGGGGGCGAGGTCTCCACGGGACACCGGGCATTGGATTCTCGGCAGAAGCAAGAACAGAGGTCATGGGGCAGCTCTTCTAGACCCTGGGCCATGGCTTCTTCCTCTTTAACGTTTAGCTGGGTGGGGAGCGAGATTCGCCCTCCTCTGGTTTGGCTGCTGGAAAGAGCGCTGTTTATCCCCTGGGCACCGTAGTCTGTGATGCTGCTGTGGTTCTGAGCCTGTTCTTGGATTCTCTGTGACGTCCGTGTTCTGTGACGTCATATGTGGGCCACGTCTCTGTTGAGCGAGTGGCATTGTTCCTGAGAGCATCAGACACTGCCTGCCTGCCTGCCTGCCTTTGGCTCAGTGGACAGGGTTTCTGCCCCGAGCCTGGTGCTGGGCTATGAGTAGTAACTTCAGCTCTTAAAAAGACTACAAGAGTCTCAAGGCTCAGACACCCACTAGGGGCCGGTGTTATGGCGTTGCAGGCAGCCGCCGCTGCAATGCCGACACCCCAGTAGGAGCCAGTTCACGTCCTGGCTGCTCCACTTCCAATCCAGCTCCCTGCTAGCGCACCTGGGAAAGCAGCGGATGACGGCCCAAGTGCCTGGGCCCTGCACCCTTGTGGTGCGACACCAGAAGAAGCTCCTGGCTCCCGGCTTCAGCCTGGCCCAGTCCCAGTCACTGGGGCCATTTGGGGAGTGAACCAGCAGATGGAAGATCTGTCTCTCCCTCTCTCTCTGTAACTCTGACTTCCAAATAAATAAATAAATCTTAAAAAACAAATTAGCAATGCCTCCAGGGTGCAGTATAATTACTGATTTTCCTAAATAATACAGATATGCTCTGACTTAATGATAACAGTTTTACTGTGAAATACAGTTGTGGTAATTTCTAAGTATCTCATGAATGAGATTTTGTAATTCTTATTGGCAATACTGTGAAATGCCTTTTGGTTTCAACAAGTTTCTAAATTATTAATTTCATCTGTGGTAGAAAAACATTTCAGAATTTTCTTCTGGAAGTAAAATGTTTGTTCCTCAGAAGTCTTTTTTCTTTTTTCTTTCTTTCTTTCTTTTTTTTTTTTTTTTGGACAGGCAGAGATAGACAGTGAGAGAGAGAGAGAGAGAAAGGTCTTCCTTCCGTTGGTTCACCCCCCAAATGGCCGCTATGGACGGCGCTGTGCTGATCCGAAGCCAGGAGCCAGGTGCTTCCTCCGGGTCTCCCACGTGGGTGCAGGGCCCAAGCACTTGGGCCATCCTCTACTGCTTTCCCAGGCCATAGCAGAGAGCTGGACTGGAAGAGGAGCAACCGGGACTAGAACCTGGGGTGCCAGTGCCACAGATGGAGGATTAGCCTAGTGAGCTGCGGCGCTGGCCAGAAGTCTTTTTTTTAAAGATTTATTGATTTATTTGAAAGTCAGAGTTACACACACACACACACACACACACATAGAGTGAGAGAGAGTGAGAGAGAGTCTTCTATCCACTGGTTCACTCCCCAAATGGCTGCAATGGCCAGAGCTGTGCCGATCCGGAGCCAGGAGCCAGGAGCTTCCTCTGGGTCTCCCACATGGGTGCAGGGGCCCAAGCACTTGGGCCATCTTCTGCTGCTTTCCCAGGCCACAGCAGAGAGCTGGATCGGAAGTGGGGCAGCCAGGACTCAAACCAGCACTCATATGGGATGCCGGCACTGGAAGCGGCAGCTTTACCTGCTACACCACAGCGCCAGCCCCTCCTGGGAAGTTCCCATCCCAGGTGGCAAAATTTGTGCTAACAAAACAAAACAAAATGTACTTCTCTTACGTGTCTACGTCTCTAAAACCCCAGCAATCGGACGACTAACCCCCTCATTTACACACACGTCAGACATTTCTCCACCAGGATCTCAGAAAGCTGAGGCCAGAGAACAAAGGGTTTTATTCTGAGTCTGGGCTCCACCCTCAGGCGTGGCCTTGGAGGAGACACTTAGATCCTTGCTCCCAGGATACTCCTCCAGAAAGTGAGTAGGTCGTTCATTTACTGCGCAAAGACCATGTGCCAACGCTGTTCTGGGCACTGGGAAAACACCCACACTTGGGGGGGGGCAGGTTTCTGATCTGCAGGAACTTCTAACCTAGTGTGGAAGACCAGACCATAGAGACAAACGCATCAGTGGTCGCAGGAGGCAGGAAGGACATGGTGATGCAAACACAGTGCAGCGGCAGGCGCGCGCGAGCCTAGGAGTAGGGGTGGGGGTGGGGGGTCAGGGAAAGTGCATCTGAAGGTGGGAACATCTCGGGGCTGGCACAGGGGTGCAGCAGGTTAACGCCCTGGCCTGAAGCTCCAGCATCCCATATGGGCGCCGGTTCTAGTCCCGGCTGCTCCTCTTCTAATCCAGCTCTCTGCTATGGCCTGGGAAAGCAGAAGATGGCCCAAGTGCTTGGGCCCCTGCACCCATGTGGGAGACCCGGAAGAAGATCCTGGCTCTTGGCTTCGGATCAGCACAGCTCTGGCCGCTGCAGCCAATTGGGGAGTGACCCAGAGGATGGATGATTCTCTCTCTCTCTCTCTCTCTCTCTCTCTCTCTGCCTCTGCTCTCTCTCTGTAACTCTGACTTTTAAATAAAAATAAATAAATCTTTAAAAAAAAAACAGATGGGAACGTCCGAGTGGCAGTTCGAGGAATAAGAATTCAGAGACAGAAATCTTAGAGTAAATATATTCCAGGCAGAATTTATTCCTGAGGTGGGAATTTATATATTCCGTAAAATATCTGTAGCTGGAAGTTTCGCCCCTTAGAACAGTGTCCTGCACGCGTGCCCTCGGTCACTGTCTGCATGAGTGGGACGGAACGTCCTCGCGCAGGCCAGCTTCCATCAGACGAGCCTGCCGTTCGTCGATGCAACTGCTCCGAGATGGCTCTGACTCTCCGCCCCGTCCCAGGGCAGCGCGGCCCCTCTTTCCTACGAGAGGATGTGGAAGCACAGAGAACGGAGGAAGCCGTGCGGCCCCTGACGTCCAGGTCCCCTCCCAGACTCCCGACCACTCGGAATTTCATCAACCACCTGATATTTTCAGCAGGGTAAGAACAGGAAACGTTCCAACACTTGTAGCTAGTGAGGACAGAATTGATGCTGACAAAGATCATTAGAACGCGGCAGCTAATAGAGAGCTGCGTGTCGATCTGATACAACACTGACTCTGCAGGGGATGAATGCATTATCTAGGCACTGTGCTAACTCAGATCGAGAAATCTGTCAATCACTGACATTGTCCTGTCCAGCCCTGTCCACTCCAAGAAGTCCACAAGACAATCACGGGGCACCCAACTGCCGTTCCCATAGAACACGGCACAGGTAGACGGGCGCCTTCTCCCTCACCCCAGGGACACCTGCAGGAAGTGGCTCTGATGGTCACAAGGCACTGAGAGCTCCGGAGATTGTCTCGAACAATCCACGGGATAGTTTCTTCTGTCCTCCTCGGGCATCAGACTTTAGAAAGTGCCGTGTCAATGCCATAGCTAACACCACAGCCCTCGCTTAAGTGTGTTTCCCAGGTAGCAAATCCTTTCAGCTACACAGCCTGGATCCGGCCGTAATGCACAGCCTGTGCAAGTCAGCTCAGCAGAGACCCCGGGGCATGACTGCTCATGGGGCCCCCACTGTGCAAAGGTGGGCAGAAGAGCACCCCAAAGATGGAGCCCCTTGAGGGGGTGTCTCTCCGTGGGGACTGTCAGAGAGGGCCCAGGTCATTAGCTCTGTGCCAAGGAGAACTGGCCAGAGCCAGCCTCACTTCTCTGGGGCCGGTGACCGTGGCCACTCCCGACAGGGAGGACGACCCATCAGTGCATGAGCCGCACTTACTAGTTGGGTGACCTCAGAAGCGTTAGCATCTGTGTTCCCTTTAAAAGGAAGTCGGCTGGCGCCGCGGCTCACTAGGCTAATCCTCTACCAGCGGCGCCGGAACCCCGGGTTCTAGTCCCGGTCGGGGCGCCAGTTCTGTCCCAGTTGCTCCTCTTCCAGGCCAGCTCTCTGCTGTGACCCGGGGGGGGGGGGGGCAGTGGAGGATGGCCCAGGTGCTTGGGCCCTGCACCCCATGGGAGACCAGGAGGAAGCACCTGTGCCTGGCTTCGGATCAGCACAGTGCGCAGGCAGTAGTGGCCATTTGGGGGGTGAACCAACGGAAGGAAGACCTTTCTCTCTGTCTCTCTCTCTCACTAACTCTGCCTGACCAAAAAAAAAAAAAAACAAAAAACAGGAAGTAGTAAGGAACCTGCTTCTCAGGTGCTTGTGAGGCTTGGGCCAGGCCCAGGAGAGCTGAGCACGGCCATGGCAGCAACGGGGTGGCTCCGCCTGCTGCCCGCGTCGTCGTCCTCTTCCTCCTCTTCACTGCCAGCCTCCAGGCCCCCCGACAACCCTCCTCCAAACAGCAGCCTTGTCTCACACCCCATCCCCTGTCCTGCTCCAGAGCGGGCTACTTACACTGTTTTTACTGTTGGTTAATTTATTATTTGTTAGAAAGGGGGGGAGGGAAGGAGTGGTGGGGGGGGGCGGGAGGGAAGGGGGAGGGGGGAGCTGATAAATTCTTAGTGAAAATGGGAAGGCAGCCAGGCAGACGTGAACAGAAGGAAGGGTTAGACTTTGGAAGACACAGCGTGTGTATCACTATGTGGCCTCCCAGAGTCGACACTCCAAGCAATTAAACAAGAATAATTTGCTGAATTATAAGATGGTTTACGCATGGCTTCAAACCTGAAAGCCTTTTGTTTTTCTTATTTCAGTCCATCAAATATATTGTCTTGTATTTTCTTACACATGAACTTGTAAAAATGCGATAAAAATTAAATGAGCTTAGTTAATTTACCTGGAAAAGGAGTATTTTCTTATTGAGTAGCTGAGAGGAGTGTGATCTAACACGCTGACATTTATTTCTGTTGCATAAATCAAAAACATTGCGAAGCATGACTGATACTTTTGTTTCAATGGGAAATTTATTTAATCAGAAACGTCCTACTGTATCAGCAGAGAATAAATAAGTCCCAGGCGACTATTTAGAGAATTAAACTTGTAATTTAGCTGTTTGCCTTCAGAAATGTCTAGTTAATCACTTTAAGACACACAGGAAATATCAGGAAACCTGTGGGCTCATGGCTGTCTGAGGTCATGTGCAGAGCGTTACGGATGACACAGGCAGTGACTGCATGGGACGTGCACGCTGGGTGGGTGCTGGCCAGGGGCTTCACATGGCCACCCTGGCTGCAACGCAGGATTGGAGTCTCTGCACGAAAGGACATTAGGGGATTCTGACAGCTGAACGAGGTTTAACTGTTTAATATCAATAGCTTACCAGCGCAAACATCCTGAGTTTTTTTTTTAATTAATTAAATTTATTTGAAAGGCAGAGTTACAGACAGGGAAAAAGAGAATCTTCCACCTGCTGGTTTACTCCCCAAATGGGCACGAAGACCAGGGCTGGCCCAGGTGGAAGCCAGGAGCCCAGAACCCCATCCGGGTCTCCCACAAGCACTTGTGCCATCTTCCTCTGCTTTCCCAGGAACATCGGCAGGGAGCTGGATCAGATGTGGAGCAGCCAGACCCAAACCAGCACTTGCCGGGGGTGCTGGGATCTCAGGCGAGGGCTTAACCCGCTGTGCCACACGCTGGCCCCTGAATTCCCTGATGTTGATCATCCCTGGAAGCTGCGCAGGTTTTGTTCCTGTTGCAGGAAATATACACTCAAGTGACTGGACGGCAAGTTGTAAATTCATTGTCATTGGGCTCAGGGGCAAAGTTCCTTGTAGTAAACCTACAACCTGTGTGATCCTTCGTGAGTATTTCAAACTAAAAACACATTAAGTTGATTACCCCTCAAGCGTCTCATGGTTCCAGCGGTCTAGGCTGCACTTCTGCTGGAGGTGGCTCCCCCCGAATGGCCCCAAGCGTTCCCTGGACCAGCGGGCCAGCCCAGCTCTGTTCAAGGAGATGGGAGGGGATTGGGGGACAATTGGGACAGCCACGAAAACCAAAGGCTGGGGGTGGGGCGGGGGAGGAGCAGCGCTGATGCCGTATCTCTTTCTGTGGGCCAAAGCAAGACAGGCCAGGTAAACTGGGCCACCCCACGGCAACAGGTCGGGAATGCAGCCCACCACGGTGCTTAGACACAGGAGAACGAGGTGCCGTGGGACCCCGAAGACGGGCACACACACCTGTCTAACAGGTCCATCAGTGGACCTGGAGCCCGGAACGCCCCCACGGCTCCTGACCTTGGCTGGCGATTTATAAACGTTGGGGCACCTCATTCTCCCACCTCCCAGTCACCAAAGTTGCAGGTTTCCCTTCACTAGGGAGAGTGAGGAATATCTTGGTTCTCCCTACCCTTTTCTTTCTCCCGTGTGAAGCAGAGGCTGGAGTTGAACGCACGGCATCATGGCTTCGTTTGCATCACTGATTATGCATTTCCAGTACCATTTTCAGGTCTTGAGCATAAAGTACCTCTGGAGGACGTAGCTCCGGGTTCCAGGGAGGTCCCACAATATGAGGGTGGGTGTTCTGGCCCTGCCGCTCGGGACAGCGTCCTCTCTATTGGAGTGCCCAGGTCTGCGTCCTGGCTCTGCTTCTGACCCAGCTCCTGCTAACGCGCCCTGGGAGCAGCAGGTGTGGCTCAGTACTCGGCTCCTCTCCACCCACACGGGAGACCCAGACGACGGAGTTCCAGGCTCCTGGTCTCGGTATAGTCACGCCATGGCTGCTGCAGGCATTTCAGGAGTGAGCCAGTTGCTGAGATCTCCACCCACCCCTCTGCCTTTCAAGTAAATACAAATAAAGGAGTAAAACAACAAAAGCTAATACCCCCTATTCTGTATACCTTGTAGTCCAGCCACAACGCATTCGAGTCAAGACTCAGAAGCACAGGCAAGCGCTGTGGTGCAGCAGGTTAAGCCACCGCCGTCCTCACGGGCACCCACGTGAGCGCCAGCTGTTCGGCTGCCCTGACCCAGCTCTGTGTTAGTGGCCTGGGGAAGCAGTGGCAGACGGCCCAAGTGCTTGGGCCCCCATCACCCACCTGGGCGATCCAGATGGAGTTCCCGGCCCCCGGCTTTGGCACACCGGGATCTAGTACCGGTCGGGGCACCGGATTCTGTCCCGGTTGCTCCTCTTCCAGGCCAGCTCTCTGCTGTGGCCCGGGAGTGCAGTGGAGGATGGCCCAAGTGCTTGGGCCCTGCACCCCATGGGAGACCAGGAGAAGCACCTGGCTCCTGCCATCGGATCAGCGCAGTGCGCCGGCCACGACGGCCACTGGAGGGTGAACCAATGGCAAAGGAAGACCTGTCTCTCTGTCTCTCTCTCTCTCACTGTCCACTCCGCCTGTCAAAAAAAAAAGTCATTGAGTAAAAAAGAAAAGGAAATTAAAAGAAAAGGTAATTGAAGCAGTTATGAAAATTTACAGTCGAACGCCCAGGTCTAAATGCAGGTGACACGCGTGCTTCCCACGGTCCACCACTGCCTGAGGCTTGGAGCCCCACAAACAGCCCCAGCGAAGTGGAAAACATCTGAGAACTCAACCCAAGCACCTCAACCATTTGGGGTTTGGAAACGATGGGTGCGGAACACAAAACAGCTTAATCTTCCCCTCATCCAGATTGGAGGGCACGCATGCAACTCCTGGTGCACCCCGCCTGTCTGTCCTGAGGGAACACCCGCCCACTGCCCTCAGACCAGAAGTCACGTGTGGCCCGCCTGCCCTCTGACCTGGAAGTTACATGTCCCCCGCCTGCCCTCTGACCCGGAAGTCACGTGTGCTCGCCTTTTGTCAGGCTCCGCAAGCTGCGCCGGCTCAGGTCTACTCGCTCTGCAGAGCAGCCGCTCCTCCGCCCGCAGCTGACAGTTTATAATTCACGGCTGCAGCTCCTTCCTCCTCAGGCTTTGAATCAAACTTGCATTCCTGCCCCTGTTAGGGTGATGTATGCTTTGCTGCCTCTTCGAGGTGCCAGTGCTATGAACTATTTTAAATAAAAACGGTCTCATTTAAAAGTCAGGCGAAGAGAGCAAGAGAGAGTAGGGAGATGCGATTGTTCTGATTTACGCACCTGTTCTCCTCTGTCGCTCAGTCTGCCCCTCAGCTCATGAAGAGCCGGCACGCAGCACTGGGCTAAGCCAGAGAGCTGTCAGCTGCGTCTGAAAGTCTGTATCTGTTTGTTTTTTCCCCTTAATTATTTTTCTGAGGCAAAATGCTGAACACTTGGGATGGTTCAAGCACAATCATGTGGACAATCCGGATTTTAACTTGTTCATTTTAAAATGAAGGAGACAGTAATTTGTCTCCTAGGATTACGTCCACTAGGGGGTCGGGATGAAACGGGCACCGTGATGGGGACAGGTTCCGTTCTCCAGGAAGCTCGGACCAGGACATAGCCAGTGTGCAAGCTGTGTTGATCCCTCTAGGTGAGCACACACATCAAACTGTGCCGAGCAGCCAGGCAGCACAAGGCAACCACAGGAGCGGCTCTGGCGACCTGGGAGGAGAGGTTCCTGGCACCGCCTGCCAGCTCCCGTCCTTAATCGCGACTCAGTCGCCAGCGTCACCCTGTGCGCTTCTTGATCCACTTCACTTTACAACATTTTATTGCTCTTTTTACCGGAGAGTCAGATAGAGAGCGAGAGGGAGAGAGATGGTGGATGGGTGGGTAGGTGGAGAGAATCTCACCTACTGATTCATTCCCCAAATACCCGCAGCAGTTAGGGCCGGGCCAGGCCACACTGAGAGCTGGAACTCAACCCCGGGCTCCCATGTGGGTACCAGGGACCCAACCACTAGGACATCATGACGCCCCCCAGGGCCCCCGGTAGCATGAAGCTGGGAACGGGAGCTGAGCAGGGACCAGGACCCAGGGAGTCTGATCGGGATGCAGCCGTCCCAAGCGCTGTCTTGAGGAACCCTTTTCCGATTGGCTTCTTGCCGGCCAGGGGGAGACTCTCGGGGTCACCTCATCCCTGCTGCTCTTGAGCAAGACCAGAAACGCAGAGAGGGGCTGGAATCAGCACTTCGCCGTCTCCCTCTCGAGGCTACTTTTTTGAAGAGTGAGTGTGAACTCTGATTGCATCTAAAAGGTGTCCCCTGCCACGGGGCGTGGTCTCAGGAGAACCGTCTTGTGAACCGGACACAGCTGGCATCAGACAGCCCTGCACCCACGCCCAGTCTCCTTTTGGACGCTTATTCTGGTCATTTGCGTGTCGGTGAAGCTGTCAATCAATGTTTTCCACTTTCCCGCGGCTCTGGGTGGGAACCCACGAGCAACTTCTCAGAGGCTGCCTCCTGGACTGGGAACTCTGGGAGCTACTGCATCTCGGCTTCCCCGGAGAGAACGGGTGAGACACAGAGGTGCTCAGACGCGCTCACGCCGAGCTGGGCGCCTTCTAGTCCCTGTGCGTTACGACAGCCGGAGTCGGAGTCACTCTGGTTGTGCTGTGACCTCGGAAGACGCAGACACCTGGGCCCTTTGTTCACAGTGTTGGTTTATTTGTTCAGCCTCTCAATGCACATCAAATGCGTTCAGAATCCTCAAAGGAGCCCCTCAGAAAAGAAGCTTACTTATTAGAGGGATTTCCCTGTATTTTGGCCTCTAGTCCGATTATTTACACTGTGGTATGTGTTCACCTTACCCTTCCCTTTGTACAGTTCTTTTGAATTTCTTTGTGTTCCTGGTATTTGGAAAGCAGAGAGGCAGAGACAGAGAGACAAATGAAAAGGATCTTGCATCTGCTGGTCCACTCCCCCTAATGCCTTCTAGGGCTACGGCTGAGCCAGGCCAAAGCCAGGAGCCAGGGACTCGATCCACATCTCCCAAGTACAGCCATCGCCAGCTGCTCCCCGGGCTACACATCGGCAGGAAGCTGGATGGGAGGAGGAGTCACCGAGAGTCAAGCCAGGCACCCCATACGGACTTGAGGCATGCCACGCAGCATCGTAGCCACCGCGCCAAGCCTCTGCCCCACGGCCAAGTGCATCCAGCACCCTCAGAGACCCAGAGGCCCACGCCCACCGTCTGCTGGAACCAGCTCTGCAGGCCAGCTGGACCAAAAGCCGGTGACTTAGCAGCCTGCCTTCCATGCAGTACCGAATCCTCCGGCTGTCATCTTAGCTCCACGTGAGAATCACCGGGGAGTCTCTAAACTCTTCCTGTCCAGGCTGTTGCCAATTCTACTTTGTGGTAGCACCTCTGGTGGGATCTGGCCATCAGCAGTTTTTAGGGCACACCTAGTAACTCCAATGTGCAGTCAGGCTGAAGACCCTCTGGTCTAATCTAATCTAATCAAACCCTCATAATAACAGGTCAAGTAGCTATGGTCATCCCATTTCACAGATGGGAAAACTGAGGCATGGAGAGGCCAAAGAACAGCTATATGGCAGAGGCAGTGTTCACATGCAAGCGTCGCTAACGTCCAAGTCCAGCTTTGCGTATGTGCCATGTTTAGCAAATAATTTCAAGGTAAAGACGAATCCTAGGAGTTCCAGTTAAGTAGACTTTGCGCTAAGATAACCGGGAAGCCTAGCGTTTAGTTCTAAATATTTAGTCACAACACACCAAACACAGCAAACTGAATTCTCAGCTTGGTCTTGTCTCCCATCCAAGTACTAAGCACGCAATGGTTCTGAACAGCCCTAGTCTTGACTGTTGAGGAACACATTTTTCATTCGTTTGTTTTGTTTTCTTTTTTCTTCATACTAATCCTGAACTCTAGTTAGTGGAGGGTTAATCATATGAGCATAAAATTAACTGCAAATAGATCTTCACAAAAAATAAGAATGGAAATGGGAGAGAGAGGAGGAAGGGTGGCAGCGTGGGCGGGAGGGAGGTAGGCTGGGAAGAATCCATGTTCCCAAATTTGTATATATGAGATGCATGAAGTTCGTCTTCCTTAAATAAAATTAAGAAATGGAAAAAAAAGAAAAAAATGGTCTTATCCCAAACGACAGATTCTGCCTATGGCGGCCCTGGTAAGTGAAGTTTGCTGTTGCAAACAGTGCACCTAACAGCCTGGCCGCTCCCCAGTGGCGGCCTGGGAGGCACACTGGAGCAGTGACGTCACTGGACCTCGGTTCCCAACAGCAAAGTGTTCTGGCTAATGCAACCTTCCGGCCAGTCTGCCCGGGCGGCGCCTGAGCCCAGGGGAGGAGGGAAGCCTGGCTTTCCTGAGCCTGCCTTGGAGGAGAGAGCTTCATACTTCAAGTAGCCGCTACCGGAGGTAAGAGGAAAGAGGAACGGGTCTCCTGTGGGCAGGACGGAGAACACAGACGGCTGTGCAGGTGTCGACTGCTCCGAGCAGCAGATGCTGCAGGAACGGGGCAACGAGTCAGGCAGGCGCTCTAACCCTTCGGGGGCAAAGTGGCCGTGCCGTGGGAGGGTTGGTGTCTGTGGCCAGAAGAGCACCCTGCTTCTCCCCACCACGCGGGCCAGGCCCTGAGTGGGTCTCCCCTGACATCTGTCAGACCCGTGGTCTGCTGGGGAAGACCCAGCGAGCACGACTCAGTGTTTCGTGTGTCACTGGACGTCCTCGCCCAAGCCGCCTGTCTCATGTGTGTTGCCCTGTGCCCTGCAGCCTCCCCCAGCTGCTGCTCCTGGCCTCTTGCACAGCTGGCAGGATGCGTCCAACGTCTGGTGGCGCACGTGAGCCGCCCTCTCTCTGAACCTGCAGACTGGGGCTGACGGGGAAGAGAAGCCATGGTGCCTGCGTGATGGGCTGTGGACGTGCAGGAGGCCCGTCCCCCCCCCCCCCCCCCGGGTCACGCTGCCTCGTTCTGTTTAGCGAGGAGTTGTGAAGCAGGCATCCCCTTCTGCGTCTCTGTCTACTTTCCTACTTTCCTTGTCCGGCTTCTTGCACAGTGGGTGGGGCGCGTCCTGTGTTCGGGCTGGGCCTGTGGGGGCTCAGCTGCCGAGGGCAGGTGCTGAGCGAGGCGCAGGGCGGGGGTTGGCCGAGGTCCTGCATACCTGCTCGTCCTGGATGTCATCTGGAGCCTCGCGAGACAGACAGGACAGGGAGAGGACTTGGCCTGTGGTCCTGTTCCTGGGAGAGCTGCAGTCGCCGCCTCTCACTCTTCAGTGATTCGGATTTAACTCTTCAATACGCACTCACACTCATCCCCAGCCAATCCTCACGTTGCAGCCCCACCCCCCAGGGTGACCACACTTGCACGGGGGTCTGCAGGAAGCTAAGCAAGACTGGGGGGGCTCGGCTGATGACGTTAGCGTTCTGTTAAAATACTCCCTCTTCCCTCCCTACTCCCCGCCCTCATCCACCGGACGCAGGCAGACGCTGGCTGTACATCCGTCGGAAGCCGGTTCCTCAGCAGAGCTGAGCCGGCTGTCACCTGAGCCTCAGGCCGCCAGGCGCCAGGACCTCTGGAGAGGAAGGCGCAGCATCTGCGGGATTCGGTTGAGCCATCCTGAATGGCTCCTGCTTTGGCCTGGCCCCCTCCTGCTGTTGCAGGCATCGGGGGTTGAACCAGCGGGTGGAAGATCTGTCTGCCCCTCTAAGATACCGAGTCTGCCCTGGTTGGGCCCCTTCCCCAGCGCGTAGCCCCACTCCAGTCTTCCTGCCTTGCTCTTGGATGGAGGACTGACCCTGCGGCCTGGGTTTCTCTCCGGAATGGCTGGTGTGGACTCACGAGGAACAGACCTCGGCAGGAGGCTCGAGGTGGAGGAGAGAGCATGGTGCCCGCCTTCCCTGCTCCTGGCCTGGCTGCCCCGGCGTCCTTGCACGACTGGGCTCCTGCCCGCCACTCTTCCCATGCCCCCCCCCCCCCGAGCTCCGGGGGCCTCCCCCTGGCCTAGCTCCTGCCTGGAAGCATCCTCCTTAGGCACAGGGTCCATGATTGGCCTGCTGTTTCAGTCCAGCTATTTCTGAGCGTAATCGTGTTAGCTGATGAGTACGGCCTTGATCCAGTAGGCAGCGAGGAGAAGATGCTGGACCTGGCTGTCACCGCTCAGCTCTGGCCGCAGTGCAGGCCGGGGGGGGGCGCTCCATGGCCTGAGCCCACGTGGGTGTTGCTGGGATAGCAGAACATGAAGGGCTGCCTTGGGTTCCATCCGAGGATCCCTTGGTCTTTTCCTGTAAGAGCCTTGCGTGGCTCATTCAATTGCTACACTTGCCTCCACAGCATTCTGTAAACACTTAATGTGCAATGTGTTGAAAGGCTGTTAGAGGAGATTAATTCGTGTAGACCACTTTAACCTGCACGCTTCCCCACGTCTACCATCTCCTGAAATTGCGTTGCGTTCAGCTCTGGGATTCCTTTATGGGCCTGGCTGTGGCCGGCTGCCAGCTACCCACTGCCACTGCTTGCAATAAGGAGGAAAAAACGTCATCCAAGGATGTGTTTCCGTGCTGTATCGACACAGGTTCGACAAGTAAGAACGGCATATGTGTAAGATATGCAAAGTGGTGCTTGGAGAGACATAGACATTAAAGGTGTTTACCGTACGTAAGGCCACTGGCCTGTCCATCACTCTGGGGCAGCATGCTGAGATCTGGTGAGATCTCTCTTAGCACTTGGGCTGTCTTCCGCTGCTTTCCCAGGCCGTGGCAGGGAGCCGGATGGGAAGAGGAGCAGCCGGAACTCGAACCAGTGCCCATATGGGGTGCCAGCACCACAGGTGGAGGCTTAACCTACTATGCCGCAGCGCCGGCCCATGAATTTTATTCTGAAGTATTTATTTATGTGAAAGGTAGGGTGCAAGACGGGCAGACAGAGACAAATCTTCCATTTGTTGGTTCAGTTCTCAAATGCCTGAAGCAGCAGGATAGGCCAGGCTGGAAGTAACACGGAAGCGATGAAGACCCTCAGGACTGCCTGCGGCTACCTGGTCGCCTCCCGCTGCCCCCAGCCTGCGTGGGAGGCCACACCCCAGGGAAAATCTCTGTGCATTTCCACTGTTGACAGTGGAGATTCACCCGAATGTGGCCCTGGTGACTGCTCGGCTCTCTTACAGAAGCAGTGGCTCACCCAAAGGACAACATCCGGGGCCGAGAGAGTAAGACGGAGCCTGGACCACGCTGAGGGCAAGTGGAGACGCAGAGAGGATGACCATGTCAGCTGTTGTGAGCACACACGGTCAGCTCCCTATGCAGCTCCACGCACTTCACACGTGTCTTCCTGAGAGCACACGGTCAGCTCCCTATGCAGCTCCATGTACTTCACACGTGACTTCCTGAGCACACGGTCAGCTCCTCACACGCTCCATGCACTTCACATGTGACTTCCAGAGCGCACATGGTCAGCTCCTTACGTGTCTCCATGCACTTCACACATGACTTCATGGGCACACACTGTCAGCTCCTCACGTGCTTCACGCATTTCCACATGTGACTTCCAGAGCGCACATGGTCAGCTCCTTACGCGGCTCCATGCACCTCACACGTGACTTCCTGAGCACACAGTCAGCTCCTTGTGTGGCTCCATGCACTTCCACACGTGACTTCATGCGTGCACAACCCCAGTCCTGCGGGGAGCAGGCCCTCTGGCCTTACAACCTGCAATGGTCACCCTCGTTGTGGGGAGTGGAACTGACCGTCGGCTGCCATACACTTTGCCTCCGCGTCCCCAAGAGCTGCCGCAGTGGAGTTGGTGGGGGTCGCTGGAGCGGGGCCGGGCCCCGGGGCCCCTCAGGGCTGCTGCTGTCACAGCGGGAGGCAGGGGCGCCTCTCCTTGGAAGCCGGAGCTGTTCCATTTCGGAGAAAAGGGAGGAGGGAAAGCAACCAGCGAGCCCTTTGAAGACTTAGGCAGCGGAGGGGACAGCAGCCCAACAAGGAGGGGCGTCGGGCGGGAGGAGCCCCGCCGTGACTCCTAGAGCCGCAGGGGAGTCGTCTCTTCCCACATCTGCTCCCCCAGAATCAGGCACGGGTGTGGGTCCCGGGAGGGGGCGGGGCGGCTGGGCAGACACCGGCACGCCCCGGCTCTCCCTGGAGACGCCGGCACGGCCCAGCCCTACTTGGAGACGCTGGCATGGCGTGGTTTGCACACAAAACTGACCCTCACACAGCCTCGCGGCCTCAGTTCTGCCTGGTAAAATGGGCTTTACACTGGAGCTCCTGCAGGGGCGTGGCCAGGACGAAGGAGACAATTGCAGGAACACTGACCGCTCATCAGGGTGCTTAGCAAAGCCTGGCGTTGAGTTGCCTGCTGTGTCTCGAGTTGCCAAGGGACCAGGCACGAGGCGCCCCAGCACGGGGTGGTGAGTGGTGAGAGGGTCACTGGATTCCAGGGCTTCACAGCAACACTCAGCATGACGGACAACCGCCCTGGCATTCGTCCGGCGACACCCACGTTGGCGTGTCCGGCTTGGACTCCCAGCTTCCTGCTGACCCTGGGGGCCAGCAGGTGGCGGCTCAGGGAGCTGAGATCCTGCCCCCGGGTGGGAGACCTGAGACCTGGACGGAGCCCCCAGCTCCGACTCCCGGCTCAGCCCATCTCCAGCCTCCGGGGTTTGGGGAAGAACCAGCAGGTGGGAGGTCTGTCGGCTCCTCTCACTCCTTCCAAGCGACACAGATGGTTCTTCACAAAGCAGGGAAGACGTGTGCTTGGGGCTTCGAGGGACTGAAGGACAGGCACAGATTCCACGGCCACGGGGCTCAGAGACACTAACATGGGCCAGGAAATGCACGAGAACCAATTCCACGTGCGAGTTTGCAAACCGAAGTCCTTTCCCCTGGAATGTCCCCCTGGGAAAAGTGACGGCCGCCTCTTACTTTCCAGGGGTTTTCAAAGGTGGCAATCAATATAGCTCCATTTCTTTTCTCTCTCTCTGTCTCTTTTTCTGGAATACAGCCTGGTGCCCTGGCACACGTGGTCTTGTTATTTAGTTGCAAACCAGCGACGTCGTCAAAACCATCCACCTAATCTCAGCCGTCCTTGTACCAGCTGCTGATGGCTGTTGGCCATAAATCCAGTGTTAAATTTTTTATTAACACATGACATTTATGTAGGGCCTACTTCAGAAGCTCAGCCGATCCTGAAAACCACTGCCCCGCCGTGACCTGTTCTAGAGACGAACTCCTCAGGTCCAGACTGTCGGAGGGCAGGATCCAGTCACAGAATCCACAGCTCTGAGATCCCAGAGGTGAGAGGTCTGAGCCACATCACGGCTCATCCGCTCAGAAACTCAAAACCTGGGGGGGCCCTGGCCCTGCTGTGCCTCCTTATTTGAACACCTCATTCCAGACTCGTTTTAAATTTGCAAACCTCGTGGAGTGGCGCCACATTGTTCCATGGGCCCGCGGCCTCCACCCACCTCTCACGTTAGTGTATTTGTCACTGGGCTGAACTGCACCTGCCTCCGCTGTTTCGTCCGCTTCCTCTGGTGAGCAGCCTTCTGCTGGAGCGTCTGTAGGCTTGGGTTTGGTTTTCTTTGGCTCCCACGTACGAGGGAGACCACGCCGTATTGGGCTTCTGCGCCTGGCTCATTTCGTTCAGTCTTGGGTGGGCGTCAGGGCCCCCCTCGCAGCTCCCGCAGCACCGCGACTGAGACGGCAGGAGAGCTGCAGCCCTGGCCTCGCAGTCCTGCCGGCGGCACCCAGCCCTCCCCGACCGCCCTGCGGGAGCCCATGTGGACAGTGCCCCGGGCCTGGGACTCTAGCCTGTCTCTCATTCACGGGAAGTCACTAAAAACCGCCCGGGACACACAGGCCTGAGACGTGGCCCGAGGGGGTGTGAGGCCGGCCAGCAGGGGTCTTGGGGGCTGCGGCTGTGAGGGGCACCTCCCTCGTCCCTTTCCATTTCACACACAGCCAAAGCCCCCTGCCCAGCTTGGGCCTGGTTACAGTGGGAATTCCAGAAACGGGCCCTGAGCCACGGCTGAGCTCGGTTGGCCTAGGCAGAGGCCCGGCCTTCTGACTACAGCGTGGAAGTAGCCGTGGGGATCCCACCCCGCCTCTGTCACCAAGCCGGAGGCCTCTGCACAGCCGGCCCTGTCCGTGCCCTCGTCCCGACTCCCCCTTCTCCTCCCTTTCTGTCCCTTTTAGAAGTCTTCCTCCTCCTAACTTGAACACTGGGAAGATGCTGGTCCTCCCCCAGTGGCCTCTGTGTGC
>CM027396.1:23765268-23782486 GCA_015711505.1 Sylvilagus bachmani
CTAAGAAGCACGCAGGAAGCTAACCTAGCTTCATCAGCTCGGGCACATTCAGTTTTCAGGCTCCCAGCGCCAGCCAGTCTAAGCGCTAATGAGCTATTAAAAAGCTCATAAAAGCACATTAACATTTTACAGCCGCCTCTCCTCCAGGGAGACATCAGTTTCCAACTCGGTCTGCAGCAGCCTGGTGAGGCAGGGCCTGGTGAGGCAGGGCCTGGTGAGGCAGGGCCTGGTGAGGCTGGGCCTGGTGAGGCAGGGCCTGGTGAGGCAGGGCCTGGTGAGGCTGGGCCTGGTGAGGCAGGGCCTGGTGAGGCTGGGCCTGGTGAGGCAGGGCCTGGTGAGGCTGGCTCTGCTGACGCCTGTGCCTGGAGGAGATGAGCGTGACCTGCAGGGAGCTGGCCGCCCAGCAGGGCAGAAAACCCACCGCTGGGTCTCGGCAGCCGCGTGCGTGTCACGGGCGTGTGCGGGGCACAGGAGCCCTCCTGCCACGGCTGCTTCAGGCTCTGTATTCACAGGACGGCTGCCGCGGCCAGGGACAGCCTGCCAGGGACCGGGGCGGGCACCTCCCTGCGGCCAGGGACGCCCTGCCAGGGACCGGGGCGGGCACCCCCGGAGGAGTCCATTCCCCCCCTGCAGAGCCCACCGGCCCGCTCCGTGGCAGGCTCCACACCAGGCAGCGTGGCAAGGCACTGGGCGTGGAGACCCCTGCAGGAGCCGTGCAGTCTGCATGGCGGGGGGTTCAGGGCGCCCACCGTGTCTGCTCACAGGCCGGGGGGGTATGTGAGGGCGAGCCAGACCCAGGTCTCTGGGAACCCAACCTTAAGTAAAGGGGTGAGCAGGGGCGCAGAGCATTCAGCGCTCAGGCTGAAATGCGGCAACGTCCCTCCCAAACACAGGGACAAGCAGTTGGGGGAAGGAGCCTGCCCGGGGTCACGGCCGTCTCGGTGGTGAGCAGGGGCCGCCTTGGCGTCCTGCGCCTGGGGCTCTTCCTCCAACAGCAGGCAGAAGACATCAAGGAAGGGACCCCTGGCGCGTGTTTCCCGCTGCCACCAGCCTCCTCCTGCCCTGCATGAGACTTAATGCAGCGCTTAGTGTCAGTCCATGGCCCGGTGACAGCAGTGGGCACTCTGTGGTCGCTCGTGCGTGCAGGAAACCGGCTCGGGCTCCTGGCTTTCCGTCTCCTTGTCTGTGCGTCCTCCCGCCTCCCCCTACACGTCGTCGCTCTGGGCAGAGGCGGGTGCCAGTGCAGCGAGGAGCAGGGGTTCGAGGCGATGCTGAGGGCCTCGGCCATTCCCGCTCCAGGATTACTGTTACCACTTCCGCATTTGAAGCAAGTTCCAAGCACCCCCAGTGCTTGTGGGGTGCCCCACTGCCCCCCCAGAGTCACTAGACACCAATCCAAAGGAACCTCATTCGGTATTTCACGATGGCGTCCTCCCAGCACACGCACTGACTCTGGTCCGGAAAGGTGGTGGCTTTGCCAGTCTGTGCCGGGAGAGCTGGGTCTCTGCAGGGTGGGAGGCCCTACCCACCCAGCCCTCCATGACCAGCAGCGGGCGCTCAGCTCCGTGGCCTCCCGCAGCATCGAGGACGTATCTGTCTCCCTGAGGCCCAGGCTGGAGGTGAACATCTGGTGTCCAGCGCCATCTCCTGTGCGTGCAGCTAAGAGTGATTGTCCCGTTCTGGGGAGGTGCAGTGCACACAGGCCCCAGACTCGTCTCCTGCTGGCACTGCGGCCTCTCACGGGCACGCCTCTCCTGCCCACTGCCTGCGTGGGGAGAAATCCATCAGCGTGGCTGACCGCCATGGCTTGGTTCTGGGGCTAGTGGGAAGGGTCCGCCCTGCAGCACCGGGCTCACGTGGGCACACGACTTTCTCAGGGTTAGCAAGTTTCCCTGTTAGTCTGAGGTTATTCAGCACATTTTGAAATCGTTTTTTTTTAAATGGCATTTTAAAATAGTGTTACTGCGTCTGTGGAGTGATCATGGAATTTATATCCTTCATTACATGGTATTTTGCAAAAATTGACTTATGTGTGTTAAAGCGACACATTTCTTGGGATAATGCCCCTGCATTCTGCTGCACAATCTTTTATAATCTTATTTATTTATTTATATAGAGACAGAGACACTGCTGATTCACTCCCCCAAATGTCCACAGTGGCCACAGCTGGGCCAGTCCAGGTCACCCACGTGGGTGGCAGGGACACCTCCTTGAGTCATCACTGCTGCCGCCCAGAGTCGGGCTTAGCAGGAAGATGCTCGAGGCTGGGTCTCCCAGATGGGTGACAGGTGACAGCGTTCCCCATCAGTTACCCAGCACGGACGGGTGACAGGCAACAGCACTCTCTGTCAGTTACCCAGCACAGACGGGTGACAGGTGACAGTGCTTCCCATCAGTTACCCAGCAATGACGGGTGACAGCATTCCCCATCAGTTATCCAGCATGGATGGGTGACAGGCGACAGCAGACCCATCAGTTACCCAGCATGGATGGGTGACAGGCAACAGCACTCTCTGTCAGTTACCCAGCATGGACGGGTGACAGGTGACAGCGTTCCCCATCTGTTACCCAGCAATGACGGGTGACGGGTGACGGGTGACAGTATTCCCTGTCAGTTAGCCAGCACAGATGGGTGACAGGCGACAGTGCTCCCTGTCAGTTACTCAGCATGGGCAGGTGACAGACAACAGCATTCCCTGTCAGTTACCCAGCATGGACAGGTGACAGGCAACAGTGCTCCCCATCCGTTACCCAGCAATGACGGGTGACAGGTGACAGTGTTTCCCGTCAGTTACCCAGCACGAAGCCCCTTCGCCTTACTGTCACCAGAAGCACACAGTTAAGTCCGAATCATGAGTGGTTGGACACTGTTGCCTAATTTTCTAGCTTTTATAACAATAATTTAGACATTTTTCCTCCCTAACTGAAGATCCGTCATAATATTCGTATTTTCTGTTGACTGTACTCCAGACACCAATTCATTGCTAATGTTTTGTTCCTGCCTTGTAGATTTTGATTTCCATATGAACCAGACAGCTTTATTTTTAATTCCTGGTTAGGCTGCCTCAGGTAAGACAGCACTGATGACTGCACTGTGAGCCGGCAGCATGAGCCAGGGGCCCTTGGCACCCCACCCCAGGGCTGATCCTTCTGGGGACCCAGCTGAGCACTCCTCCCCAGGGCTGCCTCCCTCCCCAAGGCTGCCTCCTCCTCCCTCCCCAGGGCTGCCCCCTCCTCCCTCCCCAGGGCTGACCCTCCTCCCTCCCAGGGCTGCCCCCTCCTCCCTCCCAGGGCTGCCCCCTCCTCCCTCCCCAGGGCTGCTCCTTCCTCCCTCCCCAGGGCTGCCCCCTCCTCCCAGGGCTGCCCCCTCCTCCCTCCCCAGGGATGCTCCCTCCTCCCTCCCCAGGGCTGCCTCCTCCTCCCAGGCCTGCACCCTCCTCCCTCCCCAGGGCTGCCCCCTCCTCCCAGGGCTGCACCCAGCACCTCCGGGCCTGCAGCTCTGGGTCCGGGCATCTGTCTGAGCTCCCAGGCTCTCATGTTCGCTTCTTTTGGAGACGTTGTGTTGAGCTAAGGTAACAACAAGCAAAGCTCCTTATTTGCGTTTGGTGCTTAGCTCCGTTAGACGCCTGCCGTGCAAACAGTGAAGCGGCTCCCGATGCTTTCCGCTCAGTTCCTGCGTCTCCCAGGATGCCCCAGTTCCTGGGACTGGGGAGAGGGACGGGACGCTGACTGCTGTCAGCTGGCCACTCACACAGAGACCCCGCTGCCCCTCAGCTCCCCGCGCCCACTCCTTTCTTCTGGGTTAGAATCACCTCCAGGAGCATCTCCCTCACTGAGCCACAGCAGAGAGAGAGAGAGAGAGAGAGAGAGAGAGAGAGAATCTTCTAACCCCTGTCACTCCCTCAAATGCCTGACTTAGCCATGGCTGGGCCTGGCCAAAGCCAGGAGTGAGAACTCAGTGTAGGTCCCCCAAGGGGGTGGCAAGGATCCAAGCACTTGAGCCGTTGCCGGCTCCCTGCCAGAGTGGGCATTAGCAGGGCACTGCAGTGGGACGCGGGCATCCCACGGACATCGTAAACACTGCACCAGGCGCCCGCCGCGCGCAGCCAACTGCAAGCAACGTCTCATCCTAGAGGTCAGCAACGGCCCAGAACGGCCTTCGATGGGGCGACTCAGGGCCGAGGCTCCTCTCCAAAGCAACCGGTCTTGTCAGGGCGGGGAAACAGGCTGTGGCAAGTGACCAGTCCCGAACCCACCTCTACCCAGATCCCACGGGGTGAGGACTGGGCAGTGGAGCTTCCCTGAACAAAAGCAGAGTATCAAAGAAGCAGAAGTGAGTCTCGGGCTGTCCAAACAGCCATTTCTACACAGTCACACCTGCTCTTACACAGCTGTTGGTCCAGGAGAAATAAAACCTGGACAGCTCATGTGTATTAACACCACCAAATCCAGGCACTGCCACAGGGAATTCACAAGTCTTAGTTCCCGAAGGGTCCAGACTTCAGAGGGAGGTGGTGCTAGCCTGCCCATTTTACAGATGGGGAAGCTGAGCCAGGATCCCTGAGGGGAAGCTGAGCCAGGATCCCTGTGGGGAAGCTGAGCCGGGATCCCTATGGGACTGTATCGGATTGGAACCCAGGTGCCTCGGCCTTGTTGTCTGTATTCACAGACTGGCCCAGCTGACCTACTGGCCTCACTGTGACCTTCTGCGAGTCGGTTCAGCTCTGAGCCTGAGGGCAGGTGACAGCCACCTCCCACGGGCTGTTGCTGCTCAACTGTGCCATCTCTCGTCACCCCTCGTCAGGTCAGTCAACCCCAGAATGTTCCAGGTGCCTCAGGAGGCGAAACAGCTCTCAGCCGCGGGTGATGCGAAGCGTGGATCCCAAGGCAGACGCGAGGCTCATTGCTCTCTGTGACCACTGCTCCCCGGGGAGGTCGGTGGTCTTCCCGGGAAGTCTGCGGGTGCGGACTCCAGGTGTATGTGGGGGCTCTTCCTGCGGCTGCCGGCGGGGTCCTCTTTCCCCGCGAGCTGCGGTCAGTCACTGCTGCTATAGCTCATCCTCCAGTGGCCACTGCCCTGAGATCTGAGTGGACAGCACCCCAGAGGCTCACTAAGTGACCTGATACTGAGTGGACGGCACGCCAGCAGGTGGCCAAGTCTGAGCCCCTGTGTGCCACGTTTTCCAAGCTCTTCCTTTTTGAGTTGTTCCCTGTGAATTCTTCATTTTTACAGGGATTGTGTAAATGTCCAGGCACCCAACCTCCCACCGGGCTGGGCTCCTCGCACTCTGCACTCACATTTTCCCTCCTTTCTCTTGCTGTGATGACCGATGTCAGCCCCGTGCGGCTGTGTCGGGGCAGAGCCCACAGGCAGAGCTCACACCTGGACAAGCCACCCTGGTTCTGTCACACTCCCTGCTGGGCGAGTGGTCTGATAAGTCCAAGACTCAGGGTCATCGTTGCAATAGCAGGCTTGGTTTGTAACAGGAGACGTGGTACCATCCCCCAAGTTCCTGCCCGTGGTCTTCCCCGTGCCGCCGGCTGGAGCAGAGGGCGCGGGACTCCGCAGTGTGAGTGACAGGTGGCCGCACTCCCGGCAGCCCTTCGCCCCGGTCATCAGACGACGGGCAGCAGCCCGCAGGACGTCTGCGGAGGCTCTGCGTGTCTACAGGCTGGGGGTGATTCAGGTGTCAAACAAGAAAAGCAGCCTGGTGGCCCGGCTCCATGAATAGTGTGCTGTTAGCCACCATCCGTGATGTGTTCTTTTTCCATATGGATGCCTGTGTTTATGTGAAAGGCAGAGTTACAGAGAGAGAGGGAGAGACAGAGAGTTAGAGACGTTCCATCTGCTGCCTCATTCCTCACACGGCCACAACGGCCAGAGCGGGACCAGGTCGAAGCCAGAGCCTGGAGCTCCATCTGGGTCTCCCATGTGGGTGCAGGGACCCAGCCGCTTGAGACATCTTCTTTTTTTTTTTAATGAATTTTTTTTTTTGACAAGCAGAGTGGACAGTGAGAGAGAGAGACAGAGAGAAAGGTCTTCCTTTGCCGTTGGTTCACCCTCCAATGGCCGTCGTGGCCGGCGCACCATGCTGATCCGAAGCCAGGAGCCAGGTGCTTCTCCTGGTCTCCCATGGGGTGCAGGGCCCAAGCACTTGGGCCATCCTCCACTGCACTCCTGGGCCACAGCAGAGAGCTGGCCTGGAAGAGGAGCAACCGGGTCAGAATCTGGTGCCCCCACCAGGACTGGAACCCGGGGTGCCGGCGCCGCAGGCAGAGGATTAGCCTAGTGAGTCGCGGCGCTGGCTGAGCCATCTTCTGCTGCTTTCCCAGGCCATCAGCAGGGAGCAGGTTCAGAAGTGGAGCAGCGGGGACTTGAACCGGCTTTGCAGGCGACGTCTTCTGTAAGTGAGGGAACCATTAGTGAACCCCAGGACTTTGTAATGCGATGCCCTGCTCGTGGCAGGGCCCTGGATCCTGACCGCACACTGGCTTCTCAGCGAGGGGTCAAGCACTGGCGGAGCACTCCAAGTTCCACCTGAGCCTAAATGCGCCGTGGGCCCCAGGGGACGCGTGCGGAAGACAAAGCATCCACGTGGAGCCAGGCTGCGGGTCAGTGGGACTCGGGGAGCAGCATCTCACTTCACCCTAGCACTGAAGGGAAGGCTTCCAGCGAGCAAGACACCCTAACACACACACAGACACACACACAGAACACACACACAGACACACACATAGACACACAGACACACACATAGACACACACAAACACACACACAGTCACACACACACAGACACACACATAGACACACACAGAGACACACACAAACACACACAGAACACACACACAGAACACACAGACACACACAGACACACACATAGACACACACACATAGACACACACACAGAACACACACACAGAACACACACAGACACACACAGACACACACACAGACACACACAGACACACACACAGACACACACATAGACACACAGACACACACACAGTCACACACACACACACACACACACACCCCGCACTAGGCAAATCAAACGCAGAAAGGGGCGCATTTGGAGCTGTCTTTCTCTGCAAGGCCCCTTGAGACTGCGCTGGAGTCAACACTCTGCACTGAACACGAACAGGTGCAGTAACGTCAGTGCCCTGCAGCAGTGAGCGTCTCCAGGGACCAAGGCCCCTCGGACAACACAGAAGGAAGTCATGGGGCCACACAGTAGGTTAATCCTCCGCCTGTGGTGCCAGCATCCCAAATGGGCGCCGGTTCTAGTCCCGGCTGCTCCACTTCCATTCCAGCTCTCTGCTGTGGCCCGGGAGTGCAGTGGAGGATAGCCCAAGTGCTTGGGTCCTGCACCCCATGGGAGACCAGGAGAAGCACCTGGCTCCTGGCTTCAGATCGGCACAGCTCCAGCCATTGTGGCCATTTGGGGAGTGAACCAGTGGATGGAAGACACCCCTCTCTGTAACACTACCTCTCAGGTAACTAGATAAATGTATATAAATATATATTTATATATAATATATAAATAATACATATATATACACACAAAGATGGAAGTTGTGGAGCAGCAGACAAGGGAGAAATGAAACTCTTTAAAGTAAGTGAGCAGCCCGGCGTCTGCCGCCGACACAGCCATGAAACATTGATGGAGCGATCAGGGCTCATCACTTTGTAGTCAGCGTGCTCAGCTTCAAAGCTCTGTCTGTCACGGTCACAAAAAGGGGGCAAAGCCGGGGGGGGGGGCATTGCTCCACATCCATTCCAGCAGACAGCGCGCAGACCAGTCATCCCTGCACCCTGGAGGCTGGGCCTTGGGGAGGGGCTGGGGAGGGGCTTGCAGACTGCACGGGAGAGCCGCCCTCACCTCCAGGCGGCACCTCGGAATCGGGGTTCATGTTGTAACTGCTGAGGGAACCATTGCAGGCTTCTGCACCCCAGCACCGGAGACTGACAGTTCCCTGTCCTGTGCCTCCTGCCCTGTGCCCTCTACGGCGTCCGGCAGTTTCTCCAGCCTCCACCCCTAGACACCAGTGGCAAACACCCTTCTGTTGATGGAGCAAGGGTGAAAGTCTGAGATTTATTTCTGTTCCTGCCTCTGTGACTCCAGACCCTGCTTCGTGGGGGCACTCGCCCCATCTGCCTCCCCACCAGTGAGCCCACCCCTGCCTTCCTGAGCCACCTCCCTGCTCTCTCCCCCAGCCCGCTGCCGGGGGGCCCAGCTGTGCCACTGAAGAAGCAGTCCCATGAGATACGCCTCTTCTGCTGAATCCTCCAGACACCTGAAACTCACCCGACCTCCCACTTTCCCGCTCACCCAGCTCATCTTCCCCTGGCCAGAGAGGAGCCCAGCTCAGTGACAACCCCGCCTCGAGCCCTCAGCTGGCTTCTGCCACTTAAACCCAGCGGATTACTGAATTGTGGCTTTGCGCCACGTTGTCACCCTGAGTGCACGCCGGAAGTTAGCCCCCTGTACGTACTTATTCCCTCTGAGCTCGTCCCGGCTGTGAGTTCGTGTCCCAGCTCCTCTTTGCTCTTGGCAGGGATGGCCACAGCTGTGTCCAGTCCTTGCTGCCCGTCCCCTGGGGGATGCAGGGGGAGGAACACTGAGCTCAGCTGTGGAGGAGAGGTGGGAAGGAATGGGATGCGCCGGACTTCACGAGCTGACAGTGCAGAGCGCAGGCTTCTGGGAAGATGGGAACCACAGAACAGGGACTGGGCTCGTTCGTTGGGGTCCTTTACTCCTCCAGGCAAGGGAGGGAGCTGGGGACAGCCTCAGGCTCGCGTCCAAGCCGCTCTGCAGTCGGGCAGGGGCACCGCCTCCTGTGGGGCGGCTGAGGTCCAGCTGGGGCCACAGAGCTCACACAGGTCACACTGGAGCTGTCAGGAGGTGGCGGAGGGTCTTGATGGCCACGGCTTCCCTTCTATGGAGAAAGGAAACTTCTCCTCACTCACTCCTTCACTCACTTGTCAGTCAACCACTGTGCTTACAGTGGAAGATGAAACCCTCACTCTTCCCTGCCTCCTAGTTAGCTTATTAACGACACAGCTAGGGGTGGGCGTCAGGCACAGTGGCTGGGACACCCACAGCCCCTGGGCAGTGGCTGAATGTGGGCTGCGGCTCCACTGCCGATTCCAGTGTCCTGCTAACGCGAGGCATGGGAAGCAGCAGGTGGTGGCTCAGGCACCCACGTGGGAGGGCTGGGTAGAGTTCTAGCTCCGGGCTGTCGCAGACATCTGGGGAGTGAACCAGTAGACAGGAGACTGCTCACTCGCTCTCTCCCCACTCCCGACCTCCCCTGGGCTGTTTCTTCTCCCATGTCTCCCTTCCTTTCAAATAAAGCAATCAAACAAATAAGAAGTTTTAGAATACACAGGTGAGCATGAGATAGAGGCTGCGGCCCCCAGTGATTCTGAGAGTGAACCACGGATACTCTGCAGCCTGTGAAGTGCAATGCATTTCGACTTACAATGTTTCCAACTTACAGTGGGTTAACTGGGACAGGACCCCATCGTGAGTATATGTATTTAAAGACATTAATCCATGAGCTCCTGTAGATACAGCTTAGCCATTGCGTTGAATGTCAAGCCTGTCTCACTGAGGAGTGAACTGGTGTTTGAACTGAGACTTCCATCCCAGTTACGCCTTCATCAGCTGCCGCACATCTGCCGGGTTCCGGAACTGGACGCTCTGCTGAGTTCCCTGCAGCAGCAGTCGACACAGGCGCTCCTGATTGACACGGGTACTGCATGGACACGGGTGTGGTATCCACATGGGCGCGGCATCGACACAGGTGCTGCATCGACACGGGCGCGGCATCCACACGGGATAGGATGCTCTTGCATGCACTCCTGAGACAGCGCTCACTTCTTCACAAGGAAGGCACTGGGATTACCCCAGTGGGGTGTCTAGAGTTAGATGGAATTTGAGGCCTCCTCTGACCAGTGCCATGGTTCAGACCACTTTCCTCCAAGTGAGGACCTCTCAGTGGATCGCTGCGCCCCCTTGGGTGGCTTCGGGTTTCAGCCAAAGCGCATCTGCGTCCTCCCAGACCGCGGCACCTAGCACAGCCAGCACCCCAGGACCTGCAGAGAAGGGGCGGTGCTTGTCTCCTCACATTTCATTGGCCAAAAGTGGATCACCCGACAATGCCTGGATCCGTCACTGTTGACAGGAGGATGGAGCGCGCTGATTGGGCAGCCGCGGCCCCGCTCTGAGGGCACCCATCAGATGTGAGTTTCACGGGGCCAACATGGTCTCCTGGACGCCCGGGAGGGTGCTGCTCTCAGCTCTGTCGCAGTCAGCCCACAGATAATCACCCATCAGGGCAGGAGGTAGCAAGGCGGTGATCTCAAAAGTGACCTGCTAGAAAGTTCACCCTTTAACAGGTGTGCTTCTCAATGCCACGCACAAGAAACACATACGCAACCCAGACACTCGTTAATAAGGGCTTTCAGCAGGAAACATCATAAAGAGAAAATGAACTTATCCCTTCATTTTTTTAAAGATTTTTTTTGACAGAGTTAGACAGTGAGAGAGAGAGAGAGACAGAGAGAAAGGTCTTCCTTCCGTTGGTTCACCCCTCAAATGGCCGCTATGGCCAGTGCGCTGAGCCAATCTGAAGCCAGGAGCCAGGTGCTTCTCCTGGTCTCCCATGGGGTGCAGGGCCCAAGCACCTGGGCCATCCTCCACTGCACTCCCGGGCCACAGCAGAGAGCTGGCCTGGAAGAGGGGCAACCGGGACAGAATCTGGTGTCCCGACCAGGACTAGAACCTGGTGTGCCGGCACCGCAGGTGGAGGATTAGCCTAGTGAGCCTCGGCGCCAGCCAGTTTCCAGCATTTTCTAAATGTGATCTGTGTCACAGTACGTGTAAATGCGTGCAGACGAGGGTTTGAGAATCTGCAGCCCTGGGGCGGTGCTGTGGCTCAGCAGGTAAGGCTGTTTCCTGCAACACCAGCACCCCACGTGGGCGCTGGTTCCCGTCCCAGCTGCTCCACTTCTGACCCAGCGCCCTGCTAATGTGCCTGGGAAGGCAGCAGCACACGGCCCAAGTGCTTGGGCGCCTGCACACACGTGGGAGATCTCCTGGTCGGTATCCCCACCCCCACCGGGACAGCTGCCTCAGGCTTTGTGGTGGCTGATCCTTAGAGTCACGTGCATTTACTCCTGTTGGCCATGTCCTCGACATTGCTGACGATGTCACGCCAGCTGTGGCCCAGTCTCACCTCTCGGAGCCATGCACACGGGTTCCGTTTGTCTAGTTGCTGGCCCAGCTCACTGGTCCCAACAGCCCCTCCTGACTTGCCATTCTCGTCCAGGGGCCCGGAGGCTGTGTGGGTGAATGACCAGCGAGCAGCAGAATCACGTTACGGATGCACAGGGCGCTGTATCGACATAGACATGGCAGCTGAGAGCGAGAAGCGCGTGTGACTCCTTCACGGCCGCGCGCGTGGCTGCAGCAGCACTTAGCGTCTGCAGTACCTCCTTCAGGGTCACTTCCAGTGAGAGCTTCGGTGCTCAGACAGAATTTGCATGCAGAAGGTTGGTGGTGGAAGTAGTTTCACCCCCACTCACTCTGCTGGACAGAAATCAAAGTCCCACAGAGGCAACTCATTCACAATGCTAAGGTCATTGCCTGTGCGCCAGGGATTGCCTCCTAAAACACTGGGGCGTGGCCAGGCTCTGAACACCTGTGGGCTCAGCATCCTTCCCTGAGACTGAGAGTGGGCGGGGCTGTGCAGCCGTCTCTTGGCCACAGGGCCGCGATTTTCATTCTGCCAGGTCTGGTCAGCTTGGGCCCTTCAAAGTCCCGCTTCCCCGCTTTGTGTTCGGAGCAGCTGGCTGGGAGGCCACCAAATGCACCCTCGTTACCCTTTCCCGAAACCACGGAGATTGAGCGCTCCGGGTCTGACGCTTCACGCCTGGCGCTCACGGCGCACGGCTTTCATATTTTTGCAAGTGTTTTTTTTTTTTCTTGGTAGAAAATCTCCTAGTTGGTTTTAACAGATGTTTGGAAAACTCAGCAGCTCCCCCTCTGTGATCTTCCCTTCGCGAACTTGCTTTTCCTGCCAGAATGTATGGCTTCTGTGTCAACCCTAAGAACCCGATCCTGTGTCCCAGGCCTGTGCCGTTGGCACCTGATCAACCATGCTTGTCACCAGCAGGTTCAGTGAGGGCAGCTAGATGCGGCCCTGGAAGCTGGACAGCACCATATGCTGAGCGCACCAGACACACACTTTTAATCCCTTCTGGGGCGCTGGCTGATGAACGTGAAGGCCTTGGATCTCCCCTAAGCCACCAAGTGGTGGTGGCCAATTCTAAACCTCCCAAGCCAAGGGCTGAACACGCTCCCATGAAGACATCTTCCAGTGAGCATTCGCTCTGAGCGTTGGGCCCCAGGGTGCTCTGAAATTTTCATAAGGGATAATGTTCTGGAAGAAACCCATCTAGGATGTTCGCAAAACCTTATTGAAAGGGTCCTGGGCAGAGCTTTTTCCCTAGGGAAAAAAGACCAGCGTTTCCTGATTTCTCCACGGAGGTGGCCCTGGACCAGACCCCAGGGTGTGCGCCCTGCTCTCCTGCCACCGAAGGGGGGGTGGTGGGCGCCGCAGGACGGGCGTGCATCCCATGCGGAAGTGGGCAACGCCCCTTCTGCAGCTCTGAGATGCAGCAGCCAGGGAATGTGTTCGTCACCCGCGCTGCGCGGGGACTGTGGGGAGACAGGACCAACGGCGGGTCTGCGAGCCAGACGGAAGAGAAAGCAAGCTCGAGTTAAGGCAGGCGTCGTGCCGACGGGAAGAAATCCCTCTGCACACGTGTCCTGGAGACGGATGATGCCGGTGCCAGGGAGGAAGTGGAGGGCAGCTGTTCTCCACGTTGCTCACCCCGAATTCACCGACTGCTTGGGGTACCGCCTCCTTTATGGCGGGGAGCACAGGTGTGTCTTGGAGGCAGATGCAGCCCCTGGTGTGGCCTGCACCTGGGGAGGGGGGCTGTCTTCCTTGACCTTCACGTCCCGAGAGGACCACCCCTCGGCCCTCGGTAGAGGCATCCTGAGTGGCAACACTGGAAGGAGGAGTCACATACACCTCCAAGGGGCAGAGAAGCAATTCACAGTTATCACACGTTTCTCAAGCAAGTTCCCTGACAAGAGCAGAGGATTTGTGTAACACACATAATGTATTTACTAAATCTAATTTAGTATACTATAATGTACTAACTTTAACGAGATTTAGTTATTTGAAAGGCAGAGTAACAGAGAGGGAGAGACAGAAGGATCTTCCATCGACTGGTTCACTCCTCCGAATGCCCGGCCAAGCCAAAACCAGGTCGTGACCCCAGTTCTTTCCTTCCACCTGTGCCTTGGCCACAACACTCCCAGGAACCGCACGGGACGTGACACAGCAGATGGATATGGGGGCCTCTGGTGATGGTTGTGCTTTTTAAGGCGGCACAGAACTGAACGTCTGTGGGGCAGGTGTGGTACACCCGTGTACCAGTGTGGTGAACACGTCAGAGAGACTGACGTGCCCAGGAGCCACTCATCATTTCAAAATCCTGCTCTCACTGCCCATTCATGGTTGAGAGAGAGGAGAGACCGAGAGCTCTCCCAGCTGCTCACCGAACGGATGCCTGCGATGGCACGGGCTGGGCCAAGGCTGAAGCTCATCAGGTTCCTGGGAGTTTCCAGCAGTGTCTCCCGGGCGTGGCAGGCACCGAGCCATCACTGCTCCCCCAGGGAGGCAGAGGCAGGCATCAACCCAGGCACTGGGGTGTGGGACGCGGGCCTCAGCAGCCAGGCCAGACGCTGGCTCGCTGCTGTTTCTCTTCCCCACGCCCCCAGCACCCCCGCGCTGGGTCAGATCGCATCCCGTCTCCGCAGCCGATCCCTGTCAGGGGCCTGCAGCTGGTAGGAGGCGGCGAAATCATCGTCTGGATCGAGTGCTGGTGATTTCAGGAGAGGAGGACGTGCACGTGTGTGCGTGTGTGACGGCACGGAGCACCTTGCAGGCGCTGGCTGACCTGAAGAACATTTGGAAAAACAGCAACAGGAAAATTAGCCATTAAAATTTTTTAAAAGGAGATGTCGGTGACAAGCCCAGACTTCGGCTGCAGACTGGGCAGTGGGGGCTGCAGACTGGCCCACGAGGGCAATGCCGGGGGAAGCGCAGGGCTTGTTTTCCGGGCCTCACCCTTAGACCTCGGCCGCTTGCGTTCACTTTGTCCAATCGCTGGCTGGAGCGGCGAGGTGGCCCAGCCACAGCAGAGCAAGGCCTCGCCCAAACCCATTACAGCAACAGATTTTGCTGTTCTAATAGCTCTTCCGTAGCTGGCAGTGTTGGGCCCATGAAGAGAGATGGAGTATGAACACCGGGGGTGAGGTGCAAGGAGGAGAAACGTGCCCCAAATGCCATCATCAATGGGGAGTGAGCGGTGCCGGTGGCTTTGCCTTCACCCTGGAACTGGTGATCAGCATTGCTGGGGCGATGAATCCCCAGTTCGGGAGAGCCTGGGGCGGAGTCTTGGATTTCAAGCTGGAGAAAGGCTGACATGAGGGGAAACAGCGCCTGTCCTGTTGTGTAGTCAGAAAGTGAGCTAGAGGGAAGCCTTGCGCCCTATGAAGTCTAACAGCCCCTAATGGATGTTCTCTGAGAACCTGGGGCTCGGCTCCTGCGCGCTCCGCTCATCTCCCTGCTGGTGGCTGCTCAGAGTGAGGGAGAGGGGAGGGGCAGAGCTGCTCGGAGGGGAGGTGGTCCCAAGGGCCCTATGAGCTGGGGAGATTCTGAGGCCTGAGAGACGGGGGCAACTGCAGTGCCTGGAGGGGTGGGAGACATGGCTCGGGCAGGGACCCAGTGGGGGAGACACGGTTCGGACAGGGACCTGTGGGGGCAGACACGGCTCAGGCAGGGACCGTGGAGGGGGCACAGCTTGGGCAGGGACCAACACCAGGGTGACAGCAGTGATGTTTCTGACGTGCCTGAGACAGCCCCAAACGAAGTTTTGCGCAGATCAAGCAGCTGAGCACTCCACAAGCTGAGACTCTGTTAGCACCCATGCTCTGGGGGGCTCACCCCACAGGTACAAAGACTTTTTGGCCGGCAGAGATCAGAAGTGTTGCTGCTACTTCCCCTCGGCTTCCTCCGCCGCCTTCTCTGCTGAGCACAGCGAGGCTGCTCTCTGAAGACGGCGGAATCTGCAAGTGAGAGGCACCGGCGTTGCGGTTGCGTTTTTGCCCAAAGCAGCCATTGATGACTGCTTCCGGCAAGTGCCGATCCCCAGGAACCAGCACTCCTGTTCCAGTCGCACTACTTGTGAGTTCCCGGCTCAGTGACTAGACAGCTGGTTGCAGCCAACCGGCTCCCACCCATGACCTGAGCCGCACATGGCCATGATACCAAACACACAGAGTGGGCAGCCGTGGAGCAGCCGGGATCTGGGGCTCCTGTGCAAGTGCCGGGCGCCTGTCCCCGGGGCCGCTGGGAGGGCTTGACTCAGAGCTGCCTGAAGGCGCCTCCCATCAGGTTCTTCTCAGATTCTCTCAGCCAAAACCAGGTCTCACATGCCCCTCCCAAAACGCGAATCCGATTGTGAATCCTTGTGAACACCCTGCCCTCCCCGCTTCTCCAAGTCTCAGTAAAAACTCGTGGGTTGGGGAGGATGAATGAGCGGACGCCTGCCAAGCGCCTTGCCTGGCGCAGGTAGGAGCCCTGCAGCATCTGCTGTGGGGCCCAGCCCTGGGAAGCCCACCTGGTCCCCAAGGCCGAGCGAGCCATCCTTTGCCCGTCGTCCCATGGAGCCTGTGCTGGGCTCTGAGACCTCTCCCTCGCATCCGTAGTGACCCAGCGCTTGCTATAACCTGGCCTCGCGCCTCCCACATCGCAGCAAGCATCTTCCTCCGGGTTTCAGCAGGCGAGAGGCTGGCACCACCCCCGTCTGCGCTCAAGCCCCTAAGTGCGGGTGGTGCAGGCAATGGACCTGGCAAGACAGGGCGTGGGGCTCCCGCCAGCGCTTCCTAAGGCAGCTGCACACGGCAGTCCCAGGGGCACTTTAAACTCTCCAGTTCCTGGCCCCACCCCCGACTTTGTGATGAGATTGCCGGGGGCTGACACTGGCTCTGGGTGGTGTAAGAGCCCCCAGGTGAGGTGCTGACTTGCACTCTGGGTGCTGTAGCTGCCCGCCTGTGCCCGTCTCTCCCACCTGAGTGAGAACGAGCTGAAGGCAAGAGCCAGGCCCCTTGCCTCCAGTCCTGGCGGGAAGCATCCTTCCAGCCACGCACGCGCCACCGCTGGCTCCTGGGTGGGCAGGTTGGCGGGTGGTGGGCCTGCCCGACGGATCCCTTTCGCTTCACTTTGTGGTTGGAAATGGAAGGTGTTGGAGATGGTGATGAGGGGCTGCATCATTCCGCTTCCGGGAGGGGATGAGGAAAAGGGGCCCAGGTGCTCGGCCAGCCTGGGGCTGGGTCATTTGAGCCGGGGAGCTGACCTGCCCGCTGGGCCCTCGCTGGCAGTCCGACGGCGCTGGCTCTGTGACCAAGTGTGTGAGAGTGGAGCAGCCGGGCCTCCCAGTCACAGGCAGGGCACCGCTGGCCGGGAGCTGGGAGTAAACGCTGTGTGGCTGGCGTTCGCCACTCGACTCCCCTCCAGATCCCAGGCTCGGTCCACTGTGTGTGTCCAGACGGCCGTGCGTGTGGAGAATTCTGTGTGCGCACGCTTCCGAGAGGAAAACAAGAGGTGGGACCAGCAGTCCACAGGAATGCCCAGTCTCCGTACCCCGCACGCGGACACTGGTTTTACGAAGGAGGCACAGGCACCGTCCTGCAGAGCAGAGGGGCCGCTGGGATGAAGATGCCCCCCTTTGCACCCGTGGATGCTAAGTGGGCAGCACTGCACCTGGAGTCCGGGGCACCTGCAATGCCTGCACTCACCTCTGGGTGTCACACTCGGGGTGCAGAGGTCCAGGATGCAGTGCCGGGAGAGCCCCGCAAACACGCAAGACCCCCACCAGCCCCAAGTCTTGCAGATGTAGAACGTCCCTCGCTGGGTCTCAGCTTTCTGCCTGTGACGGCAGTTAGCAGAACCTGCGGGCGTTGGTCACCTCTCACTGGAATAGCCAACGTTTGGGTATTGGTGCACACACGAGTGTCACCATTAGCGGGTGTCTTCACTGCCCGACTTCCAGCCCTGCCTTGTGTGTCAGGGAGC
>CM027396.1:23782986-23828349 GCA_015711505.1 Sylvilagus bachmani
CTTTAAACTTGTAGAAAATCCGTTTAAATTATACCCAGGTCATTGCAGATTTCAGGAACGCCAATCCTCCATAATGCATCTTTTTCAAAATGCGTCAGCCAAGCATGGCTTCCTGATGAAGAATGCTTGGTGCGGTTGTATCTCGAGCAGGAGCCTGATGAGCTGCACCTGAAGCTGATTCTGAGATTCTGGTTCCTCAGGGGGTTACTCAAACTCTGGAAGGATGCCGGGGTGCAGCACACTGCACACAGAGGGTGTCAGACACACACTGGGAGTGTCAGGTGCACGCTGAGGGTGTCACATACACACTGAAGGTGCCATGTATACACTGAGGGTGTCAGGGGTGTCAGGCACACACTGAGTGTGTCAGATATACACCACTGAGGGTGTCAGGTGCACACTGAGGGTGTCACATATACACTGAGTGTGTCAGGTATACACCACTGAGCGTGTCAGGTATACACTGAGGGTGTCAGGTATACACTGAGGGTGTCAGGTGTGTCAGGCACACACTGAGTGTGTCAGATATACACCACTGAGGGTGTCAGGTGCATACTGAGGGTGTCACGTATACACTGAGTGTGTCAGGTATACACCACTGAGGGTGTCAGGTGCACACTGAGGGTGTCACGTGTACACTAAGGGTGTCATGTATACACTGAGGGTGTCAGGCACACACTGAAGGTGTCAGGTATACACTGAGGGTGTCAGGTGCACACTGAGGGTGTCAGGTATACACTGAGGATGTCAGGTGAACACTGAGGGTGTCAGGTATACACTGAGGGTGTCAGGCACACACTGAGGGTGTCAGGTATACACTGAGGGTGTCAGACACACACTGAGGATGTCAGGTACACATTGAGGGTGTCAGGTGCACACAGTGATAGTGTCATGTGCACACACTGAGGGTGTCAGGCACACACTGAGGGTGTCAGGTGCACACTGAGGGTGTCAGGTGCACACTGAGGGTGTCAGGTACACACTGCACAACACCTAGAGTGACAGCCTCATAATATTGTGAGTCAGGCATCACTTTCACCCCCACTCCGCCCTCCCTGGATAGGCATCTGCTGCTACTTCTATTGTCCTCTGGAATTTTTCAAAAACATGAACAGCAACAAAAACCATCCAGTGTCTCCTCCAGATATGCTGGTGCATGCTGGGATTGGTCTTGCCGTGCTATGTCCTGTGTCTCTGTTGCATGTCAGTTTCCTTGCTTCTCCTCATGTCAGGTTTTGGGAGCAAACTCTGATTTCTTATCTCTGTTTTCTCTCTTCTGGTTTTCTGTATTGAATTCTTGAAATCTCTCGCATCTTAAGTAGACGAGAGGTTTTATTGAATTTCTTGCTGCACAATAATATAAGTGGATTTATTGTGAAGCTTATAGAGTGTGGGGAACTCTGAGGAGGCACACATGGGTTTTGTTTGTTTTGTTTTCTCGCTCTGATCTCCGTAACTTCATGAGGCACTGATGCAATGCATCTCTGGGGAATTCACTCTCAGCCAAGCTACTTTTAGTGGCAAGCCTGCGAGCCTTTTGTGAGCATCCTACTTTAGTATCCGATCTGAAACCCAGAAATAATATTGATTGGGACAAAAAAGAGACTACCTATTAGAAACATCTGCAGATGAGGCTGCTGTTATCTGAACAAAAGTACAAATGGACACTTGGACCAATGTTTCAGCTGACGGGACACAGACATCCATCCCCGGGGGGCCTGGAGGATATTCACAATCGCTTTCCTTTTCACACACTTTTATTTTCATTTTATTTGAAAGGGAGAGAAGGAGAGACAGAGTGAGAGATTTTCCATCTGCTATTTTGTTCCCCAAATGCTCACAAGATCTAGGGCTGGGCCAGGCCAAATCCAGGAGCCCAGGTCTCCCACATGGGAGGCAGGGAGCCGAGAACTTGAGCCATGCTCAAAGCCTCCCAAGCCTGTGCATTAACAGGAAGCTGGATTGGAAGCAGGGCGACGAGGACTTGACGCAGGCACTCCAGAGATGTGGGCATCGCAAGTGGCGTCTGAACCCTGCACCACGCTCTCCTCTCCCACTGTCCGGTGTAGACAGACACTGCCCGTGACCAGACACTGCCCGTGACGCTCACTGAGCCAGAAAAGCAGTGGCCGCTCCCAAGACTCCTAAACGGGAATGCGAATTCCAACCAGGAGGAGCAACTGCAAGGAAAACACAGGGAGTGTACATCACAGAGGCAAAGAAGAGAAAGGAAGATGTGGGTTTCTGCTTAGCTTTTCGAACATGAAGAAAAGCTCCCAAAATAACCGCAGATGCAGTTGTAATCAAAGCGAGAATTCAGGAACAGGGAGAGTCAGTCCCATTTTTACTTGCGAAGATGGACTCGCTGCCGAAGAAGACCCTGGTCCAGAATGGCCCATGAGCCAATTCTGCAGGACGGAGAAGTCTGCAACGCTGGCACCAGAAAGACCAGCTGGAGTCGGATGAGACAGCTCTGTCACTCCCCACAGCTGATGACTCAGCTGCCCAGAATAGAGGACGGCCAAGCTCTCATCACGGCGCCCACGGGTGAGCGCACCACCAGCCCCCGCATGCTGTCATCTCCGGGCAGCCAGGGTGTTCTTCCTGCGTCTCTCGGGCTCTGGACGGCCCGGTGACGTGGATCTGTCCCCGGGACCTGCAGAGGTGTCCTGGGGTGAGAAGAAAGACTGCGAAACTGGGGTTTTCCTTCTATCTTTTCTCAGTTGAACTGCAGGAGGAAGCCAGGAGACCCAAGTCATCGTCTGTAACTGATTCTTTAGGAAAGCGGTGAGCCCTGGCCATCCCAGCTCTTTTGCTGGCCAGCGCTCAGCGGGTGTTGGCCCCGTGTGGCAGACAAAAGTGCGTGCTAATTCAGACCTAATTATTCAGATGAAGGCACTGCTGCTCAGAGGTACTCGCAATCCTCTCTCCACTCCGATGCTTGACATTTGGACCCCACGTAATTGGAATTCACTTCTGCAACCGGAGCATCGCGACTCCATTACAGGATGAGTCACACACAGCCAGCCAGGCCAGCTCCCCCTGGAGAGCGAGACCCTGCAGGGCGGTGCAGTGGGGGCGGCTTGCCCTGTGGGTGAGGAGGCGAAGGGCTGATGGAAACAGCCTGCAGCACGCAGCAGCCCCTCGCGCAGGAATCCAACTGAGAGCGAGAGTGGCACCGAAAAGGCGTGACTGGTGCCTGATGGGGCTGCTCCCCCGGGGACGCTCTGTGCAGCCTCGCTTCCCTCCCGGTGCTGAACTCGCTCAGCTCAGTCAAAACTGAACAAAATACTGGCGCGCCTTGTACCGTGTGAGAATGTTTCCCGGGTTTGCCGCCGAGCCCCCCCCCAACATTCCGCTGGTGTTGGGTGTGTGTCTGGAGGGCGTCTTCCTGTCCGCGTGCCGTCCTGAAAATGAGGGGCACTGCAGGAAATTAACTGGCTGTTGGATTCCGAAGTGCAGCCCCCTGGGGATCAGCGACACGCGTCTGAATCAAGCAGATCTTTAGGGAACACCGGCCCTAAACATGTTTGGTCTGAAAAAGCAGTTTCATCCTTTTCCAGGGTGGAGAGGCTTAGCCCGATCCTGAGGCGGGCGCTGGAACTTCTCTCGAGAGTCCCTCTGGGCTGTGAATGCTTCCAAGTGCGGAAGGCACAGGTGCGTCAGTAAGACCACGCCCCCTACAGCACCGAGTAGCTGAGGGCCAGGGACCAGGGACGGAGAAGCAGCCGCCACAGGAGCAGCTGGGCTCTAACTCCACGGGTTCAGTAGGTTGAGAGAAGCAAGGAGAGCTGACACCTGAGGTCTCCCTTGGGAATAAACAGCACTCGACACACCCAGGCAGCACCGCGCGTGCAGAGGGGAAGACGGACTTGCCCGCTGTACTTTTGCAAACATCCCCGATTAGGTCCCTAGACTGGAGCCACCTCGGATCTGGCCAGAACCCCCGGGAGAGGGAGAGCGCCGAGGCAGGGTGAGGCGCCCGCTTGCCTTTGAAGGCACGGATGGTTCGGAAGTCTGCAGCTTGTGCGCTGGGACATGAGCCCAGGCGTGCAGTGCCGTGAGAGGCGTGTGTCGGCCCCGAGCAGGCCGGTGTGCAAGGGCTCCTTCCAGCCTCGAGCCTGTGTCTTCACTCGCGTGCTTACTGTGCCTCACAGAAGCTCGGTTCCCTGAGGCAATCGCCACATGTGTGTGTGTGTTTATTTATTTATTTAACTCTTGTTGCCTGTGCTTTTGGGGTCATATCGAAAATCTCACTACCCAGACCAAAGTCAAGAAGATCTGTTGAGGAGTAAGGGGCCGGCGCTGTGGCACAGCGGGTTAAAGCCCTGGACTGAAGCGCCGGCATTCCGTATGGGCGCCAGTTCTAGTCCCGGCTGCTCCCCTTCCAGTCCAGCTCTCTGCTGTGGCCTGGGAAGCAGTAGAAGATGCCCAAGTGCTTGGGCCCCTGCACCTGTGTGGGAGACCTGGAAGAGGATCCTGGCTCCCGGCTTCAGATCGGCGCAGCACCAGCCGTTGCGGCCAATTAGGGAGTGAACCATCAGATGGAAGACCTCTCTCTCTCTCTGCCTCTCCTCTCTCTGTGTAACTCTGACTTTCAAATAAATAAATAAATCTTTTTAAAAAAGCTTGTTGATTACACCTCAGTCAAGATGGAAAAAAATAAGAAGAGAAGTAAGAGCACAGGCTGGGCCTGGGAGGGTCCACCACGTCCACAGGCAGTGGCCGAGGACCCTCACATGCCCACCACAGGCAGTGGCCGAGGACCCTCACATGCCCGCCCCCTGGCCCCGAGCCACCGTGTCCCTGCACGCTCTCGCTTCTCAGTCGGCACAGCATGCTTGCCTTCCACGTAGGACACGTGTTTGCTGCTTTACAGAGCGCTGATTTAACAGAGGGAGCGGCATATTGCTAACTCCTGCCTGCAGACGACTCTCCCGTTGCAATGCAGACAGCATAGGGAAGCCCGTAAATGCACACTAGAACCAGGAAATCCGAAAGCCCGGAAGGTGGAGCAGTGAAGAGCTTGGCCATCAGGCCCTGAGCTGTTTAAACTAAAGGGAGGAGGCATGGAAAAGCCCGAGGCGAGTGCACCAAACCTGAATCATGGCTCACCATTGGCGCGCGTGATGACGTCCCCAGCATTGTCCAGTCTCTCTCCTTCCTTGTGGATTTCCTCCTGTGGGATTACTTAGGAACTAAAGTGCCTTCCTTTGACAGAGACGACATCTTGGGGCTGGGACGCCCTCTGACTGAACACGAGCAGAAGCCTGGAGGCGGCCCTCATTTGATTCCACACCTGCTCCAGCTGTGGGGCTTCAGCCACACCCAGGCACAGCGCCCTGGGGCAGAGCACCCGTGCCTCTCTGCTGTGCCCACGGCAGGGACTGAGCAGAAGGGGCGAGGGGCCACATCCAGACGTTCACGTGGGAAGAGACGCCCTCACCGTGGCGCATTCTTCCAGGTGTACCTGCGGGGTTACACACACACCCAACTTCCCCGCAGGTTCCGGAAAATGTGGCTGCCGTCCGTGGCTGGACACAGGCTTCCTGAAGCTAGTCAGATCACTGACACTTCCAGCCACCTGACTGCGTGTCCTGCGGGAAGAGCAAATGCCTCTATCACTCCACGGCCTTTCTATCCAGTTTGATGCTTTTGAGCAAATATCAAAAGATAAATGGGAGTTGGAAAAATCCTAGAAGCCCCGAGAAAGCTCACGTCGAGAAGCACTGTTTACCTTCCAGCTTCAGGCGGGAGTTGTGTGCAGGTGGGTGTCCCAGGAGGCTGAAGGCGGCGGCGGGGAGGAGAGGCGTTTCTCAGATCCCAGCTCAGGGGCCAAACCGGACTGAACGCGGAGCTGACGTGGAAGCTCCGTGTTGGTGATGTCGGGGACGGCTGCTCCGTGCTCCTTCCTCGTGGCTTGTATGCGTGTGTGGCTGGAGATTCTGTGTGAGCTTGCCGTGTTCTCGTGCGTATGCACATGTGTGTATACAGGTGGATATTTATGCATATGTGTGTATAATGTGCTGATTACAATGTCTACGTGTGTTTATGCCTTCATGAGTCATGTGCACAGGTATGCATCTGTGTGTTTGTGTGTCTCTGTGTGTTTCTCTGTAGTGCCTGTGCATGTTGGGCTGTTCACGCGTGCAGGTGTGCCTGTGTGTGTGTGCATGTCTCTGTGTGTACATGTTGTGTGTGTGCATGTTGGGCTGTTCATGTGTGCAGGTGTGCCTGTGTGTGTTTGTATGTCTGTGTTATGTGTTCACATGGTGTGCATTGACATGTTGGGGCTGTTCATGTGTGCAGGTGTGCCTGTATGTGTTTGTGTGTCTGTGTTATGTGTTCACATGGTGTGTGTTGGCATGTTGGGGCTGTTCACGCATGCAGGTGTGCCTGTGTGTGTTTGTATGTCTGTGTTATGTGTTCACATGGTGTGCATTGACATGTTGGGGCTGTTCATGGGTGCAGCTGTGCCTGTGTGTGTTTGCGTGTCTCTGTGTGTACGTGTTGTGTGCGTGCATGTTGGGGCAGGCACTTGTATGGGTCTCAGTTCCCAGGGTGCTGATGTACAGAGCAGGTCGGGCTCCTCAGACCTAAGAAAAGCACAGAGGAGCAGGGCTCTGCCTCTGTGGAGGTTTCTGTGGACTTAGCAGATGGACGGGTGGGCGGGTGCATTGGCCAGGACCCTGCAGCTTCTCCGTGAGCCATCCCGACACTTCCCCAAGCTGCCAGCACACCCGTGCCGTCTCGGCAAAGCTCACTCTGTGCTCCCAGGATGAAAAGTGAGACGTCCTTGGCAGTCAGCACTCGAGAGCTTGCCATGTCCTAAGCCCACGCAGCTCCAATCCCACGGGAGGAGCCTGCGGACAGAGAGGCAGGCGGGGCTGCGAGCCAGAGCTGGGAGAGCAGGCGTGGAGACGCTCCTCCAGGTCCGCACGTCTCAGCCGTGGGAAGGCAGAGTCCCCTGCCGGCCCCGAGTGGCTCAGCTCCTGGCGGGAAGCCGGGGCACAGAGCTGCAGCCCACAGCAACCTTCCCAGAGCGCGGAGGGTGTAGACAGCTTCCAGTGTGTTGGGATTCAGAAACAGAAGGAACAGAGCAAGTCTGAAGTGGGATTCAGAAAAGAAAAACACTTTATATTTACTCATGTATTTGCAAAGTGCAGACACCGTCTGAAATGTTCGGGAGTTCAAGTTCTTAGTGTCTCCCGAAGACTCCTCCCTGAGTTAAGCCAATGACATGGGACTTTGCTGGGTGCCGTTTGTTTTTTAGAAAACAAACAAACAGAAAAAAACCCAGAATCTATAAGAAAATACAGAGAAGCGGTTAACACAGCCCCTATGCCGGTGGAGCTGAGTGGATCGCTCACGTGAGCTGGGGGTTGAGATCCGCCAGGGAGCTGGTCCTCCCATGCCCCCAGGCCTGGGACGTTAGCAGCAGACAAAGCCGGGCTATCTTTGGGTTGTAGGAGAGCCTTAAAATACCTCTGCCTGAATAGTTACCCTGGGTCCTCTTTTGAGGTGAGATGCTTTATTTCATTTGAGGTTGGAGCCGTCTCTATGGCTACGGCAGAAGCTGAGCGCAGAGACGCCGCTTCTTCCTCGCGGGAATGCAGCGCGTATGCCAAGGGAAGCGTGCTCAGACCCAGGGTCTGCTTGAGACTGGCTCTTCCACTCCTTCAAAGCACTGCGCGTCCTTAGGGCGGCTGCTGTGTCCACGGACCTAACGCCGTTCCCTTTGTTCCTTTGGTCTGGAATCTGAAAAGCTAAGCGGAAACTCAGAGTGGAACAGACCGGACCGTGACGTTCATGTGAAATCTGACCTCTTCAAGAAGTGACACACATGCAGAGCGTGCACCCCGCCCCCGCTGCCGTCTCAGGGCACCTGTTGCCCTGGCAGCTCCACTTTATTTTGTAATTTTTGTTTTTAAAAAAAAACCAATAGAGGCCAGTGCTGTGGTTCAGCAGGTTAAAGCCCCAGTCTGCAGCACCGGCATCCCATATGGGCACTGGTTTGAGTCCCAGCTGCTCCACTTCCAATCCAGCTCTCTGCCATGGCCTGGGAAAGCAGCGGGTGATGGCCCAAGTCCTTGGACCCCTGCACCCACGTGGGAGACCCGGAAGAAGCTCCTGGCTCCTGGTTTCAGATCAGCACAGCTTCAGCCATTGCAGCCAATTGGGGAGTGAACCAATGGATGGAAGACCTTTCTCTCCCTCTCTCTCCATCTGCCTCTCTGTAACTCTGTTTTTCAAATGAATAAATCTTAAAAAAAAAAAGTAGCTCCAATGGCCTTATCTTTTTATATTTTAAAATTTTTTATTTATTTGAAAAGAAAGTGGGGGAGAGAGATGGATCTCCCCTCTGCTGGTTCCCTCCCCGGACGCTCCCAGAGGGGAGAAGGTTAAAGTAGTCAGATCCAGGGCATTGTTCTCACCTGTATTTTGCACAAGGAGATTCTGTTCATTGAACAAACTGGGTGTAAATGGTCATAAAGAACCAGGCAGACAGCACAGTTTGAGGGTCTCATCCTCACATGACTTTTAAGATTTGTATTTATTTATTTATTTTTGACAGGCAGAGTAGACAATGAGAGAGAGAAAAACAGAGAGAAAGGTCTTCCTTTTCCATTGGTTCACCCCACAATGGCCGCTCCGGCAGCGCGCTGCGGCCGGCGCACTGTGCTGATCCGAAGCCAGGAGCCAGGTGCTTCTGGTCTCCCATGCAGGCCATCCTCCACTGTACTCCTGGGCCACAGCAGAGAGCTGGACTGGAAGAGGGGCAACCGGGACAGAATCTGGCACCTGGACCAGGATTAGAACTCGGTCTGCTGGAGCCGCAGGCGGAGAATTAGCCTATTGAGCCACAGCGCCAACCCAAGATTTATTTATTTTTTACTGCTTTCCCAGGCCATAGCAAAGAGCTGGATAGAAGTAGAGAAGATGGGACTTGAACCGGCACCTGCATGGGATGCCGGCACTGCAGGCTTTACACACTGTGCCAAAGTGCCAGCCCCTAACATGGCATTTCTGACACCAACCACACGTGTGGGGTTTCTGTAAGACAGCTGCGGCATTGAGAATTCACTAGAATGATGCACAGAACTAAAAAAGTGCCATAGTTGTCAGCACAATTTTATTTCAGGAAAAGGATGGAGATTGGTGGGAGCCAAAGAAGAGACCTTGGGAGAGGGCTCGGTGTGAAGCCCCAGGCGTCCTCCCGTGGTGTCCCAGGGAGCAGAACCCCTCCCAGCGTGCATCCTGACCGCGCCCCCAGGAGGCAGCATGAGGAAGCCCCGCTGAGCCTGGGGGCCCAGAGTTCCCTGGGGGCTTCCTTTCCCAGGTGTGCTCCATCGAACTTGGCCACACTGTGGACTCAGTCTCCAGCTCCCTGCCCTTCGTGGAATTTGGGCTAAAATCACCCAGCTCAAAGCCCAAACCTTAGTTCACACAGTTGGTCTTTTCTGTCTGGCCACCTTTAGTCACCTCATTAGCATAGAGCATTGCTGGGCACCAGGGGCCCATGGGAATATGGGAGATCTCTGACCTTGGACCGAGGACGAGGACGAGGACGAGGACGAGGAGAGACCTCTCTGTACGTAACCTTAAGCCTTTTCCACCCGGAAGCCTAATGTTAGAGCATGAGCAGAAAAGCTAACTTCTGGACAGAAAGGGTGAAGTCAGCCACGCTGAGTTCCTTGGGCAGGTTGTGGGATGGAGGGAGGTTTGTCCCATGTTGCCTGCAGTGTGGGCTGGGAGGCTACGGCAGAGGCTGGGCTGTAGATGAGGCTGCAGCGTGGTGTCCATACTCACGCCTTCTTCTCCATCTGTCAAGCACAAAGTGTGGCCGCCGTCTTCCTGGTGTCGCTTCACAGTTGATTGGCAGTCAGTGTCTCTTGACCTGTGAAAACCTTTCCCATGATCCTCTTATTTTATCTTTTCAGGAATCTTGTAGGTAGGTAGGCTAGGACACTAGTGTGGGTTTTGTTTGTTTCTATTTATTTATGTATTTATCTATTTAAAAGAGCTAGAGAGAGAGAGAGAGAGGGAGAGAGAGAGAGAGGGAGAGAGGGGGGAGAGAGGGAGAGGGAGGGAGAGGGAGGGAGAGCACTCTTTTGTCTGTTGGTTCACTCCCCAGATGGCCACAAAGGCTGGAGAGCCAAGATCTCCTTCCAAGTCTCCCACATGGGTGACTGGGGCCCACTAATTGGGCCATCTTTTGCTGCTTTACCCAGGCCATTAACAGGGAGCTGCATCGGAAGTGGAGCAGCTGGGCCACAGACGGGCCCACAGGGGATGCTGGCACGGCAGGCAGCAGCTTTACCTGCTGTGCCCCAGGACACGACTGTTTTACTTTAAAAATGGGAATTAGAACTCGACCCAGAGCTCAGCGAGTCGGTGGAAGAATTGCAACCAAGATCCAATCTTCCTCCCATTCCATGCTCACTCCGATAACGCTGGTGGGAAGCCTGCCACCGTGCTGGGGACCGGGACAATTTATCCCCTTTCCCTGTGCCACCCGGGTATGCAGCTCCATGGCTGGAGTGAGGGCTGGGGCCATTTCCAGTCTGTAAAGCAGGGAGAACCCTGAACCCAGCCTCGAGCTAAGTCACTTCCACCGCAGCACCAGAAACGGACGCCGGCATCAAGGATCTCACCCCGCACTCACGCGTGAGGAGTGGGCCAGGCGGGTGGGCCAGAGAGGAGCTGGGCCCGCAGGTTCCGAGGCCCCAAACAAACACCAGACTGGAACTAACACCTATTCATCCGAGCAGCGTGCCCAGCTGCAGTCTGTTTGGCAGGACGCCGTGAGCGTGGCAGGAGTTCGTTCGCATGAGTCGACTTGGAAAAGTTTGGAGCGGCTTCTGAAATAATCAAGATCGCCTCTGGACGGGGAGATGGGTGAGCACTTTGCTTCGTAGAGGAGCTGTGTTGTGGCGTCCCACAGCACCCCGTCCTGGGGAATCCTGGCAGCACGGGCCTGCCCGGCACCATTCGGAGGGAGCATTAGGGGTATTATTTTTAACTCTTCATTATTGGAGGAAGCACACACATCTGGAACAGTGTGAGAAGTGATTATTAGCCGTTCAGCTGAGAAATAGCCTGGTGTCTACAATGCATCATTTTCCAATTATTTTGATATTTTTCAATGCCTTAAGTACTAGAGGCATGCAACATCCGGCTCATGTAATCTCCCGAAATTATGCTCTCTCCATCTGCCATGGTCTTACATTTTAATAAAATCTTTACTTTTTATAAGCCACGTACAGTCGTGGAAGAAATGTGGGGATCTCAATTTCAACTCATTTCTGTTTCTGATATTTTTACTGTCTTGGAAGAAGAATGGAGTTCTCAGAACTGGAAAATAATTCTCGTATTTTTAGTCTACTAAAGGAATTTGGGGTTTTTTACAAGGCCCCTTCAGAAAAGGAAATGCAATTTTATATTTTCTTATGAGATATTCCAAAACGCTGCGGAATTGGAAATTTGTGCTTTCACCAGAAATAGAAACGAGCCGAATCTCTCGTCCCCTGACTCAGTCCCAGATCGCTCCTGCTTCAGCTCCGTTGATCCATCTTTCCTTATTGAAGCCGCCTGCTGCACACGTCCAGGCCAGCGCTCTGGAACGCCGGCAGCGGATGGGAGAGGGCCTGTGGCCTTGCTCAGTGCGGCGCAGAGTAGGTCAGCAGTCACTCGTGCCTGGACAAGGACTTGGCATTCGCGCTGAAAGAGACAGGATGTGTCTGTGAAGGTCAATTCCGGGCTAAGGAGCAGGAAACGGTGCACGTTCTCGTGTGTTGCTTGTCTTCTCTGTTTCCGGCACCTTCCCAGTCAACGCGCCAGGACGGCCTCCAGTGCGAGCTGCAGCTGGTGTCCATGCAGACACCGGGTGGAGGACAGATCAATAAAGCCGATTCCGTCATTTCCCACGCGGTGTCTAAACCTGGCCGCCAGGGTGGCTCCGGGGCCCCCAGCAGCCAAGCGCCAGGCGTCCCCCATCGTCTGTCCCAGGCCCTCAGCCCCTGGCCTGACCCTAGTTGGTCACCTCACGCCCCACGAGGGCTGCACTACGAGCGCATCGGCTGTCTTCAGAAATGAGTGATTTCAGCAGCTGATGATGACAAAGGCCGTGATGGCGCAAATGAATTTTGTAAGAACCTAATATTTCAGTGACTAAGAGCCCGGCGATTTGGGTGCTTGGGGATGTTATTTTGGTGAGATGCCGCTGGAAGGAGGGAAGATGTAGCTTCTGCTCTTCTATAATTTGCATTAGAAATTTATGCAAAGGGAGCTTTGTGATCATCCCCGCAGTTCTAGCTGCGCGTGGGGCGATGTCTCTCCAGAACCTTCTCTCTCTTCCTCGCACAGCATTTGCCAGTTTTTGTCTTTTATTGAACTTCTTCTTTTCCCCACAGTTACCATAATAGTTGGGCTGTCATTTGTTTAATATGTGTTTTAAGTCTTATTTTTCTTAGACATATGTATTTGAGAAAGACATTTTAAATTGCACCAGCCCTATGAAAGGGGAGGCATTATGGCGTCTTGATAATTGGAAGAAATTATAGAAATAAATACAACAGGTAAACATGAAATGTCGTGGCCAGCTGCTGATGGCTGTGGGCAAGGGCTGTGCCCCCAGGAGCATAGGAGAGGAATCACACTGCTCCCTGCGTGACCGGAGAGCCTGGAGGCCTGGGGAGGGTGCACAGTGGGAGCTCCTGCTCTCCAGTCGACCCCCTGGGAGCCAGGAGGGGCGGGTGCTGTGGTGCAGTGGTTTAACACCCTGGCCTGAAGCACCAGCATCCCATATGGGTGCCGGTTCGAATCCTAGATGCTCCTCTTCCGATCCAGCTCTCAGCTGTGGCCTGGGAAAGCAGTACAAGATGGCCCAAGTCCTTGGGCCCTGCACCCATGTGGGAGACCCAGAGGAAGCTCCTGGCTCCTGGCTTTGGATCGGCACAGCTCCAGCCATTGCGGCCAACTGGGGAGTGAACCAGTGGATGGAAGACCCCTCTCTCTCTCTCTTTCTGCCTCTCCTTCTCTCTGACTTTCAAATAAATAAATCTTAAAAATAAAAATCCACCAGGGGACATTGAATGCAACTCTCAGTCCGAGACTCCGAGTTTGCTTTGAACGTTTTGCCAGCGACTCCTGCATGGATGCATGTGTTTGGTTCAGGGTAAGCCGGTCTCAGAGCCGGGGGTTCCTGGGCTGTCCCTGCGGGCTGTGCCCTCGTACGTGTCAGTTCTGCAAGGCTCGTGCGTTCCAGGGTCCACAACACCAAGAGCTTGTGGGCCAGGCTGGGGAAGACACTTCCTAGAGAATTGCCGAGGGCGCGAGGTTCTTGTCATCTGTGGAATTAGCTACAGAAGCAGGCGCAGGCCTGCGATATTTGTCCTGGGGCTTTGTGGTGCGGCTGGCGAAATGGAACGGCCTGTTGGGGACTGCTCGACAGGAAGTCCCCCTGACTCCCCATCTTAGTTGCAGTGCTGGGAGGAACCTACCATGTGGAGGTAGAAACTAATAGACTCCCGTTGCGTGAGAAGCTGCGGAGGGAGGGTGTGCCCAGACGGAGGCGCTCTGCCCGAAGCACAGTCACTCCGTGGATGGAGTTAAGTGAGTCCGGCTGCCTGTGCGAAACCGCCCGTTCCAGCAGCATCGGGCATGCCAGCCCCCAAGCCAGCGGGAGAGACCAGGAACCCAGGGGTCTCGAGCTCGCCCGCCTGCATTTCCGACGTGGCGGGATTATCTGTGGATGTTGGAGGCTGACGTGCACAGCTACCTTGAGCTCACAGGTATGCTGAGACATTTCCAAGTTCCCCACGTTAATTTTTGCCTGAAGACGGGGTCGCAGCCACTCTCTCGGCTTGATTGGGATACCAGGGAGTGAATCCATCTATGGCACTGAGCGGAGGCACCTGGCACCCAGCCGACTGCCACCTGCCCAGCCACATCCACAGGAACACCAGGAGCCCACGGCCTCCAGCGGCGACGGTGGGCTGCACATGGAATTTCAATCAGTCCCGTGCCTAAGGTGGGGGTGAGGGGACAAGGCAGCAGGTGACTCACTGGCATTGCACATTGTGAATCCCTGGAGTGGACGTCTGGGCCCAGGCCGTGGGCACTGCAGCGGTGACCCACAGAGCACTCAGCTCTGCCCACCGCCCCCCCAGCCTCCACTCACCCCAACCTGGACCAGAATCCTCTCACTTCCTCCAAAGAACCATAGGGGCTGCCGGGGCGTCTTCTATCCCTTGGCCTGTGTGGCCAGGGCTGGTGCTAAGCATAGAGAGTGGGATGGACAGCTCTTTCCCGGTGGCAGACCCAATAGCTCCGTGGCTGTCAGCAATGGGAAGAAAGGCACAAAGCCCAGGGGCCCCACTGTAGGAAGGCTGTCTCCTCACGGCTTCCTGTCACCGCCTGCCTCCTGCCAGGACCTGGGGGAGTCTACACACTGGTGGGCTGGCGGGGGGCGGGGGGCATCGCCAGCTCCCTGAGCTCAGGAGCCTGGTGCAGAGGAGGTGGTGGCCACAGGTCAGGTGCAGGCCGACGCTGGGCCCGACTTGCTGATGCTGCTCCTCTAACTGCGTGAAGCCGTGCCAGCTGCTACAGGGAAGTTGTTTGCGCTCCGGAAGATGTCGGAAAGTCATGTGACCCCCAGACAAGTAAAGGCGGCAGCTGTCTCCCGTCCACAGTCTAGCCAAGCAGGTGGGGCCTCTGTCTCGGTTCTATAGAGTTTCCATCGGAGACTTGATAATTGTATTATTTAGCTGAAGCCTTCCCTTTATCACATTTACTGATGAACATTGAGGAAGAAAAAAACGTAGAACTGGGTAAAAATGAAAGCCCTTGTTTTTTTAATGGGAGACATCTGCTTACCCCTTAAAAGTTTACTTAACAAGAAAATTGCTTTTTCACTTTGTTTTTCGTTTGTTTTAAAATGTCAGTCAGGCTGCGTGGCGTAGGGACATTTCACAGAGGTGTGACCGTCTTCTCTGTCCCTAAAGTCGCCTCTAACAGAACCGCGCTGTTATGGGGCGGGGAGAGGATTGAGGCAGAGGAGGTTTGGAAGAAAGCTGAGAAGCTCAGGGCTTGGGGAGCTGCGTCCCTGTGATGGGCAGGACCGGGGCCCCCCAGCTGGGCACCTCCTGAGCCCTGGGACCCGGGAGTGAAGCTGGGGCTCTGGCCGAGGACAGAGAGACGGGCTTGGCCCCAGTGTCCAGGTGAGACGTGGTGAGAGGGGGCAGCGGGGGCAGCCTCAGCAGAGAGGACGTGAGGATGGAAGCAGAGGGGCAGGGACAAAGGGATGGAGTCTCTGGAAGCTGGAGCCGGTGAGGAGGTGGGAGCAGCCGGCTGCCCCGGGACGGCAGGACCTGCGGAGCTCAGAGAACGCGCCTGGTGAGAGCCATCCAGCACAGTCGCTAAGCGTGGGCTCCCCGAATGCTGGGAAGGACGTGCAAGATGAAGATGTGTCCTTCGCAGAGACACCAGGGAGACACCTGGACAGAATGTTCATGAAAACGGGGGCAGGGGCTGGCGCTGTGGCCCAGTGGGCTAAGCCTCCGCCTGCAGTGCCGGCACCCCGATGGGCGCTGGTTCAAGCCCTGGCTACTCCTCTTCCAACCCAGCTCTCTGCTATGGCCTGGGAAAGCAGTGGAAGATGACCCAAGTGCTTAGATCCCTGCATCCACACAGGAGACCCAGAAGAAGCTGCAGGCTCCTGGCTTCGGATCGGCCCAGCTCCAGCCATTGCCAATGTGGCCATTTGCGGAGTGAACCAGCGGCTGGAAAGACCTGCCTCTCTGTCTCTCCTTCTCTCTGTAACTCTACCTCTCAAATAAATTTTTAAAAAGACAACAGGGCAACAACATTAAGCTATTCTCCCCGTGACACTGGGCACCGCTGCTGTGCCTCGCTAGTGCACGTGTGTCAGAGGCGTCATGTCATCCGCTGTGCAGAGAAACTGAGCCCAGAGGCACAGACAGAGCCAGGCTCCAGGTCACAGAGCTGGGGGGGGGGGGGCAGGTGTTAGTAAAATGGTGCCATCTCCCTAAGCCCAGCCTGGCTTACTAGAAGTCAGGTGACCCAATGGCCCCATCGCGAGTGTCAGCCCCACCCCTACCCTACCTACCGGGTGTGCCGCTGCCACTTCCCACCTCTGCAAAGCTGTCTGGGCCCTGTTCTCCAGTGCAGCGGCTGCTCTCTGTGCACAGGGAGGCAGCCTGTCTGTTCCCCCACCCGACAGTGAGCATCTCCCTTACTCCGGTGCCTGGTGTGCCTCGGGCGGGCCTCTCCCTTCAGCAGGTCCTGACTCCGCGCGTCTGGCTCCGGATCCCAGAATTGAGCCTCTTCCCTGAACTGCCTCTCCCAGGAGATCGAGTTTTGAAGACAGAGTTTGAACTAATACAATAAGAAGGGCAATTTGAATGAATAAAATCTGAATTATGGAAATTGTGCACAGGAATGCGTCCTGGAAACTTCCCGATGCCAGCTCTGCACTTACATCATGATGCGAGAAATGGTGACCGAGGAGCGGACCTCACGGTGTTTTGGGGGAGAAAGAGCAGCAGACCCCTTGGCTCTTTATCTATTTTATTATCGTGCATGTGGACATAATTACGCCGTTGACAAAACGCTTTCATCTCAGTTTGTTTCCTTTATCTGCTCAATTCCCTGGCTCAGACGTGACAAAGGAACCATGGATTCCAAACTAGGTCAATTGTTCTCAGCGTCTGCATAAATAATAGATGCCAAATTAGCATCACCTTCTCTAGCCTGCAGCGTGATCAAGGAAGAGACCCGACTTGAAGCCAGCCAGCGACAGGCAGCTTATTTTGACCATCTGCGAAGGACTTTGTAAATAGTGGAAATAAATTTCCCTACAGCTGAGTACAAACAACCCATTACTATTATTATTATTACATCTGTCTACATTAATTTCACTTGCAACATTTACCTATGTGCTAAATGATTTAAGGTAAAAATAAACTCTGGATATGTGACCGAGTCTCTGTAATGTTCCAATCCTAACCTTCTTCCTTCGGCCATGTCAGCACCTAACACAGCCCCGACGTGGTTCAAGGTGAGTCTCCCCTAAGTCTCACGGGCGTCTTCTCCTCTACGTGCCGCTCTGGGCAGTGTGGGGCCTGTGTAACACACACGGACCCTTTCCATCCCTGCACCCTCCCAGGCTAAGCTGACTTCTCGGCGGCGGCTGCTGAGCCCCCACGTCAACCCCCTGTGCCAGCGCCGTCATTCCGGGCGGCCGGTGTCTCAGCCTGTATGCTCCTCCTCCTCCCCTCCTGGATCTTGGGGTGCAGAAGGGGTGAGCAAAGGAAGGACTAGGGGGTCCCTGTAGGCAGAGCCCTTCCTGTCCACCCAGCTGCAGTCTCCTCTGTCACCCGTGTATTTTAAAAGCAAAGTGACAGAGAGAGAAGGAGACACACACACACACACACACACACACACAGACCTTCTGTCCACTGGTTCACCCCTCAAGTGGCCACAGTGGCCAAGGTTGGGCCAGGCTGAAGCCAGGAGTCAGGAACTCCACCTGGGTCTGCCCCGTGGGTGGCACGGGTCCAGGTGAGTGAGCCGCCGTCTGCTGCCTTCCAGGGGGCGTTAGCGGGGCTGGATCAGAAGCGGCGCGGCCAGGACTCTAACTGATGCTCCAGCCTGGGATGCTGGCGCTGCAGGTGGTGGCTTAGCCACGGCGCCACCCCCAGTCTCCTCCTGAGGTGCCTGCGGCTGTGCAAGGTGCCTTGCAGACTTGGGTTAGATCTTCAAGCCTGGATGCAATTCCTCTCGCAGTCAGAACGGCTGCAGTCTGGCTCATGGGGTTCGTGGCCTTTCGTAGGATTTCGCCAGGTAACTCCAGGGGGGCCACGCAGCCACCTCCACATCTGACTCCAGAGCAAGCTGGTTTGATTTGTGGGAACAGAGGGGACCCCCCGAGTTTTGGGTGGGTCTCCCGCTTCCCTTCCCTCTCTGCACGTGGGAAGGATGACGATGCATCTTCAGGCTGCGTAATGAGCGAATCGTGACGTCAGCCTTGGAGGAGGAGACTTAGCAGGGAGGCAGCTTCCCGCCGGGCCTCCTCTGTTCTGTGCTCAGGGTCTCCAAGGAGAGCCACTTCCGCTCTTGCTCCCTGAACCCCGGGGCGGGCAGGAACTCCATGGAAAGGGGGTCCTGTGGGCCGTCTGTTGTCGGGGACCAGCAGGCCCCTGTCCATTGCTCCTCAGCAGGGCCTCTAGGGGAACCCCAGGAAGCTCATTTCCACTTGGGGCTCCCACTTTTCCTCCTTGCCTTTCATCAGAGCCCATTGTTTCTACTCAATCAAAAGATTAAACAGGTCAATAGCACCTACCTTGCGCCTGGCCGTGTGATCCCAGGATCAGGTCTGGGCGCTCAGTACCCAGGGGCAGGGACGGCCGTGGAGCCCCTCAGACCTGAGGCTCCATACGCTGCGCTGGCCCCCGGCTCTGCACCACCCTGACCTTCCTGGGAGTCGTTCTAGATTCACCGTCCTTTGTCTGTGGAGGATCAGTGGAGTAAGACGGTGCCTAATGAATGAGCAGCCTGTGCGTGACCAGATCCTCGTGCCACAGTGGACAGACAACCACAGGGCCGCCGCCAGCTGCTCCTTGACCGTTTGCCACTGCACAGACTGATTCCAGCACTTCCAGCCGAGGCCTCGTACCTAGAATATACTAACACCTAATACTAATGTTCTAATACCTAGAAGCTTCCATGCTTCAAAAAAGCAGTGCAAAGCACTCACTCACAGGGCTGCTTGTCCAAAAGTCGTTCCCATGGCCTCCCATCTGGGCATCAGACCTTTTACACTCACGCACCTGCTTCCCCTCCTGCTAGGGAACCCAGTGCCACCCCTGGTGTGGGGTGGGGACGACTTGTGGAGCGGCTGGCAGCAGGCTGTGCCATGCTCCGCACATACTGACTTGGGATGCAGCTCCTACCCCTCGCTGTCAAACCCCCCCCCCCACTCTACTCCCGCCTTCTCTGCTACCTTCTCTGTGCACTTGTGTGGCGATGCCTTGAAAATCAATCTTCTCGCCAGCACTTTAGTGGCCTTGAGGAGAGAAGGAGAAATAGCTTACTGTGTTCACACTGCCCTCTTGATCAAACATGGCTTGACCAAGATCAAGAGAAAAAAGCAAGAATCACCCAAGTGCGTAAGGAATTTGCAGTCGAGGGCTGTTCAGAACTTGCATGGAGGTCAGCTCACTTCCGGTCCCTGGATGGAGTCCTCCTGATTCACTCTGATCTGGACTCCCGCGCTGCTGGTGCCTTCTACTCAGCGACCTGAAGACGGAGCAAGGCGGCACCATCTGTCCGTAGTTCCCAGTTGAGCCAAGTTTGAGTGAAAGACAATTTTTTGTGGAAAAAATTAAGAAGTCAGCGAGAAGATACAGACCCGCCACGGCTTCTCCCACCCCGGGTTTCTGCAGGAACCGTCCGGTCTCATTACCCTTCAATCTGCAGATAAACCTCCCAGCACAGCCAGGGCCCCGGGCAACTGTGCTCCCACGGTCCAGAGCACGCCGAACGTGCACACGCTCCCTCCTGCATTTGCGAGGTCACGTGGGATTCTGGTCGAGCTAACGATAACCAATCCCTGAGTCCCGACAAGCCGACGTCCTGTAAAGATTAATGACCTGGTCGGGGAAACAGGTAAAACGTGCGAGTTCCACACGCGATCCACTGCGCAGGGAGAAGAGACAGAGGCTGGATGCACTGATTGTACCCTGCCGCTTGTAATGGTGGTGGTGTTGTGTCGCTCCTGTGACTGGCTGGCTTGCACTCCCTCTTATTGTCATTACCACTGTGCCTGTCACTCACAACTCTGCTGTTATTTAAAGGCTTAGCGCCTCCTGAATTCTGCAGAAGCACCAATAGTCTTTCTATTGACAAGATATCAAGAACAGCATCATGGGATATATTTCTTTCTAGTCTTGCATCGCATAAGGGTGGGGCCACGTTTCTGGAACGCACTGTCTGGTGATTGCACGGTTGTGTGAATATCATAGGCATGGTAAGAGAGCTGCAAACTCACGAGCCGAGGTGGCCGTGGGGACCCCGTCGCGGCTGCTGTCCCTCGTTGTGCACCATCATGTGGTACGTGGCTGCATTCGCCACAGTCGATGTGTTCTGTGCAACGGTCGGGAGAGACAGAGAGGAAGTTACCGAGCAATGGGTTTCTTGACTCCGCATTCGGAGTCTGATTTTCCTCTTGCTGCGCTCCGTGGAGTTACCCTCAGCCTAAGGCTGTAACCTTACCTTCATTTTCCTACAAACTGGCTTTTCTACTTTGCTGGAAAGCCAAAGCTTTGTCTTAATTTTACAGTGATTGTCCTCTAGAGTTAAGACAAATACCAGACAACGAAGAGGAACTAACGCCGTCACGTGGGGAATAAAGACCCGTGAGACCGACAAGGGCAGGGTGAGGGGCGCCGCGAGGACTCGGCAGGAGCGGGCGCTGCCGTGGGTGCCCCCCCCACACTCGATCAGTAGGTGGGACCAGCCACCTGCTTGCCCCAGTCACGTCAGCTTCTAAGAAAGTCGTAATGGGAATCTCCACTTACACTCACTTTCCTAGGTCCCAGAAGCAGCAAGACGTATAGATTCGATTGGAAAGATCAGATTGTGTTTTGAGACTTAGCAATGAGAGAGAGGGTGCATCTCTCTGCGTGGTAGCTGAACGCCTTAGGATTTCCGTTTCGGCAGGTAACGCACTTCAGCGACAAGCTGTTGACTTTTCCTGAAGTTTCCAGACAAGAAAACTAACGGCTCCATTCTGAGAACTACAGCTGGGGACACGAAGTCTGGCTTGGGGCCGCTCAACTCTGTAGCTCTAGTACAGTCCCCACGGCTCCTCCGCTGGAACTCTGTCCCTGGACACGACCTGTCCAGTGCCTGTGGAATGCTTCCCATTACACACGTGCTCCGAAAGGCTGGCTGACGCCGAGGCCTGGGGATCCTAGGGACAGGACCCCGCCCGGCACATCTACCCCGGGTTCCAGAGGGCAGGGAAGCAGGACACTGAGGCCGGGGCTGGGGGGTCTCAGACTGTGTCCCTGAGAACGTGCAGCACATGTGCAGGCCCTAGATTTGAGCGTCACTCTTGCTCCCCCACCCACAGGAGCTGAGCAGTGTCCACGTGTTCATTGCTTCCAGGGCTCTGGAGACTCTAGCCAGGTGTGCGCCCGCCGGAGCCAGGAAGAGAGCCGCTGCTGGGTTAAAGGAAGGCTGAGAAAAAAGAGTGGAACAGGGCCGGCCGTGGCTCACTAGGCTAATCCTCCGCCTGCGGCGCCGGCACACTGGGTTCTAGTCCGGTTGGGGTGCCGGATTCTGTCCCGGTTGCCCCTCTTCCAGGCCAGCTCTCTGCTGTGGCCCGGGAGTACAGTGGAGGATGGCCCAAGTGCTTGGGCCCTGCACCCCATGGGAGACCAGGAGAAGCACCTGGCTCCTGCTTTTGGATCAGCATGGTGCGCTGGTCGCAGTGCCCCGGCCGCAGCGGCCATTGGAGGGTGAACCAACGGCAAAGGAAGACCTTTCTCTCTGTCTCTGTCTCTGTCTCTCTCTCTCTCTTTCTCTCTCTCTGTGTCTAACTCGGCCTGTTAAAAACAAAACAAAACAAAACAAAACCAGAGTGGAACGGTACACAGCGCCATCTCTGCCTGCAGCTGCTCCAGCGAAGGAGTCGCCAGGGTACAACGTGTGCCAGAAAATAAACCGAAAGAGAAGTTGATTTTTCTTGCACACCCACACGTGCAAGGGCTCTCCAAGATGTTCATGAAGATGCATTCATAGAGAAACACATGCAGGACTTTAAAATAGTTTTGAAATACGTGTCTGTTAACTTCATTTTTCCATGAACTCTTTGTATTCCATACATACGCCTTCCTCACTGTTGAAAACGAGCAATTCTTTCATAAAACACCACGATGCTATTCCACTCATCGTGCCTAGAATCCTTCCAAAAGGAATTCTGCAGTTTCCTGGTTTGTCTCTGAAGCAGTGCACAGTGGACACGCGTGTGTGTATGTGTGTGTATGTATATGTGTGTGTGCATATATGTGTATGTGTGTCATTATGTGTGCATGCATGTGTATGTGTGCATGTGTATATATGTGTGTATGTGTGTATGTGTGTCTATGTGTGTGTATGTGTGTCTATGTGTGTATCTGTGTATATGTGTGTGCATGTACGTGTATGTGTATATATGTGTGTATGTGTGTCTATGTGTGTCTATGTGTGTATCTGTGTATATGTGTATATATGTGTGTATATGTGTGTATCTGTGTGCATGTGTGTATGTGAATGTCATGTATATGTGTGTATCCATGTGTATGTGTGCATGTATGTGTATGCATTTGTGTATGTGTGCATGTATTGTATGTGTATATATGTATGCATATCTGTGTGTATGTGTATCTGTGTGTATGTGTGTGTCTTTATGTGTGCATGTGTGTGTTATGTGTATATATGTGTGTATCTGTGTGTATATGTGTGTGTGCTTATGTGTGTATCTGTGTGCATGTGTGTATGTGGGGGGTCGTCAGGAGTGCCGTGTATCTCATTTATTTGATCTCTGACCCAGCAATGTCTGTGTAGCCGTTCTCTGAACCTGCTGTCTTCCCTTCCGCACGACTTCCTACCGCGAAGCTTTCAGAATCCTTACGTGCAGCGTTCCCGGTTTCTTTCTACTCTGTGCTAAGGCTTTGCCGGGCCCCGGCAGGCTGCAGGTGAGCCCCTTGCTGGGCGGCGCTTGCCTGAGAAGACCGTGCTCTCTCCCGGAAGGCAGGAGGGAAGCTTCCAGGCTGCGACCCCCATTCCTCACCCGGAGCTGCGCTCTGCCGAGCTTCAGGAACAGCTGAGAGTGCTGGGGCCGCTGGGACCGGGAGGGGGTCAGCCCCGGCCTCCCCGGCCTGCGGCGGATGGACGCTGAGCTGCAGCCTCGCTGAGTGCCCGGTGCCCCCGGAGAGGATGCTGGGCACCGCAACTCATGCCTCTGCTGGGGACGCCACCTCCCCGTGCGGGCGCCCGCTTGAGTCCTGGCCCCACTTCTGGCCCGGCTCTCTGCTCCCCTTCCAATACTCTCTTCAATAAAATTCTAAGGATCGGTTCTGCTCTGCCATTTGGTTGCCTTGAGACATTTCCACGAGATACAAGAAAGTCATGGGAAGACCCCGTGCCTGCCACGAGTTCTTTGCCCTTGGAAACATACAATAACACCTTAATGCCTTTTATTTGAGAAGGAGTTATATTAATATGCGTCTCTGGTATTAGTTCCTCAGTAGTAAGCCACTTTATTTACAGCCTGTAAGATGCTCACTTGAAGTTTTGAAAATCTAAAACCCTTCCTCGAAATGTCACATTTTTCAAGACACCTCCTTAACTATTCTCCTTTCCAAAACTGACATTTATTGAATATCTAAATATGATTTTACATCTCGGCTTGGATTATGCACAGCTTCATGTCTGATTTATTTTTCTGTGAGATTAAAGGTGAGAGACGACAGTTCTAAGGTGCTGTTGTTTAAATTATCTCCCCTTCGCAGACGCCGCTGTAGATTGACATCTCTAAGAACTAAGAGGCACACACGGTAGAAAGGGATTAATTATGCACAAGTTGCACACGCACTCCTCGAGGAAGAGCAGGGAGGGGCACGAGCCCGGGGGCTTGCAGGGAAATGGAAACAGGGGCAGGAGACACGGGACTTGAAACTCCGGACTTCCTGTGTCCCGGTCCTGTCCAGCTCCATTGCACTGGAACGCGATCCGAACCTGGGGTGCGTCCCTGGAAATGGAGCCGACACTCTCTACCTCGGGTGGGGGTCGGATGAGTTATAGAAACCAGTGGTGAGAGTTATCTATCACAGTCACGCCCGTGGTAACAACGATGGCTCAAAATAGTAAAGGTGTCAGATCAAGGACATGGATTCATCTCCCTGAGTTTACACACAACTTTTCCAAAGTCCATCTGTCCTCCCCACAATGTCTACTGAATACTCAATAAACTCTCATTAGATAAATAAAGTAGGAATATGTGTACGCTCACAGCTAGAGCATCAGACATTCCCGCCTCTGGCATACAGAATTTTCCACGCTGTGTGTGTGTAATAGTCAGACCCCTGGTTTCCTTAGACCTTAAATGATTAGGGTTAACCTAGTGGTTTCCTTTTTAGTAGACAGAGTAACTTATTTTTGTCTTCTTACATAATATCTTCACAACCCATGCCCCTCTCCAGTTTCTAAATTTTCAAAATACTCACATGAAGCAGTTGATCCTGTTCTGACTTGTAACAATTTATATTTACTGTAAAAACACCTTTTAAAAATCGAACGCATATCGTCACCATGGGCAGCATTTTGGAGTTTTTGTTCTTGAGGAATTTTGATGGAAACTTTTCCTAAGAATTCGCAGCCAAACTCCAGGGAACGAGCTCACGCCCGAGAGTTATTTTGTGGAGGCTGTGGCTGGCGAGGCTGGGCTGTGAGGTCAGCATCCCAGCTGGGCGCCGGCTCACGTCCTCGCTGCTCCACTTCCAGCCCAACTCCCTGCTAATGGCCTGAGAAAAGCAGCTGAAGGTGGCCCATTTCTGCCACGTATGTGAGAGACACGGATGGAGTTTCAGGCCCCTGGCTTTGGCCTGGCCCAGCCCAGCCATCGCAGCATTTGGGGAGAGAACCAACAGGTGGAAGAGTCTCTCTCTCTCTCTCACTCTCTCTAACTTTCAAATAAATAAACAAATCTTTCTGAAAAAGAGTTATGTTTATTCAATTAAATCCACTGTTGGACTCATGGTGTTGGCTGGGGTTCTTAATGAGGGTGAGCATGGATTTGCAGAGTCAGAAGGATCATGGCTATGTTGGATGGGGCACACCCAGACCTCAGACACCCCAGAGGCCAAAAACTCGACAGAGGCACCATTTTAGGAAACGTTCAGGAAAGTAACAGTCTTTGACAGGGAGTGGGGTGGAATGGAATAGAATGGAGTGGAATGGATGGAATGGGATGGAATAGAGTGGAATGGGGTGGGATGGAATTGATGAAGGGAGTGGAATGGGGTGGGATGGAGTTGAAGGATGGAGTGGAATGGGGTGGGGTGGGATGGACAGAATGGAGTTGGTGGAGTGGATGGAGTAGCAGGACACGCATAGGCTGGGATGGAAAGGAGGAGAGTGGAGTGGAGTGGGATGGGACTAGAGGGTTTTCCTTGAACTCCAACAGGCATCCTGGGCCCAGCCTCCAGGCAGGGAAGAGTATTAGCACTTTGAGAGTCTCGCTGATGGCGTCTGTCATTAGTCCCAGTGTGAGAAATCAGAGAGAAGCGACCCTGGGACGTGAGAGCCTGGGCCCTCATGGCGTAGGATCCCCCCCTTGTTCTCAGCTCAAACACAGTCTCCCAGGCTGAGCAGTGTTGGCAAAACAAGACTCCTACCAGCAACATCGCAGTCCTAGCCAAGGAGCCTGCCTCCTTCTGACTACTGTTGACATTGTCATCACCCATCACTGCTAAACAGAAATGGCAATACTGTAACGCCAACTCAGACGAAGGAAACAGTGTATCTGCCAATACTATTGATTTGCCATCCCCTAATTCCTCATGAATTAAAGCAGAGGTCAATTAGATTACGGCAGTTACTAGAAAGAGCCAAACGTACTGGCTTCACGCATTCAAAAGATGATCATTTCAAATTTAATTAAAAACCCACGCCTGAGTTAGGCTTTGTTTTCCACTCTCTGAGAAATTACATAACAGTATAAACAGCTTCAGACCCTGGGGACAGCCGCGGAGCCTCGGGATTAAATCTACTGGTGTTTCCTTGCGATATTTACCAGCAAATATGAGCTGAAAAAAAGAAAGCTTGTGCATCTGTTCACTGGGCAGGGACTGGAAATGTCCACCCCTGTGTGCACTGGGGCCCGATTAGCACTGTGTCAGCTCCCCCCGTAGTGAGAGAAACTGAACTCCCCAGGGCTCCCTTTGGCAGCCACACAGCTGACCCGGCTCTGAGGGGTCGGTTCCAGGACGCCCTCCTCAAACCCCAGTCAGTGGACGCCCGTGGCCCTTCCATAAAATGCTGCAGTATTTGTCACGCACATCCCGACTGCTGGGACCTCGGATTAGCCCGGGTCCCATCTCCGAGCACCTCTCTCTTGAGCCCCCTCTCTCCAGGCAGGATGAGCGGGTGAGCCCCGGACCCTGGCTGCGGCTCCTGAGCCCAGCTTCCTCTGAAGCCAGTGGATAAGCCCCTGCTCCTCCACCACGGGCAGCAGCCATCAGTCCAGGGGCAGGTGCCTGTCCGTGGGCTGCAGCCTTCTGCAGAGCCGGGGGCACCCAGCAGGGCCAGGTTACGCCAGGGCTGCTTCACCCTGCGGCTGCGGAGGCAAGAACACCCACCTACAGACGCAGCTCCTGGAGCCACGACCCCCGTCTGCGCTGACTCTCGCCCAACTCCGCCCGCATTGTGAGCTCGCTGTCGTCAAAGAGCAGCAGCCCCTGTGGCGCTGGGGACCCTCATTTCCTGACTCGCTGCTCATCAGCAGCGTTTAGCACGGCCCGAGGAGACGGCGCGGCAATCAGCCATGAAGTGGAGATGTGCCTTTTATGTGTCGAAAGGGATATTCTTTGCCAGGTCTCGGTCATCTGGTAAAGTATCCGGCAGCTTCTGGTTATGAAAGAACCATTTAGAACCGGTGTTGCTCGACTCAGATGTTGCCATGATAAAGCATTTTCTGTCTCTCAACCACTGAAAAATAGTGTTTCTCCAAAGGAAATCGCCCAGCGGCCCACATTCTGCTTTCTGAAGAGGAATATTAGCTTTATTTTCAAATGTTTTCCAGGGGAAGTGCTTCTGACATTCTCTGAGGAGTAGATGAATGTTTTCCTGGGCGCTGATTTGACAGCCACATATTTCAGCTGCTTAACGAATAAATTGAAAGAAGTGCAGTGCCCCCTGGTGGACAACGCGCCAACCTCCTCCAGCCTGAAGACCACCGGGCAGGTGGCTTGAAGAAGGTTCTCCAGCCTCAGGAAGGGCCAGCCGGCATCGCAGCACCTCGGCCGGCCACAAGGACGCACCGGCAGCCCAGCCAAAACAGAGCGGAGCCCCTACACACAGAAAACCACAGACCCAGAGCTGCCAACTCACTCTCCTGGGCAGCTGCCGACGTCAAGTCATTGACCAAAACAGTTACTGCCTGAGACCCATGCTGCCAGGAATCCCAGAACTAAAATTAATATCTGTGTTTTTGCTAATTAAGCAATGTAAATTCCACTTGGAGATTTCTGTGATTCCAATGCACATATTAGTTATTTCTTTGAACTCTGCCCATTTCTCTGTAATATCTTCCTTCTTTGATCCTGTGAAAACTGTTGCTGGCAAGGCTCTGCCACAGGAGAACGGGGAATGAACTCAAGATCATCAAAACCCGCAATTAGAGGCAAATTCGTTTTATGTGTTTGGCAAACCTTGCCGTTTGACGGAATTAAATACCTTGTCACACTTGAGATCGATGATAATGGGAAATGATGGATTATTCACAAGGAGGCAGGACAGAAGTAACTACTGGGTCTGTTTCCAAACGGAGAATAAATGCAGCAACAATTTAATATGGGCCGATTGCATATGCACTACTGACGGTGAGGGTTTAACAGGCTCTGAAACTCACAACGTAACAAGTGGAGTGGCTTTGTTGCTGAAGCGAGGGTCCTCACCAGGTCCGGAGACTCTGAGTCTGAGTACAAATTCTCCTATCTACAGACGGGCGCAGTCGCTTCGAGCTGCAGCGCTGTGTTGAAGTCTCCTGCTGCACACCACCTAAACCCCCCATTAGAAGACTGGCTGAGAGGGATGAGCCAGGTTTGCAAAAGTGGTACCTTTGAGAGGAAGGGAAGCCTCCGGAGAGGTTGGGATAAGCACACAGGTGGCTCCAACTGCATTTAATGTGTTCTGCCCAAAACTGGCCTTGGGGTCTTAGTCCACAACCTTGGAGAGTAGGAGCGAATGGGAGGAGACATGCAGAGCTGGGTCGGGAGATGGGAAAAGTCATCAGACCACAGAGCAAATCCAGCTGGTGTGAGAGAAAGGCGGCTGACGTGTGTATGCGTGTGTGTGCACGTGTGTGCATCTGTGTACCTGTGTGTGCATGCGTGTCTGAGGTGGCCATGATGTTGGTACGTTCAGGAGGGTCAGGGTGGCAGCCGCAAGCTCAATTCTCACTCAACCCAAAAGGCCAGTGCTGTCTCTGGGGGATGGAAATATTTAAAGTGGCATTGTTCTGTGGACAGCGTCAGGGACCTCGTTCTCTGCGGGCAGTCCTGTGGGTCAAACCTCCCCTGCCCCTGCCCCTCAGGATGTCCCCCCTCTCCCGCTCATAGCCTCCATGTATTTGCAGCCTCTGGCTTCAGGGGTGAAAGGTCATCTGCCTCTGTCCTCCATAGGGCTACTGAGATTCTGGCCCTGAGCCCCAGGTGACTCTGTGGCCGGCTCTGCCCACAAGAGACGGGCTGGGCGTGGGACGTGGCCAGCAGTGCCGGGCACCTCTGCCCAGCATTTTTCCAGTCTGGGTCCTCCCGGCGCATGACCCGGATTCTCGTCTGGCTGCACTCAGGGGAGTCATCCTCACGAAGCCATCTCCTCGGCCTCCCGCCTCCATCACCCAGGGTTCCCCAGGCGTCTGCGCTCAGATGCGCCTTTGTCCCATCATCTGGAGCCTTCTGCAGGGTGTCAACCCCATGAGTGCCCCTAGGCAGGGCCCCCTGCTCCTCCAGTGTCTGCATCCAGGGCCCGTGGTCGAATGCACACAGCCTGGTTCTGGCCGTGTTCCAGCGCCCAGCGTCCCTCCGCTCCTTTCTGTACAAACACGTTCCCAGCTGGTTTGCGCTGAGACTCGGCTCTGAGTTGTTAGTCCGGCAAAGAGCATGGCGGTGGGCAGGGCCTGGCAGGCGGGGGCCTGGGGATCCTTGTCCATCACATTCACGGGAGTGCAGCTCCCTAGCAGGAGCGCGTGGGTCACCCCTGCAGTGCGGTGCGCTGGGGGCGGTGCAGCAGAGCCAACACCCCGGCGACACCCACACTCTGGGGATCCAGGGCTTCCAGGTTTTGTCAGAGCTGACAGCATGGTCTTGGACAGTCAGCAACTCCGACAACTAGATCTGGCTGTTTTAAAGTCAGCTTTAGAGGGAGAGGCAGAGAATCCTGGACAGGTTTAACAACCCCTTCTCGGCACAGATCGCAAAGAACGGAATCAGGATTCTGAAGAGGTGTGTGCAGTCCCGCCTTCGCTGCCCTGACTTGCACAAGAGCCAGGAGGTGACACGCTAGGGTCACTGATGGGTGCATGGATCAAGCCAGCGAGGCACAGGGGAGCACGGAGGACCTGCACTGGATGAATTGGCCCCTCACCGAGACCACACATTGTCTGGGCCCACTGATAAGCAATGCGCAGAAGAAGCAGATCTGTAGACAGGGTGGATGCTACTGGGATAGGGGGAGGCTACTGAGCTAGGCAGGGCCTTGTGGAGGGACAATGGGCATGGCTCTGGGGCCGGTGCCCACCTGGGATGCTTGCAGAGTTGAGAACACAGCAGACACGCTGACCTGGGCACTGTAAGTAGGTCGGGCTCACAGCACAATGATGCTCTTTTACTTATTTATTTTTTTATTAATGCGCTCTCTCAGACAATGTTTTTCCTTTATTTTTAAAGATTTTATTTATTTAGTTGAGAGGTAAAGTTACGGACAGTGAGAGGAAGAGACAGAGAGAAAGGTCTTCCATCCTCTGGTTCACTTCCCAAATGGCCACAATGGCTAGAACTGGGCCAATCTGAAGTCAGGAGTCAGAAGCTGCTTCCAGGTCACCCACATAGGTGCAGGGGCCCAAGGACTTGGAGCATCTTCCACTGCTTCCCCAGACCACAGCAGAGAGCTGGATGGGAAGAGGAGCAGCCAGGACTGGAGCTGGCGCCCATAAGGGAGGCCAGCATTGCAGGCGGAGGCTTAGCCCATCACACCACAGCGCTGGCCCAGTGACACTGTTTTCAACAGAACAGGTGCGGGGATGAGTTTTGGGGTGTGGCAGCTGGAGCCCATCGTCAAGCTCCCCTTACAGTGCTGCTGTGACTGCCCTGGGCGTGGCCACGTCTTCCTTCCCCAATTTCCCTGGCTTAGTTCCCGGGGGTGCTTGCTGGATTGCACACCAGCGATAGAGAAATATCCCCAGGACCGACAGCGTGTTGTTGGGTTGTCACTCTGAGCCCTGGGAAGTCGGAGTAGACGAAAGCTTGGAAGTGGATGGGTCCCAGAAGTGGGCGTTGTGAGGGTCTCCAGGGACTGTGGGTGGGCTGTGTATGTCACCATGGGTGGGAGTGGGTGTGTCACCACAGGCTATGAGTGGGCCGTGAGTGTCACCAGAGGCTGTGAGTGGACTGTGTCACCATGGGTATGAGTGGGCTGTGTCACCATGGGTGGGAGTGGGTGTGTGTCACCACAGGCTCTGAGTGTCACCATGGGTGGGAGTGGGTGTGTGTCATCACAGGCTCTGAGTGTCACCATGGGTGGGAGTGGGTGTGTGTCACCACAGGCTGTGAGTGTCACCATGGGTGGGAGTGGGTTGTGTCACCACAGGCTGTGAGTGTCACCATGGCTGTGAGTGGAAATGAGATGGACCATGAGGCTGTTGCTTTGAGCCAAGTGAGAGCTGAGAGTCTAGAATGTCCCCCTGGGAATTGTGGGTTACTGAGCCTGGGACCAGAGGTGCTGCCAGCAGGTGAGGTGCTGGGCCTGGGACCACCTGCTCGGCATCAGAGCGGAGGGGGGACCAGGGCGGCCAGGGCGGGTGGCAGGCTCCAGCACAGATGTGCTGCCCACAGCCAGGGTGCCAGCCTGCAGGGTGAGCAGAGGCCACCAGGGCCGTGGGGCTGGGCGGGGAGGCCGGGGACCACCGTGGGGCACTCTGCCTCCGTGAGGGGCTTTCTCAGCACTGGTGTACAGCGACGTCAACCTTGATAGACATCAACTCTTGTCGCAGGGAGTAAACTGACGGGATCCAGCCCCTGCTGTCTGGTTTTTTTATTATTATTATTTTGATAGGCATATTTAGACAGTGAGAGAGAGACAGAGAGAAAGGTCTTCCTTCCACTGGTTCACCCCCCAAGTGGCCGCTAAGGCCGGAGCTACGCCGATCCGAAGCCAGGAGTCAGGTGCTTCCTCCTGGTCTCCCATGCGGGTGCAGGGCCCAAGCAATTGGGCCATCCTCCACTGCACTCCCAGACCACAGCAGAGAGCTGGCCTGGAAGAGGAGCAACCGGGACTAGAACCCCGTGCCCATATGGGATGCTGGCGCCGCAGGCAGAGGATTAACCAAGTGAGCCAAGTGCCGGCCCCCCTGCTATCTTTTTAAAGATGGCTCAGGACAAGGCTACACCTTCCAGTTCCTCTGAGATGGCTGATTCTTCACACTTTCTGGAACACACCTCAAAGTCAGTGTTTACCCAAGAAGCCTATTGGTAGACATCTCACAGCCTTTCTGTGCCCAGCAGGGGGCCGCTCTCCTCCCAGTCTCGGGCCAGCACCTGCCACTCCTGCACCCCGGCCTCGTCAGCTTGGGGACAGGAGGTGCCTGCTTGCTCTGCCTGCCATGCCCAGCCCTGAACCCTGCCTCGTGCACTCTCTTTCCTTCTCCGTCGCCGTCTGGATCCTCCCCACCCCCCCATGCTCGGAATTTTAGCTCCTGGCCCAATCTCATGCCTTCAGCATCCTTCCCTGATAATATTGATCCAAATCATTCATCTCTTCAAGGAGCCTTTTTTTTTTTTTTGGTAAAAGTATTTTGGCAAAAATATTCCACAACCAAATATTACATCGCTGATATTATTTCTAGGAAAATGAACCTCATTTCTGAGAAGAAACGACTCTGACATTGGCACAAACAACTTTCTCTCTCAGCATCTATCATCTTGTTTCATACGTGATTGTGTGAATGTGTTTGCACAGCTTTTAGGGCATACTTATTTATAATTAATTAATTTTTGAGAGAGAAAGGTCTTCCATCGGTTGGTCCCTTCCTCAAAGGCCATGAAAAGCCAGGAAAGACGAGGCTGGAGCTGGGGTCTGGAACTCCGTGCGAGCTCTCACGCAGGGCGCAGGAACCTAATTACCGGAGCCGGTGCCACTGCCTCCCGGGGGGGCATTAGCAGGAGGCTGGAGCCGGGAGCTGCTCCTGGAGGGTGGGGCTGTAAGTGGCACCTCCCTGCCAGGCCACCGCCCACCTCAGTGTGCACTCATTCTGTTTCTTCTTTAAAAGCCACAGAGTGGCGTACGGGGACCTACACAAGTCACGCACATGACACCTAAGGATGCTTCCACGTTACACCGTGGGTATGGCATGAGGTAGGGGTTCAAGTGTAAGACGTTTTTTCTTCTAGAAACCCAACTTCCTTATCACATTGTTATTAATTTCCAATTGCATTCTGTTGCCAGCACTCTCGGATGTCAATCCCCGGGCCGATCTGGGCATTCGGAGAGTTCCGTGGGTCAGCTTAGCTCCCTCATTCCCTGCGCTAGAATCCAATCACCACGCGGAAACAGCCCATCCTGTAATTGGTGTAAAGCCACCTTTTTGCTTTCCCTTTAATAATTATCTCTGTGATTCTGAGCTTCGCAGAATCCGCCCCTTAGCCCAGCCTTGATTCCAAGATGGTGCTCTTCTGGGCTGACTGTCATTGAGCGCGAGCTCTCTGCCAAGCCCGTGGAGGTCTCCTGAGCAGAGGCCTTGCCACGGGGCTGGGCAGGAGCCGGGGTTTGGACGGAGTCCCGGCCAGCCCCGCACCCAGCAGCAGGGAGATGCCAGTCTGCAGCAGAGCGCCAGCAGCAGCGTCCGGTGCATCTGCTGCCCGAGGATACGGCTCCCCACGGCCACGGCAGAGCGCCAGGCTCAGGGTTCAGAGCACAGCAGGTGTGTGGTAAGTCCTAACTGACGTTATTATCACGGGTGAATCCTGGCAAGCTTCATAATACCCCACAGATGCATGCATCAGGATTAGCAGCCAATGTAGGTGAAGGTCAGGCAGAGCAGTGGTTTCCCTCACTAACATCGGGTGAGGACTCCGCTTCCATCTCCCCAGCGACGGCCTCGCTTTGCCTCTTCTTCTCTCCCGCGTCCCTCTCACATCTCTGTGCCGCATAACTACAGGCTTGGGGGAGGGACAGTGGCGGATGGATTGAAACTTCTGCCGCAGCTGACATGGTCGGGGCGTTCTAGGAGAGCAATGAACTTCCAGCATGTTCGTCCGTCCATTCCGGAGGATGGACATGACCGGAAGCCTTGACACGGAGCAGAGTGAATGCCGGGGGCACAGGATGTTTCATGTGGGAGTTCAGGATGCGTCCGTCACTCGTGGCTCTCTCAGCGAGTCGGAGAGTGCACGTGAGGATGGCTTCAGGAAGAACGGGGACGGAGAGGAAGGCTGCGGCTCCCCAGTGATGAGCTCAGCTGCTTCTTTCTAGTCAACTCGAACCTCTCTATGCGACTTAGTGGCTTCCAGTACGTATGTACGGCGGCTAATTCAATTCAACTTGACAAAATGACAAAGAAGAAAGCCTCAGATGAGGGATGTGCACACACACACGCACACACGCGCACACATGCACACACGTGCACACACACATGCGCACATGTACATACACACGCGCGCACACGCACACACACACACACACATGCACACACACGGGAGCTTCAGAAGCCCCCTCCGGCACTGAGTTAAGCTTTCAGAGGAAAGATGGTTCAACTAGAAAAAACACACTCCCTTTGTTTTGTAAGAAAGACTGAAGCTGTCTACAAATTGGCTACGTGGGGTTGCAAATCATAGAAATCTTCCCGGTGTCTCAGTCTCTACCAGAGCAGAAAACCCGATGCTAGACTGGCAACTGTGAAAGTGAGAAGTGAGAGTGCTGTGGCAAGGCCTGTGTCCAGACGACCTCGTCCGCTGCTGCAGGCGCCTGGGGAGAATGTGCGTATATGTTTAGAATATACTTAGAATCCTGTAGAAAATCAGCTTGTGGAGAGTGAGTGCAGCGGTGTGAAGCCAACTTGGGAAACAGGTCTGCGGCTGTGCGGCAGTGCTGTCTGCAGTGTTCACGGATTCACGTCCAGGTGCCGACCAGCAGCAAAGCTGACTGTGGGTGACTAGAGAGGAGCCTGTCACACCTACTGTCCCCACCCCGAGTGATGGCTCTGCGCTACCAACAGTCAACGGATAGCACGCGATCCTGTGACTCCCAGAATCTGCTTTGACTTTGTGTCCTCAGTAGGGAAAAGATTGTATTGATTATTTGAGAGGCAGAGTTACAGACAGAGACAGGGAGAGAGGTCTTCCATCTGCTGGTTCACTCCCCAGATGGCCTCAATGGCCAGAGCTGAGCTGATCCGAAGCCAGGAGCCAGGAGCTTCTTCTGGGTCTCCCACATGGGTATGTGGGCCCATGGACTTGGACCATCTTCTACTGCTTTCCCAGGCCACAGCAGTGGAGCAGCCAGGACTCAAATCGGTGCCCATACAGGATGTTGGCACCGCAGGCAAAGACTTAGCCCACTATGCTACAGCGCCAGCCATGGGAGTTTATTTTAAAATAGATGTTGGATTAAAAAGAACTCTGTCATTGGGAAATGAACTGGCGAGGGTGAGAGCCAGGGATCCGGAAGGTCTGAAGTCATCTTGCTGACTTTCACAAACTAACACGTGGGGAAAGGTGTGGGAGACATCGGGCAGTTGAGGAGCAGCGACCACTGAGAACGGAGAAGGCTGAAGCCCTGTGGCTGCCTCAGCCCACTGCCTGGAGGAAGCTCTGGAGCAGCTACGTCAATAGGAAACCCTGGAGTCGCAATTTCTCCCAGTGGAAGAGGCGGAGCTGGGGTCCCAGAGGTCGGAAGTGCCGAGCTCCCGGGGTAGAGTGGATGAAAAGACAGAGTTGTACCAACCCCAAACCCCTGTTCTAAGTAGACACGCTCCTTGCATACTCCTCGTCACACATTAAAATCAACTAACTCAAAATGCACCTTGGACCTACAAAATCCGCAGAGGAGAGTTTAGGGGGAGAGTCTGAGTTCAGAGGAGTCGAAGATGTGCGTACTGCGCCATCTAAAGCACGACTCACGACAGATTTTCTAAAAAAACATTTACTCATTTGGGCCAGGCTGTGGCGCAGTGGTTTGATGCTCTGGCCTGCAGTGCCGGCATCCCATATGGGCGCTGGTTCAAGACCGGGCTGCTCCACTTCTGATCCGGCTCTCTGCTATGGCCTGGGAAAGCAGCAGAAGATGGCCCAAGTTCTTGGGCCCCTGCACCCATGTGGGAGACCCAGATGAAGTTCCTGGCTCCTGGCTTCAGATTGGTGAAATTTTGGCTGTCATGGCCAATTGGGAAGTGAACCATCAGATGGAAGACCTCTCTCTCTCTCTCTCTCTCTCTCTCTCTGTAACTCTTTCAAATAAATAAATAAATCTTTAAAAAATATTCACTCATCTGGTGGAAGGCAGAGTTATAGAGCTGGGGCGGGGGCAGAATGATATTTTCCATCCGCTGATTCACTCTCCAAATGGCCACGATGACCACAGCGAGGCCAAGACGAAGCAAGGAGACAGGAGCTTCTTCCAGGTCTCCCACGGGGGTACAGGGGCTCAAGGACTTGGGCCACCTGCTGCTCTCCCAGGCCACAGCAGGGAGCTGGATCAGACATGGGATACCAGCATCAGAGGTGGCAGCTTAACCTGCTATGCCACAGTCTGGTCCACACAACAGTTTTTTTTTTTAAACAAAATATTTGATTTAACAAAAATTAAGATCTGCTGATCTAAAGATAAAAGTGAGTGTGTTTGTGAATTATGTATTTATCTGATAAAGGACGTGGAGACAAAGTGTATAATCCCCTCTCCTGAATAACGTGAAATCAAAAAACTTAATAGAAAAAAGAGGATTTAATATAAATTCACAGGATGCTAGGCATTATTATCCATCAGAGATATGCAACATAAAACCACGATGAGATAGACCACGGCACAAATCTTCCCCACACCAATCACTAGGGGAGGCACACAAAGCAATTGGAGCCCTCGTGTATCACCCGGGAATATGAGAAACACACATTCCTTGTGATACTTTGGAAACAGTGTGGCTGTTCCTTATAAACTTGACTTACCCTATGACTGAACTGCTAGACTCGAAAGGTATGTGCCCAAGAGGAATGAAGACATGTGCCCATATAAGCTGTTTATAAACGCACAGAGTGCATTTGTTTGCAGATGCTAAGAAAACTAGAAGTCGCCTGAATGTCTATCGACAGGTGAACAGATAAACTTCATATCACATATCCACAGGACGCCCAGTACTCAAAAGCAATGAGCAGCCGACGCAGCGGCCAGCATGCGTGACTACCCAGTATACACGCCGAGCGGAAGCAGTCAGACACGGAGAAGCTGCACGCTGCCTAACTCCACTCGCGCAGAACTGGGACAAACCCCACGAACACGCGGTGACAGAAAGCCAACCGCGCTTTCCTGGAACAGGAGGGAGGAAGTGCAGAGGGGCCTGGCAGAAAGCTGCGGCGTGATTGACGTGTTCGTTATCTCCACTGCGGTAATGTTTTCGTGAGTATAAACATGTCAAAACATATCAACTTGTTCACTTTGAACAAATGCAGTTTATTGTATGCCAATTACAAGGCAATAATGTTGTAAACAGATGCAATCTTGAAAGATGATCAAGCGCCCTGCGGAGGGGAGAAAATAAATCGCTCGAACTAAAAGCACTGTGGCATGGGAGCTGCGTGGCTCATCCATCGTGAAAACGGGGCTAAAATGTAAACGCACACGTGTTGTTCTCTCCAGGCAATTTGCTTGGTAACCCATCGGATCCAGATCCTTGATACTTTGGATGCTGCTTCAAGGAAAACAAAGTAAGGATTAATCATGTGATGTTTAGCTTAGGGATGAGCTGCTGAGTTTAATTTCCTAATTTGTTTTCTGGAAACATGATTTGCATAGATGAATACGTGCGCAGTTGCATTTTTGATATCGCCCTCAGGGCTACTTATCCGGAGAAGACAGGCGAGCCATTATTCACTTCTCTGAACTCCCCTTCAGTCAGGGGGCGGTGGCGGCCCTGACCTCTGGGCGGAGGAGCTGTGCAGTGTCACCGTTAGGCTCTGGCACTGAGAAGTCTTCGGTGGAAGAAGTCTCGCTGTTGGCTTTATATCGTTCCATTGGCAGAGCTTCACTGTCGAACAAATGTGCCCTGGGCTTTCTCCCATCTCCATCTGTATTCACTACTGTCTTACCGTCAGTCACTGGGGGAGGTCACAGGACACAGCCGGTTCGCCTTGCTCACCTGTCCCGACCTGCAGGGGGCGCTGCTGTGGAGCCCTCTCACTTTCCCAGACAAGGCTCTGGCCTGTGGCTTCCTGTCCACCCTCCGCCCACAAACACCCCCTGGGAGACAGCGTGCAGCCTGCGCTCGCTCGCTCGCTCTCCCAGCTCCAGGGATTTCTGCAGAGATCTGCCGTTCTGTTTGTGTGCAGCTCAGCCTGAATCTGCCCCATGAAGAGTAGCCATGGTAATGTCGTTCCTTCCACATACGTCAACTTGCCAGTACAATTGTTACATTCGCTTGCAATAGAAATTTTGGAGGAAACCAACACTTATAGGAGGAAAAGTAACTATTGTACCTTATCCTACCACCAAGGTAAAAGCGCAAGTTCCACTTAGCAGTGGTTTGTAAGATGTTTTGGACTTTAACAAAAACACAGTAGCAGGCATCAGCAGAGAAGAGATCAGGCAGACGGAGGAACCAATGAGCTCAGTGCCAGGCTTCCGGAAAACGCACAGCTGGAAGAGGGAACGGGGAAGGCTCACGACGAGGAAAGCTGATGGGAAACGTGGGATAACATGAACATGGCAAGTATTTGAGTCGCTGCGGTTCAAGGCAGACTTGAGAACACCAAAGGGGCAGAGACCATACTCAGACATCACGCCAGGACACTTCCCCAACCTGCAGAAAGATACGACTGTCCAAGCCCGGGAGTCAGGGTCAACCCACCCAAGTCCGCCCCGAGACATGCTGCAATCCAGCTCTCTAGGTGCAGGATAGCGAGGCTCCCAAAACTGCAAGAGAGAGGAACACGGAGAGGGTCCCGGCTGCCGGGCTGTAGACTTCTTGGCAGAAGCCTCACACGCCAGGAGGGAGCGGCGCCGGACCTGAGAGGCACGGAGGGGAGCCCTTGCCAGCCGAGAACACGCTCCCAGCGAAGCTGTCGTCAGATACGGGAGACACAGACGTTCCCACCCGAGCCCAAGCTGAGAGAGCGTCTCGCCAGGTGTTCCCACACTAGCCCAAGCTGAGAGAGCGTCTCACCGCAGACCTGGTTGCAATAAACGTGATGGGCAGCTCTTCAAACCCAACAGGTTGCTCCTGAGTAAGAAGAGAAGAGCAGCAGTCCGCGAGCTCGCGGGCAGGGGTAGCTACCCCAAAAACTCAGACTGCTCTGGCATTGCAAACTCGGCATGCAAATCCTTCCCGTCTTCGCTGTGAAGACAACAGTTACAATTACCCACGAGACGGAAAGAGGACAGATCAATACCAAAACTTCAAAATGCGGGAGGAACGGAGCGCGGAGGTGGAATTCATCAGGATTTCTTGTCTCTTGGGCTTTCTGTCTCCTTTCCTATTTTTGTGATCAATGTGAAGCTGCTGTCTCCTCGAGATAGCTTGTTGGAGCCAAAAGAAGTTTTTGGTAAACGTCAAGGTGACCACAAAGCAAAATCTACACATAGACGTACCAAAAATACTAAGCATGGAATTCTGTACACCACTAAAGAGAATCACTTAACCACACAGGAACGTTGCAATCTAGGTACAAAGAAAGAGAAGAACCACAATAAAATACAAAACAAGTGTCAAATGGCATCTTACCCATCACTAATAGTAGACCTACCCGAAGACGCTGACTCCGACACAGTTGAAATAGGGGACTTTTAGCTTCCACTTTCAGAAATGAGCAGCTCATCTAGATGGAAAATCAACAAAGAAACATCGAGTTAAATTCCACCCTGGATCATTTGGACCCAACTGATGTCTACAGAACTTTCCGGAATACACATCCTCCTCAGCAGTGCATGGACATTTTCCAGGGTAGATTATGTGTAAAAGAATGTACCTTTTGCAAATGTAAAAGAATGGGAATTATGAGAACGAAAAATCACACAGAGAAATGAGTATCATTTCTAACCACATTGCAAAACAACTAGAAATAAATAATAAGAAAAATACAAACTCCACAAATACATAAAATTAAACAATTCTGACTCCTAAACAAGAAAGAAATCGAGAAAATTTAAACATTTTTAAATGAGTAAAAGTGAGAGCACAATAAACCAGCAAACGTGTGCAATGCAGCAAGAGCAGTGCCAAGAGGGAGGTTTACAGCAATCAATGCCTGCATCAAAACCGGAAAAAACCGGAAAAAACTGGAAAGATCTCAAATAAACAATTTATTGCTGCTCCTCAAGGCAGTAGGAAAAGAACAAATAAAGTACAAAATTGGTAGAAGAAATAATCAATGAAATAAAGAACTGATTCTCTGATAAACCCTTAGCTACACTAACCAAGAAAAAAAGATAAAACTTCCAAATACATAGAATTAGAGATGAATATGGAGACAATCCCACTGACACCACAGAAACACAAAAGGTCGTTAGAGATTACCATGACAACTGTACAGCAACTTGTTGAATAACTTAGGAGAAACGGACACATTCTTGGACACGTACATCTTATCCAGACTGAATGATAAGGAAGCAGTATACTTCCACAGACCAATGATGATTGAATTATTAATTTTTCTCTTTTTTGTAATTTATTTATTTGACAGACAGAGTTAGACAGTGAGAGAGAGACAGAGAGAAAGGTCTTCCTTCCGTTGGTTCACCCCTCAAATGGCCGCTATGGCTGGAGCTGCGCCAATCCGAAGCCAGGAGCCAGGTGCTTCCTCCTGGTCTCCCATGGGGTGCAGGGCCCAAGCACTTGGGCCATCCTCCACTGCACTCCTGGGCCAGAGCAGAGAGCTGGCCTGGAAGAGGAGCAGCAGGGACTAGAACCAGCGCCCATATGAGATGCTGACGCCACAGGTGGAGGATTAACCAAGCGAGCCACAGTGCCAGCCCCAAATTATTAACTTTTTAAAAATTCCATCAAAGAAAAACCTAGGACCAAACAGCTTCGCTGCTGAATTCTACCAAACATTTAAAGAAGAATTAACACTGATCTTTCTTCAACTACTACAAAAAAAAGTAGAAGGGAATTTGTCCCAATTTATCCTATGAAGCCAGCATTACCTTGTCATCAAAACCAGACAAGGACTCAGCAAAAAAGAAAGCCACAGGCTAATGTCCTTGTTGAACATGGATGAAAAAATTCTCAACAAAATACTAGCAAGTAGGATCCACAGCACATTAAAAATGTCACTCCCCATGCTCCAGCGGGGTGCACCGCAGGGATTCATGGAGAGTTCAGCACGCAGAGAGGGGTAAATGGGCTGCACCGCATCAACAGGACGAAGAACAGAAATCTCAATACAAGCAGAAAAAGTATCCGATACATTTCAACATCACTTCAGCATAAAAAAAAAAATCTTTTTTCTGACCAAATTACGTATGGAAGGAACATATCTCAGAACAAGGGAGGCCATGTGGAACAAAGCGACAGTGGGCGCTGCACTGGACGGGGTGTAGGTGAGGGGTTCTCTCCAAGACAACTCCGCCCATGTCCAGCATTCTCATTTAACATGGCCCCAGAGACCCTAGGAGAGCTGTCACACAGGGAAAGACCTAAGGGCAAACCGGGAGGCGTGGCAGAGCCAGCACAGAGGGGCTGACGTCTGTGCGGGAAGTGATGGTGGTGGTGGGAGGGATTGTGGCGATGTCTGTGTGTTCCTGCTTCAGCCCTGGACGTAAAACCGTCACGTGCTAAACCAAGGGGTTATAATATGGAATACAGTACTGCCTAAGTAGACTGCTAATGTCCACAGAACTTCAGAGAAACCCGGGCATTGCAACCTGTGGATGGCGCCACAATATTTACATCCCCTAGCTCATCGTCACTGTGCATCCCCTAAGATGAAAACGTGGGAGCAATAGAAGAATGCAAAGCTGGTTACTGAAAAATAGCGAACCCCTGCGCCATTGATAGCTCCTTAGTATTCACAACTCATAGAGTTTGGCAACAACATCTGTTGGAGTTGATTCGTTTCTGAGAGGATTCGTTCTGAGAGGAGGAGCGTGGTGGGGGCAAGAGGCACGAAGTCACCACCCAGACCCCGGGAGTTGGGTGAAAGCAGGCCAGAGGCAAGCAGCCTGCAGACTCATTTATTTCAGTTAGTACAGCAGCTTATATAGCCAAGGCAGCCAATCTGGTCAAGGGGCGGTCTATGCCCTAACCAATCACAGCCTGTTGTCTGTCAGGTTGTGTTGTCATGTGGTTTCTGAAGCCATCCAATCACGGCCTGTTGCCAGGCAGTTTCTGTTGTCAGTGGCCATCTTAGCATGACCTTTTCACCTCAGTGGCCATCTTGGCATGAACTTTTCACCTTCTCATTCCACCACAAACATCAGATACCAAGTCCCTACATTTTACTTTCGTTACAGCTCTACATTTTCTCCCCTTTATTTCAGGGGAAGGGATTTTGATCGTAATGATAGAGTCGAGTAGAAGACAATTACAGAGCCCGTGTGCAAGGTCGCGCCTGTCCACACCCTGACTTTCTATGAGCGCCTGTGTGAGCGTCTGTGGACACGTGTGTTGAGCACACGCACAGTTCTGCTCGTTAGATTTCCAGAGCAGAGCGCGACGGGAGTGCTTTGCTCAGAAAAATGCTGCTAGTGCAGGACAGAGAAGGCAATCAGGACACGTGGCTGTAGCTCAGCACTCTGTGAGAGGGCGTCGTTAAAGCAGAAAACTGGAAGTTACAGAAACGAGGTCGAAATGTAATTGGCGAAGAATTGCGGCACCAGCTCCCCCGTCCGAGGAAGATGCCTGTCTGCTCTGTGCTGCGAGCGGATTTCTTTGAGGGAGAACGTTTCCCTCGGTGTTAGTTGTCAGGGTTTGCCCCAGCACGCCCCGGCCTGGCGGCAGACCTGCGACGGTGCGGGCCGCCGGATGTGGTTCCCAAGCCACAGGAGTTTGGGGCAGACAGCAGCAGAGACGTCTGACATTAAATGACTCCCCACTCAGGTTCGGGCAACTGAAGAGTGCATGGCACTGCTGGTCTCTTGGCGTCAATGCGGGCGCCATGGTTTGCGCTGTGAGAGGTTTCGACGTGAGAAAGCTGAGGCACGAAGCAGCGGCAGAGCCGTGAGCCAGTGCCGTGAAACTGCTTCTGCCAGGTGTGGTTTGGCTGTGGCGTGCAAGGCGTGAGCGGGCCGTCCGTCACACGCAGCCGATCCGACAAAAACAGCGGGAGCCTTCATTTTCTTCCGGCGAACGTGGGCTTGGAATCGTGCCCGTGGATAGCTGATGTCATCTCAGGCTGTCATGGAAGTCAGGACCACGGGACAGCACACAGCATCCTTGCCGCAGCGTGCAGGCCTGGGTGCCTGGGTGTTGATAGGTTGACAGCTGCCTGAGAACGGGACTCGCGTATCCAGACGTTTGGATGGGTTACGTGACCCTCCCTTCGTGCTTCTACGTTTCCTCTGAAAGCATTGCCCCGTGCATAATTTAAAATATCGTTAACTGCATGTTTCAGAGCTCGGCTGTCAGGGACCGGCGCCTCAGGGTTCCCTTCCTGAAGCACCTGACTTCCGGCCCTGACTCCCGTCCCTGCTAATGTGCACCCCTGGGGGCAGCGGGTGATGCCTGAGAAGTTCCTGCCACCCATGTGGGAGACCCCGATGGAGTTTCTGGCCTTGGCCTGGCCCAGCCCCAGCTTCTGCAGGCATCTGGGGAGTGAACCAACAGAAAGCAGCTCTTTCCCTCTGCCCCCACCCCATCTTTGAAATAAATGAGTAAGTATTTTTTGAACGCTGACAAGCAGCACGTGGCGCCAGCAGAGCGTGGTGTCCCCCTTTCCTCCTCCAGGAAGCTCCTGCTGGACCTGACTGCACTTCCTGGGAGCTGCACTGCCCTCTGTGGGCCTCTGCACCTGCAGCCTCTCCCCTGGCCGGGGTCAGCCCTGCCCTGGGGCCAGGCTTCCCTGTGCTGCTGCCCCACTGTGATCCGCTATAGACGCGCCCACGGTGAATGCCCCCTCCCCCGCTGTGCCCTGGCACCTGTTTCCCGGGGAAATTAACTGCCATAGAGGATGCACTGCACCGGCACGGGAAGCAGACACGGACGCCTCGGCGTCCACGATGGAGGAGTTCTCCCATGAGTCTTCCTGCTTGCTGAAATCCAGTCTGAGAGGTAACTCACGGCGCTCCTCCCCGTGATCTATCCACGTCGGTGTGCACTCCCCTGGCCGGGACTCATAACTCACTCGGCCTCGCAGCCCTCTGCGCCCTCAGCAGTGTGGCAAGCAGCCATCACTGCTAGGCGGGTCTGGAACTGGCAGGTACGTTCGCAGCAGGAGTATCGGATGAGCGTGCAATGCACTTCCCGCTGAGCCCCCATCACCTCCTCGGCTGTAGATCTCCACGACCCTCCTGGACACCCACAGCACATGGACGTGGCTCCTGCAAGCCGTGTGCACTGCTGCGGCTGCCGTCCGTGCACGCGGTGTGAGGGCTCGGGTAACAGGCACAGGAGAGGTGTGTCTCAGAGCTGGGAGCCGGCCCAGAGCCAGCGGGCGTCTCCCGTGCAGAGAAACGCCTTCTGTCCCAGGTCACCGGGCTCCTTGCAGGTGGACGCAACCTCTCCCTCCTCTGGCGAGCTCTGGTTTTTGACTGTTGATGTTTTTGTTGCTATTGACAGTGTTGCCTCTCGATCCGGACACTAAGCAAGAATGTCATCAGGAATCTCTCCGTGAGCGTCAGCCTGCATTACCTCCGTCCCGAGTTTCCCGTCGGGCACATCTCCAGAAACAGCAGCTGAAGGGGCCAGCCGCTGAGAAACACCGATCTGGGGGAGACAGAACCAGCGCAGGCCGATCAGCCTCACCGCGGTGCCCCCGTGCGAGACCAGGCTCCAGGCACTAACAGAGGAGGCGGCCTCCGGAAAGCTACACATTCGGGTAAAATTCACGTATTTTCCATTGCAGAGGCGCTGCCTTGGGGTATAAAATCCCAGACTTGATTGGCTCCTGTGCTGTTACTTAGGAGTATTTTGTGGGAGAGAATGATACGCATGATACGCTCCAGTCCTCACCTGTAATTTTTAATGATTATGTATAGCGCTGGTCGTTTGCGTGTTGGATTATATTAATACACGTTAGACGTCTCCAATAACAGATAGCTTCCCCACACATCTCATTTATTTTACGACCTCCTTTTGTTACAGGTGTGTGTTGTACCATAACACCTAATGATGTATCATCTAGAACAACATTTCTCTAACAGATGTGACACCATGGGGCCAGTATAAAATGCTTAATTTATGCATTTTAGAATTTATAGCGTGTTTTCAGACCACACAGAAAAGCTTATAGGATTCAGTGAGCAGATGCATTAAATAAGAATTAGTTTTGAGTCATAAATATTTAATATCTAATAAACCTCCACTAAAATCAGAAAATGTGTTGAAATCATAGAAAAAACTAGGTAAATAAGTGGATTGTCACACAATGAAAATGCACACCGAGTGGTTCATGGGTTCTCAGGGACTCGTGAGCTGTCCGGACGCGGGACATCGCTTCTCAGCAGCCGGACGTACCGGCTGACTAAACGAACACATGGACATGGATGCGTGCACACACCTGTATATGAACACAGGTGTGCGTGGGAACGTGCATATCCGTGTGTGTGTTCATGCACACATTTGAATATTTGCATAATTTCCCTTGTCCTTAAAATATTTCACATTGTAGTATACACGGATCAAAATTTCCCGTAACATATTTGGAAAAATCTGTCTCTAATTGCTCTGTTGTTCAGATGAGTCTCCTATCACACCATCAACATTTTGTCGGTTTATAAACTTGTTTTTAGGTATCTGTAATACAGTGGCAGAGCCTGGCCAAGTGTATCTCATCAAGGATAAGCAGTCCATACCTGCAGTGGCATTGTTTAGGATGATATTGCAAATATTGATAGCCGTTATCAACTGAACCTAATCAATTAATTAGACACCATTACTCTGGGGGAAGCCAGACTACTGGGGAGCTCCTGGTGTGCAGCTGAGGAAAGAGATGTAAAGCA
>CM027396.1:23828849-23902031 GCA_015711505.1 Sylvilagus bachmani
GCGAGACCCTCAAAGTGACCTTAGGGGGCCCTAGGGTGCACGTGGTGCAGGCAGGATCAGACAGACAGACTCCTGCTGCAGACAGCACCTCATTCCCCACAAGCCTCATCACATGTCCAGGATCCAAAGGCCTCATGCTTTGCATTTCAATTATTTATTGTTACTGAGTTGCAGCTTCCTATTCATAGAAAATTCCCCCTTTTGTGGCAACCTTTGAGAGTAATTACAAGGCACAAAACCCAGTGAATGAATCATCACAATATGTTTAATTAAATATTACCAGGTCTGGACACAGGAGAGGATTTTCATTATTCAGGGACACAAGTGGGCAGAGATTTCATTACATCCAGTATCTCTCACTTTCAACATAACAAAAGCACAATGGAAATAAAAATGGAATTCATCTTATTGATGTAATTTTGAGAGCAACTCATCTGCTTTATCATAACTAATAGAATTTTAGAGTTAGCAATTAAAAGTATTAAAAAACTTAAACTTGTAGGTAACTAAACCTAACCATGGTGGGGAAATGTGCTTATGTTGGTCATGAAAAGAGGCAAAGTTGCTTTAAAACTGTGAAGGAGGCCGGCGCCGCGGCTCACTAGGCTAATCCTCCACCTGCGGCGCCGGCACACTGGGTTCTAGTCCTGGTCGGGGCGCCGGATTCTGTCCAGCCAGATTCTTGCCCCTCTTCCAGTCCAGCTCTCTGCTGTGGCCCGGGAGTGCAGTGGAGGATGGCCCAAGTCCTTGGGCCCTGCACCCCATGGGAGACCAGGAGAAGCACCTGGCTCCTGGCTTTGGATCAGCAAGGGGCTGGCCGTAGCAGCTATTTGGGGGGTAAAGCAATGGAAGGAAGACCTTTCTCTCTGTCTCTCTCTGTCTCTCTCTAATTCTTCCTGTCAAAAATAATAATAAAAAAAACTGTGAAGGAGACAAAAACATGTAGCCACTGAATCCTGTTCCCGGGTTCTGCAGCTGTGTCATTGCTAGGAACGGGAGGGACAGCGACCCAGGGTCCGCCTGCTGGAGAACACATGTCCGGCAAGGTGTACTCAGCCCTGGGGGTGACGCTGATGCAGCATGGGGGAAGCCTCCACACACCCTGCCAGCGAGCAAAGCCAGCGCCAAGGCCACCCGCTGTGCCCCCCCCCCTCCCCCAGTGAGAAACAGAAGTGCACAAACCCGCAGAGAGGCTTGGTCCCAGGAGGGGTCAGGATTTGAGACAAACGCTAACGAGGCTGGGGGTTCTTCCCCAGGTGTGCTCTTGGCTGTAGGACTCCCTAAATCTACTAAAACCCATCGAATTCTGCACATTCACTGGGGGATTGTGTGGGGCCCTAGGTTTACCCCGATGAACTCATTTCAGCCTTGAATGGAAGACAAGGGCCACTCAAAAAGCCAGACAGCTTCAGAAGAAGCTCATTTACTTAGTTTTAGCAAAAACTAAATCCAATTGTATCTCTGTGCTTATTGAAAATTAAATAAAGCTTTTTATTCAAAAAAAGTCAGACATATAAACATCGCTCATATTCACGGGGTCCAGGGTGATGCTTGATCCGTGCCTCCTGTGTGTCACATCGAATCAGGGTAAACGCCTCTGTCTCGGCAGACAGTCAGCATCTCCTCCGGTGAAAATCTCCCCGAATGCCGGAATCCTACCTCCACAATTGTGCACTTCTCCTGGAGAGAGATCTGGCGCTTACTGGCGTGATTGGCATTGTCGGTGCGCCTTCCCCGATGTTTCCTTTTCATTCTTCCTGTTGCCGAGGATTGCCTTTCTGCCCGTTCTCTTTCTGCGGCTTTGCCGTGGGCACTGGGGCGCGCTGGCTTCCACAGGTGCAGAGCCGAGGGCCCACGCCCGCGCTCAGAGGCCCTTGGTTCCCGCGGACTCCCGAAAGCATCCCGGCCATTTTGGAACACATCGGCGGTTGAGAAAAACTTGATTCTGAGCTGTACCAAAAAAAATATCGTTGATGAGTGATAATTGTAGTCACCTAGCACTTCATACAAACCACTATTAGCTGGATTCTATTATTATGCCCACTTAAGTGGAATAATGTAGTTTAAATTAATTTTTGAAAATTAAAACATTAATTGTAATTCCCTCTTAGCTTATTAAAAATATTTTAAAATAAAATTCATTTTAACACTCTGCTTGTTAATGCAATTAAATTGGAAATCATCTTAGTGGTTTTTCTTAATCAGTAAAATTGCTTTTAGCAGTGACGATCTGATGGCACTAGAAGCCGATTGTTCATCACTGAAAGCCAAATGGTCCATCCACTTAGTCAGCCTCCTGGCGGGTTGTGCTTGGACTTCCGTGTTGTGCGTTCCTCGCCTTTCTAACCGGCCTGATGAAAGCCCAGCCCAGGTACTCCCACCCCAACCCGGCCTCACTTCCTGCCGCCCTCACCTACTCCAATCCTCACTTCTCCTGTGTTCACTGTTGCATTCCTAGCACTTCCATTCGACCTGTTTGTTTACTTCTTTGTTTCTCAGAGGGGCAGAGAGATAGAGACCACCAGACACAGCTGGACCTCCCATGCACTGGTTCACTCCCCAAATGCCCACAGCAGCCGGAGCTGGGCCAGGCTGGAGTCGTGAGCCCAGACCTGGAGTCAGGCCTCCCCCGTGGGTGGCAGCGACCCAAGTCCCTGAGCCGTCGCTGCTGCCTCCCAGTGAGTGCATCAGCAGGGAGCTGGAACTGGGAGAGGAGCTGGGGCTCGAACCCGGGCGCTTCGTCCTGGGATCAGGTGTCCACGCAGCCTCTCAGCCCAGACGTCAGGCCCCTGCCCCGCCCGTGCTGTTGACCAGCCTTTCCTCTGTCCTAGGTGCTGGATGGGACTTCCCAGGACCCGGCAGTGGGAGACCCCAGTGATCGGTGTCAGACAGGTTCCAGGCCCAAGAACCCCCCAGCTGGTTGTGCAAAGCAGCTGGAGAAGGCGGCCAAGCCCCACGCCCTCCAGAAACAAAGCAGAGGCCACAGGCGGTGGGGGCAGAGCGTGACAAACGCTAGGGCGCTGGGGAGGGAAGTGATAAGACTCGCTAACATTTCTTTACTATATTGAAAGATTCCCAGGGAATGATAGGTTCATAGAAAACTAATACAATGAAGAGAATAATTCCAAGGTAAAAGTATACAAAGCTATCATTGTGAAGTAATAAGTCCACGTTAGAATTTTTATTCAATCTGTGTGAGAATTCAGAAAAGAATAAGGGAAAGAGAAATCTGTGGGAAGGAAGAATAATGCAAATTTCTAATTTTTAAAATAAAAATTCAATAGATCTGTGTACGGTGGGAAAGGAGAATGGGATTCGAGAATATAGGAAGATACAGCTAAGAGAGGAGCCCTTACCCCTGGGGGTTGGGCTCAGAGCAGGAAAAGGACTCTTGAGCTTCACCTTTGTGGAACTAATTGACTGATGCATTACGATTAAAAAAAACCTTCCATTAAAATGAGACAGAAGGAGTTAATCTTTGCAAAGTCCTGGGCTGTGGTGATGTCAGCTCCCTTCTCATCTCCGTTTAATGAAAACTCTAGAGCTCGCAGCTGGCTTCAGAATCAGAGTCCATTTTTGAAGAGTTGGAGCCACAACTATATTTTTCATCTGTGTCGAAACCACCGGCAGAGGGACGCGACCCAATCAACCCTGGCTGAGGGTTCACCTGGCGGCGCAGGCAGAGCCAGCCTCGGTCAGCGTCCCGAGCACTGGATAGCAGTAAACACGAGACCACAGTCTGGCCCTCATGGAACTTAGATTTCAGACTGCAGAGACAGGAAGTGAGGAACGCACACCCTGCGTGAGTGGGAGGCTTGGTGTTCGTGGGGAGACAAGGGGACAGCAACGTGGACTGAGAGTGGAGTGGAGGATGGCGGAGCAGACAAGAGTCTGAACTGAATGGACAAGCAGAGCGTGGCAATCTAGAAACCAGTTTCTGGAAATTCACTTCCCTCTACTCTGTCCACAAACACTTTCCCCTCCAAACCGCAGCCCAGGACGGCAGCCGCTGGCTCGGGTCAGGGCCTGATGGGAGGGGTAGTGGCTGGAGGAGTGCCTGTTCTCCCTGGACCCCGGGGGAGATGCAGCCACGCCTCCGAGGAGTGGCTTAGAGACGCCCACCTCACCATCAGCACCACCAGGCCGTGGATGCAGCCCCAGCGCACGGCACGCTAACCTGTTGGGCTGCACACTGACCCAGGCGCACCTCTCCCGCCTCCCTGAGAGTCCTCCAAAGCCGAGGACCGGCCTGCGTGCCCCCGGGTGCTCCTCCTGTCTACTTCCAGTCTGGACAAGGGAGTAGCCCCTGCCCCAGGCTCTGGATGAGATGTGGGCAGGTGCATGGCGGCAGATGGCAGTCTCTGCTGTGAGCTGGGCTTCTGCAAGGCACTCAGGAGGCCTCCTCGGGACAACAGAGCGGCTGGGTACGGGGAAGCTGTGAGAAAGGACGGCTCATACCTGCACCCCCAACGGAAACCCCGAGACCCATTTGCCGGGCACAGGGACCATCTGTAGAGGCACAGAACATCTGTTCTCAAGCAGAGAGTGTCTGAGGGGCAGGTGAGAGCCCAGGCTCTGGGCAGGTGCATGAGTGAGGGTTTTAGCTCCATAGTTACCAACTGGTTAGATTGGAAAGGTGATTTATCTTTTCTGTATACCTCAGTTCACCTCCCTATGAAGTGGGGATGACGAGGATGGCATTTGCCTTATGGGTTCCAAGAAGATGCCGGGAACTGTTCAGCTGAAGCCCCTCAGCTGGGCGCTTCACAGAGAGAGGACGATGGCGTGCACGCACCTCGGGGCACACGCTCGGTCGTCCCCGCGGCAGGTGCGCTTGAAGGCATCTCGTGTCCTGTAGGACAGGGCCCGGAAGTAGGTGGCTCACAGGAGAGGCTCAGCGAGGAGGAGGCTTCCTGCCACAGAGGCCGGGCTGGGTCATTCACCCAGGCTTGTCGGACTCCAGAGAGCCTGTGGGTGCGAGGGAACCTGGACACTCCCGCAGCTCCACCTGGCTTAGCGGGTTTAACATGGGTGCTGGAGACAGCACCGAGCATGGTGTCCCACTACCGTCATGTCACAGCACATGTCCTTGACCTCGGGGGCTTCAAACAACAAACATCAGCCACCTTTCAGATCTGTGGGTCAGACACCTGCGCTGGCTCGGCTGGCCTCAGCAGGCTGGAGTCACTGTGGCCTTCGGGGTTGTGCTCCTTCCCGGCGCTCTGGGGGACTCTCCCGGCAGGTTCACCCAGGCGGAGAGCAGGTGCCATTCCTTGTGAGTGTGGGACAGACATGCTGGATACCTGCTGGCGGCGAGAGGGGAGCCACCGTCTGCTCCCAGAGGCATCTTCCAGTCCTTGCAGCTGAGCCAGAAACACACCAGCCCTCCTTGAGCCTGTGGTCTCTCCAGTGAGCGTTCGGGCTGCTTCTCTGGGACTCTGGATGCGAGAGAAGCATCTCTGCTCCCCAAGGTTCCCGCGGATTTCTTGGACGCTCGTAGATAAGCCAGGGTAGTCTCCCCAGCTCAGGTTCCAGGAGCTCAGGCATGTCGGCAAGACTCCGTTTCCTGAGGAGGATGGCGCGCTCTCTGGGGACACCCTGGGGACCATTGCTCCCGCCCCCTCGCGTTGTTGGGGCTCAGCTCACGTTAGGTGTCATCGTCAGAACTCTTCTTAACGCCCAGGTCCTCTCTGGGACGTCACCGCCAAGGAACTCCCGGCTGCAGCTCCATGTCCTTGTCCAAGGGGACACGGCCCTGGGCAGCAGGTTCAGGACCAGGGCCGTCCCGGAAAGTCTCCACCACACCTGTGTGTGCGTGCCTCTGGACGTGGATGGGGTTGCACTGCCAAGGGAACCTCTGGCTGCGTCTTCAGCAGTGGCCCAGTGTGGGGCCTCCCCGCCCTGCCCCTCCCTGCTGACCCCGAGGTCACTCACAGACAGCAGGTGGCTGCTTCCCGATGCGGGAGCAGGAAGCCGGGTGCACGGCGGTCATCGCTGCTTGACCATCAACATTCCGGAACCCACAGGAGCCTGGGATCTTGCGCACTGCAGAGAGCGTAGTTCTGGGATCCGTCGGCTGCTGAGGACCGGAGAGCAGCTCTTCCCAGAAGGGTCCAGCCTGGCCCACAGTGACCGCTGCCACTCCCTCAGCCAGTGGCGTCCGGAACGCCAACCAGGCCCCAAGAAGGTGACCAGAACCTCTGTACCGGAGCCAGCTGGAGCATGTGCCAGGAGCAGAAGAGCTGGTGTCGCCCGGGCTACAGACGCCAGAGCCAGCACTGCTCGGGGCCGGGTGTCAGGTGCCCAAGGCACCTACTCCCAGACACACGCGTGAGGAGACACACAGGTGAGGAGACACACAGGTGAGGTAGGAGACACACATGTTGGGAGACATTCATGTGAGCAGACACATGTGGGGAGACGCACGTGAGGAGCGGCCTCCAGACCCGTGGGTCGGATTGCAGAGCTGCAGGGCACAGGGAAGGCTGGGCTTGAAGCTGGGGTCCCCCAGCTGTGGACCGTGGGGGACTTCCTCAGGGGGCTCTCTCGTGGCTTCGTGAGGTTTCCCAGCTGTGAGTGTGGGTGATCTCAGGGGAAGTGCGGGGACCGCGGAGAGGGTGGCGTGAGGCAGCAGAGGTGGGGCTGCACAGAACAGAGACCTCACATGCCACTTCAGAAGGCGTATTGCGAGGTGCCTGCCCACAGCCACACACGTGTGCACACGTGTGCACATGCACGCACACACACAGACAGGAGAGAAAGTTGTTAACTGAAAAGTGTGACGTGTGAAAGCCAATCCCCGGCGGGATACACAGCGGGAGGAAGGCTAGTGAGGACAGAGCCGCAAGCACCCAGAGGGCGCTCGGTGCGCAGGGTCAGAGCCGCCCGCAGGAAGGCAGAGAGGCACCTTTGTGCTTCGTGTGTGGATTTACCGACACACGGAATAGACACAACTTGGAGACACTGACTTTAATTTCCCTTTTTCTACTTACGGTTACTTGAAATTTTTCACAAAACCAGTTTATATAATAAACATAAATAAACCTTAAGGAACTTGTATGAGGTGTAACCGCAATCACCCCAGAGCACTACACATACATATGCACACAACTCACACACATGCACACATGATGTGCTCACGTATACACACACTGCACACACAAGCGTATAACATTCAAATATGCACACACACTCATATGTACACAAACATACATGCATACACTGCACTCACGTGGTCACACATGTGTACACAAAGCATGCACACATTCAAACATGCACACGCTCACATGTACACAAATGCACATGCACACATGTGCACTCACACACTCACACACATGTGCACACAAACATACATTGACATGTAGATATACATGCACACACGTGCACTCACATGCTCACACATGCGTGCACACATGCACATGCGCACACTCATACACAATGCACACGCACTGCTCTGACACGTGCCTGCTGGTCTGGAGGTGCATTGTCGCCCCATTGTGCAGGCTGCAGCAGCGCCAGCATCCTGTTCTTAGTCCTGTGGCTCCACGCACTTACGATGGTGACACTGAGGGTGTGTGTTCCTTTTCCTGCGCGTCCTGTGCAGCAGCCCGCCTTCTCCATTTCTTGATATTTTTCCACTCAGAAGAGCTGAGCGTCCTCTGCAGACTTAATGATTTCCCGGAAGAAGGCTCCCTCGTCCCTGAGGGTAAGACAGGGAGGGCGCTGCTGCAGAGGTCGTCTGTCTGCTGTCGGCCGTCTAGAGATGCTGCCTCACGCTGCCTGCAGAGACGGACAGGACGGCGACCCCACCTCCGAAGCCTGAAGCACTCAGCACCTTGGCTGCCACTCCCGCGAGAGGCTTCCGGATCAAAGCTGAGCTCGCGGGCGGCGCTTGCTGTCTGCCACATGCCCTTCTTCCTGGAAGAAACGAACACGCAGCTTGTGATCTTTAATCAAAGCGGACAACACTTTGTGAACACCGTGTCCTGAGTGGTGCCACACGTCTGCGACTGACAGAACAAGCTGCAGGCCACAGGCGTTCACAGATGTGTGCACATGCACACGTGTCTGTTTCAGTGTGCGTGAAGTGTGTCTGTGTGTGTCTGTGTATGAGTGGGTGTGTGTGTCTGTGTGTCCATGTGAATCTGCATGTGAGTGTGTCTGTGTCTATGTGTATCTCTGTGTGTAAGTGTGTGTGTTGGTGTGTATCTATGTGCATGTTCATGTATGTGAGTGTATGTGACTATGTGAGTGTGTGTTGGTATGATTCTATGTGTGTAAGTGTGTTGGTGTGTGTCTATGTGTCTGTATGTGTTGGTGTGCATCTATGAGTGTGTCTGTGTAACTGTGTGGCTATGTGTATCTGTGTGTGTGTTGGTGTGTTTCTATGTGTGTGTGCATGTGTCCGTGTGTTTTTCTCTGTATGTGTCTATGTGTGACTGTGTGTGTCTATGTGTATCTATGTGTGTGTCTCTGTATCTGTGAGTGTGTCTGAGTGTGCATGTGAGTGTATGTTTGTCTCTGTGTGTGCCTGTATGTGTGACAGTGTGTGACTGTATGTGTGTGTGTGTGTGTGCATAGGTGCCCAGCTGTCCCAAATTCCTAAAGCGTGCCTGGCACACACAAGGCATGACATGAACACTCGCTGAGTGGTCATGTGAAAATGCACAGAGCATCCAAGGACAGCAGCAACAGAATCCCACCCAGTATCAAGGAAGCCCACGGCACTGGATGTTGAACACCGTGGAAAGAACAGGGCCCTTCCGGCCCTGGCAGCGTGTCTCAGGAAAGCTCTCCTTGGGAGAGAACCCCGAGAGCAGGCAGCGGCTGCTCGGTGAGGCACCGAGTGTGCCCCAAGTGTGTGTGTGCCTGCGACCTGTGCGGGGCCTGGGTTCAACCTTCCTGACACTCCTGTCTGTTTCCTGGTCTAACTCTTTCATACCGAAACCTCAGGTAAGACACAACTCGTAGAAAATGAGACTCAAGTATTTTCTCACATCAGCTCCATATTTTTGTAGTTGTGCAAGTGAGTTGTGGTTTGAGACTCGTCCAGAGCAAACTGGCCGCTATGTTTAACCCCTATTGTAAAAATATTATTTTATGCACAGTTCATGTCCAACTTCAACAAAGTATGTAAATCCCAACCAGTGGAGCTGTTAGGTAGGAAGTCAGTTATGAGCTTACGTGTGTGTGACATAAAGGCCTGAAGAGAAGACATCTATGTCCAGCATATGCATCTGCTGACAGTGTTTCAGGGGCAGCCCGGCCTTTGCATCCTGCCCTGCCCCCTCCTACCTGATAACCTGCCAGGTGGGGGTCCCGCCCCTTCTGCCTGACAAACCTTCCACAGTCTCCCAGGTGCAGCCCAGTATCTGCATTTCAAACACCCTGCTCTGGATCCCCATTCTCCAGGGGGTCCTGCTCACCCTTCCTCTGAACCCAGGATGGCGCCAGCCAGGCTTCCTCCTGTCTGATACCTTCAGGGGAAAACTCAGATAGGAGCTTCTTAATATTTACATCCATAAAGTCTTTTGTTTCAGGAGGAGATGTGTGAGGACAGAGACCCATCTCCTTAAAAACCCCCGGCCTCACCCGGACTGCGCGCTCTGCCTCTCTGCTGAGCCGCCCGTCCGCCTGGTCTGGCCAGGTGTACTCTCTCCACTCAACCCTGTAACCCCGCTCTCCCCCAGTCCAAGCCACTGGGCACTCTCTCAGGGGGGTCAGCGGGGAAGGAGTGTGGGGAGAAACAGGGGCCGTAATGGGATGGCAGGTGTGGAAGAGCCGGGAAGGAGGCTGAGGTCCATGGTCTGGGAGTTGGAGTGAGAACCAGGGGGACCGATGTCCTGGGAACAAGTGAGGGACATGAGGAAGGTGTTTCACTGGGGCTGGGGTGGGGGACATCGCCTGGGCTTGGGGTGTGAGACAAGGGCAGCCCATAATGACATCTTCCCAGCGTGAGGCCAGCCAGCAGACCCTGCAGTAGAACCTGGGTAGAAAAGGAGGGGTGGGCGTAGGTGTGGAAGCTGGGGTGCCACTCGGGACCCCCATGTCCTCATCATGGAGCTGGTTCCTGAGTCCTGGCTGCACTTCCACTCCAGCTTCCTGCTAATGTGCACCCCAGGGAACAGAGGTGAGGGCCTAAGGACTTGGGCCTCTGCCGCCCACCTGCGAGGCCTGGATTGACTTCCAGGCTCTTGCTTTGGCCTGGCCCAGACCAGCTTTGGGGGGCATTTGGGGAGTGAAACAGCAGACCCTCATCTGCCTCTCTGTCTTTTGAATAAAATAAAAATAAACAAAATTTTTAAAAGACAAGCGACAGGGGCTGGCGCTGTGGCACAGTGGGTTAGCGCCCTGGCCTGAAGTGCTGGCATCCTATATGGGCGCCGGTTAAACACTTGGCTGCTCCACTTCCGATCCAGCTCTCTGCTGTGGCCTGGGAAAGCAGTAGAAGATGGCCCAAGTCCTTGGGCTCCTGCGCCTGTGTGGGAGACCTGGAGGAAGCTCCTGGCTCCTGGCTTCGGATCGACACAGCTCCAACCATTGTGGCCATCTCGGGAGTGAACCAGCGGATGAAGACCCCTCTCTCTCTCTCTCTCTCTCTCTCTCTGCCTCTTCTCTCTCTGTGTAACTCTGACTTTCAAATAAATACATAAATCTTAAAAAAAAAAAAAAAAAGACAAGCGACACTCCTGAGAGAATTACGGGGAGAAGGACACAAACTGAATCATCTATTAGCAGGCGTGGCCATGCATAAGCTCCTCTTTAGCAAAAAAGTTTGCCAAAACCTGGTAAAAACTCCACGAAGGCCCACGGACAGGACTGGCTGGGCTCCCGTGGTCCTAGTAAGCCTTGGCTTAGCCATCCATCCATGCCGACCGCGTGTCTATCAGGTTATGTCGCTTATTCAACGCAGCGCTGACCTCCTGCTCCAGTTTCCATGGCAATGAAGAGAAACGGCAGCGTCTGTGCACAAAACCAGGCACCCAGGGAAGCTGAGAAAACACACAGACGCCCAGAACACCCACGTAGCAGCCACGCTGACCTAACGTCTTACCAAGTGCACAGAACAAAGCTGCTCCACCTCAGGAGGCCTGTGCCGGCGCCGGCACAGCTGGGTTGCTTCCGCCGCCGCGGGAGTGGATGCTTCCCGGAACGCCAGGGCTCCCGCCCCAGTCTCGGAAGCTCTGTCACTCAGTGGGTCCCAGGACCGTGGCCGGAACACCACGCACAGAGCTGCAGGAGTGCAAGCGAACCATCTAACAGCAAGCAGAACACGCACACAGCAGCGGCCGCACTGGAAGCCGCTGCTTCTCCCCGTGACTTCCTCGGGCAGCACAGAGAGTCAAAGCGTGGGTGTCCCCCGGCATCGGCAACGCCCCGACAAGGGGATCGGCTGGGGTAAACTTGGCAAGCAGAGGACACATCCCTTATATAATTAGCAGCCGGGGTTGTGGGCAGCGTGTCAGGCCTCCCAGAGGGGAGCAGTAGTCACAGCCCTAGCTGTTCAGTTGCCAGGCCAGCTCCCTGCTAACGCACCTGGGAAGGCAGTGGGAGGTCGACCAGGTGCCTGGCCCCTGCCACCCAGGTGGGAGACCCGGATGGAGTTTCTGGCTCTGGGGTTCTAACTGGCCCAGACCTGGTGACCTTTGGGGAGTTAACCAGCTGATGAACAAATGAGAGAGCTCTCTCTTCTTCAAATAAATAAATTAAAAATATGTTTATTTTCATTTTGTTTGAAAAGCAGAAGACACAGACAAGCAGGCACTGACAGATCTTCCATCCGCTGGTTCGTGCCCCAAGTGCCTGCAACAGGCAGGGTCAGGCCAGGCTGACACCAGGAGCCGGGGCCTCGAGCCCCAGGTCCCACGTGGTGGCAGGGCTCCAGCCACTCGAGCCAGCGCTGCTGCCTCCCACAGTGAACAGCAGTGGCGAAGCGGAATCGGGGCGGAGCTGGGATTTGAACACAGGCATCCCAGGTGGCATCTTAATAGCTGCTCCAATGCCTGTGCCAATGAGCTGGAAACGTGATGCCCTGCCTGGGACCCCAGGTCACGGCAGCCACCCTGGATGAGCCATGGCCCACAGAGCCACGCCCCTCACCCGGGCGCTGAGACACAGGTACGTGCAGGCTCTGAGGAGGGGGTGGCGTCTCACACAGCGGGAGGGGGACCTGTGTTCTTGGGAGCCCCTCTGCGGGCCCTGAGGACCCTGGCTGGTGGAGAGGGAGACGGGAGGCAGCGCACAGATGCCAAGGCCTGAGGGAGCTGAGCGGCTGCCAGAGAGGACGAGAAAGCGCAGCGAGAGGAACGGGAATACCGGAGCTCGGAGCTCGGCCTGCACACACAGCCTGCACTTCCAGCGTCGGCTCCCGCGCTCCTCTCAGGAGCCCTCTGGGGTACGGAAGTGGCATCCTGTCCTGTGCACGTGTGCTATCTGGGAGAGACAGCCCACGCTGCGCCCCGACCCAGTTCCTCTCTCAGAGCCATGCTCCTGGCCATGGGAACCGTCCCCAGGAGCCGCTTCTGCTGGGACTGACCTTGGCCCCTCAGCGAGTTCAGGATGGAATCGTCTGAAGGAGAGAGTGGCCCCGCTGCCCGCCCAATGGCCCTGAGCACAGGCAGGACACGTGAGCACAGGCAGACATGTGAGTACAGGCGGGACATGTGAGTACAGGCGGACACGTGAGTACAGGCGGACACACAAGTACAGGCAGACACATGAGCACAGGTGGACATGCGCGTACAGGTGGGACATGCGAGCACTGGCAGGACATGGGAGCACAGGTGGACACACGAACACAGGCGGGACATGCGAGCACAGGTGGACACACGAGCACAGGCGGACACGCGAGTACGCTTTGTCTGCACACAGCAGTTCTGGCTGCTACTGCAGAAGGAATACCAGGCTCAGAAATCGCCGCTCTGCGGAATTCACGAAGACAAAGCAGAGACCAGGGGCGCACACTTGTAAAGGCCATTTAGGGGACAATGGATGAGGCTGCCCTGGGGCACCCTGGGTGGTGTTTTACATTTTTTTAGCTTATCCATTGTATTTGAAAGGCAGAGACAGAGATTTTCAGGCTGCTGGTTCACTCCCCAGATCCCCACCTCAGCTGGGGCTGGAGCTGGGGCTGGAGCTAGGGCGTCAACCGAGGCCCAGCGTGGGCGGCAGGGACCTGGTGTTGAGCCAGCAACTGCTGCCTCTCGGGTCCGCATTGCCAGGAAGCTGAGTCAGAAGCGGGGGAGCCAGTTCTCAAACCGCACACTGTGGTATGGGATGCAGCGTCTCAACCCCTGTGCCCAGTGCATGTCCCTGGGCGATCTTGAGCACTTATGCAAACATGTTAAACAAAACACAATCGGCCAGACACACCGAGGATGAGCGTGAACACACGGGGGCTTTTCATCAAATACACAGCAGGTGCACAAGATGGAGGGAAGTTCTCCCAGGTCACAGGTCACAGGTCACAGGTCACAGGAAGAGACTTGGCAACAAAACGCAGTGTAGCCAATGCACCCCCTCCCTGTCTCTAGCATCCAGATTCAAATAAAAATGCAAAACAAATACATTTGAGACAATCAGCAAATTCAAGACTTCAGATAATATCAAATAACTAGCATGCATGATTTGGAGGCCGTGATGACACTGCGGCTTTGTCCCCAAAGCCATTATTTGCTAGATTTCTGACTGCTTAGACGTTTGCTATTCCAAACAGAGTGTTATCTGCAACTTGTTTTAAAACACACCCGGGAACATAGCGCTGACGCTGTAGATAACACACCATTCCTCGCAAGCTGGTGACGGGGTGGGGGGTTCACTCGACTTTTATCTGAGATTTAAAGTTTATAAAAGGAAAAATGTAAACTACTCCGCTCCTCTGTGTGCTGATCGCTTTGCTCACCTGGCTTCCTTTTGCTGCCCACCACTCTGCGAGTCCTGGTCCGTACGGTGCCTCTCTCCTCCTCTCCACGACGCTCGCTCATGGAGGATGAAGCCTTGCTTGGAGTTCTCACTGTCGGGTCAGACGCCAGGCCTGGTGAGCAGCGCCTGGCGCCCAGCAGGGGCTCCGACATGGCTGTGTGCCCCCGGTGTGCTCTGCGGCAGGGCACCCACCCTCGACTCACCCTGAGAGGCCCACAGAGCAGATCAGCACGGAGCATCCTTGGGAGCTGATGTCCAGTGTCAGCGCAGGTGGAGAGCTGGGGGAGGGGAGCGGCCACCCTTCCAGCCTGCTTCCTTCTCACACCCACCCTCCAGGAGCCGTGGAACCTGAGCACAGGGCAGCGGAGCCCCTCGGCAGAGGCGATCCCTTGCGGGGACAGGAAGCTGATGGCCTTGAGACCTGACAGGGGTCCCAGAGGAGAGGGCGGAGCTATCGCAGCCTGCCACAGCCCTTAGGGTCCCTTCCTAGGGGATAAACCCCAGGGATGCATTTCCAATGCGCTGCCCTGCACCTGCAGGAACCGCGCAGCTAAATTAAAATTGTTTCACGTTGCACATGGGAAGCGCCCACACATGGGTCGCATTTGCATTAAAATTATTGGGTGCGGCACCCAGGCTGCGGGCTTCTGTCTCCTGGAGGCAGGCTGATGTCTGGTCCCGAGTGCCGTGCGGGGAGCGCTCCCCAACTGGTAACGCCGCGTCGCACAGCGAGTGTGGGCCTGTGTGATTGGGTCTCTGTATGCATTCTTCTTTTCCGTTTGGAGATAATTATCTGAGAACAGCGATCAGGCCAAGCCCTCTTCCCAGAGTGTGGGAGCTGAGGCGGACTGTTCTCAGCGTCGCCCAGTGCAGCGCGTTCGAGGGGCCCCTGCCTGACAGACAAGGCTGCTGAGGCACAGCCGGGCGTGGTGACGCCCCGTCCACGAGCGTGGAACCGGAGGCCCAGCTGCATCTGGGTTTGCAGCGCCGGACCAATGGCTCTCAGCTGTTGTGCGTTAGGGCCCCTGGGATTGAAGACGCCTGTGTGAGGGCCCTGCCTGTGAGTGGCTTCTACTCTGCAGTGCTGAGGGTAGGGCATATAGGAAAGGCATGGAGTCCCTGAGACCCTTAGTCGTCCCATCTGTGCAATGGGAGAGCGCTGGTTCCCACCTGGTGAGGTTGGGTTGCAGGCATCCTAGGTAGGGTGACTCCCTGCCCCAGTTTACTCGAACCGTACGGGTTCCTGGGGCTCTGGGCTCCGAGTGTTCAAGCTGCAACAGCTGGGGACAGATGAGGACTGGCTGGCCCCTGGCCTGAGCTGATGACATCGTTCCTGGGCGAGCTCTACCGAGCACGCGTAAGTGCGGCTGACAATGTTGGCTCAGCCAATGTTTCACACCCAGTTTCCTTACAGCGTCTGCGGGTTTTTAAGGCAGCAACCAGCAGGCCTGTTGGGAAGTCAGAGGGAGGTCAGGGTGGCTACGGCACACGAAACGAGAGGTCACCATGACCCCAGGGCCCCTCCGGCCCCTCTGCACACTCACATTCAAGAGGGCAGCCTGCAGCCCAGGGCCAGGCACCGCACTCAACTCTGGTGCCAGCGGCCCCCAGCTAAGGCCACCAGAACCCCCGAGGCTAAGCAAGTTGCCCACCTGTGTCTTGGGCAGCTCGGTGGGAGGGGTCAGCCTGGAGACCGTGTGACGGTATGTGGGTGGGACTCAGGAGGTCTCCGAGTGGCGGGGACCTGCTCTGGACAGACGCTGTCAGGAGGGGCGTGCCTCTGTGACTGGGTGTCCAGGAGGCGGGGACACAACGAGACGCAGCCTGCCGGACGGGAGCTGCAGCCACTCCAGTGACAGTCTCAGGACGTGTGTCGGCGTCCAGCCAAGCCCACCTTGGTCTCAAGCCTTCCGGTCACAGAGGGGCTTGTGTGAGGTCAGAGGTCTGTGAAAAGATTCATACTTAACAGGAGAAAGCCGTTCTGGGCAGCCAAAGGCCCCTTTCCTACCTCTCGCTGCATTGCTACAAAAAGTCTGGTGCCACTACAGTGAGTTTGCAATCAGCACTCGATAACAAAACGTCGTACCAGTGAGTAGCTCCTGGGTCTCCCTGGAAGGTCGGGGAAGAGGAACTTGGACAAAAGTCTGTGTGGAAGGACACCCCCTGATCCCGGGGAGAGGAGGAGGGCACCAGCCACCACAGCACCGGATTTCAGAGGCTGAGGGGTACCCGGGCCCGCGCACGCTCGGTTCTTTCTGCAGACAGAGGCAGACAGGGCATCCACACGGGCTGTAGGCTAGTGCTCACCATAGCACGTCAGTCATGCAGAGGTGTGACAAGTGACCTTGACAAAGCGACCCGCGTCCACCTTGCAGCCCCCACGTGGCTTTGAGCTGAGGGCGAGTGACCCGTTAGTCACCCCCTCCAGCCCCCAACCCTGTGACAACTCCTGGGCACCCCAAGGACCTCACTCGGTCTCAGCTGGGGTCATGGTGGCCAAGCGGATGCCAACTCAGAACCTCTTGGTGGAGGCAGAACCCTGAAGCGTGAGGCAGTGCTGAAACGAGCCCCGGGACTTCTCCATCTCGGCCCAGAAATGAAGGCAGGAGATGTCTGTCCGGGGTTGAGTGGCAGACCCGTCTCGGGGGCCGCGCGCTGTGCCCGGATCGCGAAGCCTCTGTCACTGTCAAGGGTGCACCTTCCCGTCGGCCGCCATGGCTGCCGGCTCCAGAGTGACCCTGGACTCAACCAACAGCGAATTATTGATGTGAGCAGCCACTGCCAAGGGCTTCCCAGCTGTTGCTTCAACGAAGACATCTTGATGCTTTCAAACTGTGTCCTCGGTTAGGCGGGGCCGGACCCATCATCAGGATGAATGGCGTTTTCTTTCCCTTCTGCAAAGCCTGGCTGCAGCCGGGTCCCCTCCGCCCCCACTCGCTCCTGGGCAGGTGCGGCGGCCACACGGACGGCGTCATCTTAGCTGCAGCCCCGCTGGGGGCTGGCTCTGCCATTGTGCTGGCTCAGACGTGGTGCCAGCTCCCCAAAGCCACGTGCGTGCACTTTGAGAGGACCAGGACGGCCAGGCGGCTGCCCCCTAGCCCATCGTACAGCACAACCCAGAAGCCCGACACACGTCTCAGTAACCAGGCGAAACCAAAGAACCTCGCCCTCTACAGAAGTGCATGAGACCCTCAGGGGCTTGCTACGGTCTCCACGTTGGTGCAGGTCCAGAGGGCGGGGTTTATTTCCCCAGGAAGGGAACCGGCGAATGGAAGATTCTCTCTCTCTCTCAGTCTCTGTAACTCTGCCATACATAAATCTTTGACAATGACACATCATGGGTCAACAAGGGGATTAACACATCTAAAGGCAGGAGCCCTCGGTGTTCAGATGGCGAGACGGGCATTTAAACACTGCCTCACCCAGAACACACGTCTTTCCTTCTGACAGCACCGGGAGGCGCTCTTCCACCCACCCACCTACACAGTGCTTGTCACCATGGCTGCATCGCCGAAGCACCCAGGACCTGGGGCAGGCAGCCCGGCTGCGCGTCCTCCGATGCTGTATCTTCTGTCCCTGGGTCGAGCAGTTTCTCCCCTGGCCTGGAGTACCCGGCCATCTGCCCTCCCCAGACCTGGCATGCTGGGGCCACGCTGTGCCTGTGTGACGTGGGTGCGTGTCTTCCTCACCCCTTCCCTCTGCTTCACGAGGAGGGTGTCGAGCTCGACCCCTGGGCTGAGGTCCACACCTCGTGGTTTGTCTGGCACCCTTAGGAGGAGTGGGTGTGCACCTTCTGCTCCTGGGATCACACGCGCGTCTCCCCAAGGCCAGCCACTTCACTTCCTACAAAGCGGAATACTCACACCTGCCTGTGGACCGTCTGTTAGCAGGGAGACACAGGGTCCGCTGGCACATCACCCTCCCCCGCACACATCCGGACATGGACTGTCAAGATGGCCCGCAGTCTCTCGCAGGGTGGACACGGCCACGTCAATTTACACCTCCCAGAGCCGCCTTGGGAGCGGGGAAGGGTGCTAGCTCCTGGGGTCTCCTTAATCAGCGCCTGTGTCTCTCAGCAGCTGACGATTTCCAAAGCCCCCGACGCTCGTCCCTGGAGGACAGAGACGTGTTTTCAATTTCCTCCTGCAAATGAGGCCGGGGACCGCTTTTCAGAAAGCATCAGACAGGGACGAACGGGCCGCTCCAGGCTGGTTTCTCCCCCTCCTGCACAGGCGATGGGTGGCGCAGGTTGAAAAGACGAAAGCTGGGTACGTTCTGTGAACCCCAAGAAGCAGAGCAAGAGGGAACGGGCCCAGACGGGAGAGCCCCCAGGCGTGGGTCCAACGGCAAAAACTCTTGTGAGACAGCTTGCAGTGGAGTCGTGTTTACTCCCAACTGGACCAGCGGGTCAGCCTTGCACACCCACGACCTGCCAGTGGTCAGCCTTGCACACCCACGGCCTGCCAGTGTGTGCGAGACGCCGCGGGGACCATGAGAGACACAGTGTGGTCAGGGAAGGGGCACGTTAGAGGACAGGCTGCGCTCTGCTGTGAGTCCCACAGAGCCTGCAAACAGGAAAAGGAATGAGAGAGAACGCAGCGCCAGGCTTCCGCACTCGGCCAATGACCCTGCGTGGCCAGCAGAAACTCACACCCCTCCCAGCCTCCTGCTCGGCCAACCTCAGCCTGCAGCTCTCCCAACCTCAGCCTGCAGCTCTCCCAACGGTTGATGTCCTCGTAGTCACGGAAGGGTTGCTTCACCTCCAGTATCACACACACATCCCAGAAAGAAGGGGCTGGGGAAAGGAGAAACAGGCAACTGAGACCGTCACGCTAAAGAGGCTTCCAGAGACTCCCGCCAAAGACGGAACTCGCGCGCTCCCAAAGGTGCGGGGTCCTCGGGGAAGCAGAGGGCCCCTTCAGCGTGGAGACAAAACCAGCGCTCTCGGACAAGGGCAGAGGTGCGGCTGTGCAAGGGCATTCGCTACAGGTAAAGCAAGTGTGTAAAGAGCTCAGCCGCCGCGGGCACACGGCAGAAAGGTGCGTGTGGGGTGTGCAGGGCCGAGCTGTGCCTCCGGAACCCGGCTCTTCAGGCTTGTTAGCCGGACGTCGGTGTCAGCAAGCACAGCCTCTGATGACTAGAAGGCGGCCATGAGTGCCGTGGGCGTGAGTGCCGTGGGCGTGAGTGCCGTGGGCGTGAGTGCCGTGGGCGTGAGTGCCGTGGGCCTGAGTGCCGTGGGCGTGAGTGCCATGGGCGTGAGTGCCGTGGGCGTGAGTGCTGTGGGCGTGAGTGCCGTGGGTGTGAGTGCTGTGGGCATGAATACCATGGCCATGAGTGCCGTGGGCCTGAGTGCCGTGGGTGTGAGTGCCATGGGTGTGAGTGCCGTGGGCATGAGTACCATGGCCATGAGTGCCGTGGGCCTGAGTGCCGTGGGTGTGAGTGCCATGGGCGTGAGTGCCGTGGGCATGAGTACCATGGCCATGAGTGCCATGGGCGTGAGTGCCGTGGGCCTGAGTGCCATGGCCATGAGTGCCATGGGCGTGAGTGCCATGGGCGTGAGTGCCGTGGGCCTGAGTGCCGTGGGCCTGAGTGCCGTGGGTGTGAGTGCCATGGGCGTGAGTGCTGTGGGCATGAGTACCATGGCCATGAGTGCCGTGGGCCTGAGTGCCGTGGGCCTGAGTGCCGTGGGCCTGAGTGCCATGGGCGTGAGTGCTGTGGGCATGAGTGCCATGGGCGTGAGTGCCATGAGCATGAGTGCCATGGGTGTGAGTGCCATGGGCGTGAGTACCATGGGCGTGAGTGCCGTGGGCGTGAGTGCCATGGGCATGAGTACCATGGGCGTGAGTGCCGTGGGCGTGAGTGCTGTGGGCGTGAGTGCCATGGGCATGAGTACCATGGCCATGAGTGCCATGGGCGTGAATGCCGTGGGCGTGAGTGCCATGGGTGTGAGTGCCGTGGCCATGAGTGCCGTGGCTGTGAGGGCCTTGCCCTGAGCAGGGGGCACAGGTGCGAGCCAGAGGACCTTGGGCTCCGGCGGCTCAGCCACCAGGAGCGGTTCATGGGAGGAGGACGAAGGCTGGGTGGTCATCAAGCTCTGTGCCCACGCAGCACGAAGGTCCTGCCGCCTCCGCCTCTGCTCCCCCTTTGTTCTAGGGGGGTCATTCTCGACCACGTCACACCACAGCGTCCTGTGAGGAACTCGGGGACCAAGCGCACCGGCTCCTCCCCACAGCAGTTAAATCGGGGGCTCTGGAGGTGGGGGGGGAATCAGTTTTCAAGTTACTGGGTCTAATGTTAGAGCAAGTTTAGGTTTACAGAAGCATTGAGCAGAAGTCCAAGGCGCTCCCATACGCCTCTCGCCCAGCACCACGCATTGTCCCCGGGACCAACGTCTTGGGGGACTGTTGGTTTGGCTGCTGAGCAGTACCAGTACTGATCCTTTGTTTCGTTTTCCGCAGGGTTCACTGCTGGCTTGTGACAGAGGCGTGAGGTGTAGCGACTCCAACGTTTATTTCAGAAAGAAAGAGGTCTTCCATCCAGAGGTTCCCTCCCCACAACGTTCAGGGCTGGGCCAGTTGGTGACAGAGAGAGAGAGGGAGGAAGGGTGTGAGAGAGAGAGAGAGAGGGAGAGAGAGAGAGAGAGAATGGGAATCTTCCGTCTACTGGTTCACTCTCCAAATGGCCACAATGACCAGGGCTGCGCGAGGCTGAAGCTGGGAGCCTGGAACTCCACCCCGGCTCCCACATGGATGGCGGAGGCCCACGCAACTGGGCGAGCTCTGCCCCCTTCCCAGGTGCACGAGCGGGGAGCTGACCAGTGGCAGAGAGCCGGCCGCTCCTGGGCCGGCCTGACAGGCCCACGCCGAGTTCACAGCTCTTGCACAGAATCCATGTTTCTCTGCGTCATCCGCAGGCACAGCTGCCCACACTGCGTCTCCGGCGTCTGTGGGATGCGCGTGGCTTTTCCTTCCTTCCTTCCACTGTTTCCTTCCCAAGAGCTCGCATATCCCACCAAACAGGGAGCGACGGAGAACGTGACCGCTGGTTCCCCCCCTCGAGGGCTGCGTTTCGCCCTTCGTCATTAGGGGTGATGCTAACTGGACGCATCTTGGGTGCTGATCCGGGATTTCTGTTTATTCTTCTTTCTACTGCGGTTTTTATCGTGAATGCATAATGAGCTCCCTCGCATGCGTTTTCTGCGTCTGTTGTGAGAACCATGTGGCTTCTCTTTGTTAGTCTGTCTGTGTGGTGCATTATGCTGGTGGATTTGCAAACGCTGAACCCGTCTTGCAGTCCTGAGACAATTAATTGGAAGTCATTATGCGATAGCATCTGGTGTGTTGTACCTTCGACGTTGCAATAATTTGTGGAGAGTTACTGCATTTCCATTCTTGAAGCACACTGGTCTACAGTTTGCTCTCTGTGGAATATCCCTCAGGGTGACGCGAGTCTGATCCTATGGGTTCAGAAGTCGTTTTCCTCGTCTGCTTCCCGAGGATGCCGTGTGGAGCTCCTTGTATTCGCTCTGAGGATTTAGCTAACAGCACCTGTCGCTCAGTCTGAGTTTTTGCTTTCCGAGACGTTTCATAGCCCCGCCCCTTTGAGTGACACGGGACTGGCACGTATCTACTTCTGTGTGGGTGCCCTTTTGTAGCGTGTCTTTTTCGTCCAGGTCTGTTTCATGGCTGCAGGAATAGAGTTGTCGCAATACGGCATTACTAAAGTGGTTCAATTTTCTCCAGATGGTCCACCAGAGACGGGCAGAGGAGGACAGGAGGCAGCGGCTCGGCGCTCGGCGGAGTGCTGGTCCCTGTGGTGCCTGGACGAGGCTTGCTGTGGACTGAACCGGTTTGTCTGCCGTGGGAGACCTCCAGGAAGCACCTGGCATGGAGCCACTGGCAGATCGGGGGCCACTGTTCGTGTCACTCCATTCTGCTCTGCCTCTCCACGGCTGCGGACGGAGAGCCCAGCGAGACAGCGGGCAGGCCAAGCTGAGGAAGGGTGCCCAGCAGGAGTGCAAAACTCCCCAGGAAGGCTGAGGCCCAGCGTGCAGAAGAGAGCAGGCTGCGTTCGAGAGAGCAGAAAAAATCCCCAAAACAAAACAGCAGAAAACAAGAAAAACCCGCTTCCCACATTCCCCAGTCTTTCTGCCCTCAGCCTCGTACCCATGCGGCCACGGCTGCTGTTCCGTGTGGCCGTGGCTGTTATCCCATGTGGCCATGGCTGTTGTTCCGTGTGGCCGTGGCTGTTATCCTGTGTGGCCGTGGCTGTTGTTCCATGTGGCCGTGGCTGTTGTCCGTGTGGCCGTGGCTGTTGTCCCGTGTGGCCGTGGCTGCTGTTCCGTGTGGCCGTGGCTGTTGTCCGTGTGGCCATGGCTGTTGTTCCGTGTGGCCGTGACTGTTGTCCCGTGTGGCCGTGGCTGTTGTCCGTGTGGCCGTGGCTGTTATCCCGTGTGGCCGTGACTGTTGTCCCGTGTGGCCATGGCTGTTATCCCGTGTGGCCGTGGCTGTTGTCCATGTGGCCGTGGCTGCTGTCCCGTGTGGCCGTGGCTGTTGTTCCGTGTGGCCATGGCTGTTGTCCTGTGTGGCCGTGGCTATATGGTTTTCCTTGACCTGAGAGCTCTCCATTCTCTTGGGAAGAGCTTGGCCGTCACTTTGAGCTATTGTGTGGTCTGCAAGTTATTAATGGCTGGTCCTCGGCTTCCTTATGGGAGAGGAAACCCGTTGTCCACAGGCAGATAGCCTCTGGCTCCTGGGAGGATGTCGCTGTTTCTCATTGTTCCCGGCTGAGTTAATCAGACTGGCCCTTGGGGGAGTCTCCAGCCGTGTGTGGTTCACTCCAATTTTCAGGTGTGGATTGGAAGCTCCGGGCTGTCTGACACGTAGCCTTTTTTTCGGTCTGTGAGCGCATGGGCAAGCATTTAATTACCAAGCCAGGGTCTGGCCAAGGAGAGACTGTTCCCTCCCCGGGAAGGGCGGTGCAGCCCCTTGGAACCCACACAGCGGCTGCGCTGATGGGGCGGGGTCCTGGATCCCCTTTCTTGCTCCAAGTGTGAGATTTTATCAGTAGCTCAGCTTCTTCCCAGCAGGCAGTCGGCCTCTGAACAGTGCACCCGAAATCCCACTTCCGCACAGCGTTGCTCGGGGAACGGGGCTCCACCGGGCTTAGGAAGGAGGGTCTAATCGGAGGATGGCACTTAGCATGGAGACACGCACACGACTGCAGCCGGCAACCCAAGGAAACCCGACGTTTCCATTTGCCTTTCACGTTGGCGCCGTGGTAAATACAGACAACGTGCGCTTGGCCGGGCTGGCTGTGCTGTCGAGCGGCTTCCAGCATGGTGTCCTGCCCTGCCTGGCCACTCTTCTGAATTTCTCAAGGTCAACTGTCTGCCATCTCCTCCCGGCGAAGGGCACTGGGAGCCCAGCCAACACCCCCACAGAGAACAGAGAACGGGCTGAGTGCTCGCTCCAGGCACTGGGAGGTAACCTCGGGTGAGGCGTGGGCAGCAGGTGCACTCCCCGGGGACAGGGAGACGGCCGCTTCTTGAGTCAGATCAAAGTCCCACATGTGCCGCCCACACGGGACGGTCCAGCATCCCTCTGCTGCCCCCATGGAGGGAGACTGTCACCGGCTGCGTCGCGTCAGGGCTCTGTCCCCAGGAGTCAGCCTCCCAGCCCCGTGCCTGTGGCCTCTATTGGCACGGAGGTCCCCGCAGGCCATTTTCAAAAAGCACCTTGATTTTCCCAGGAAAGACCAGGCAGCCCCTGCTGGCACACCAGGGCCAAGGGCATTCTGCCAGCCCAGAGCTGGACACGCGGCCCGTCTGCCCATCCTCTGGGTCCTTCTCTCCTCTGCAGTAAAGCAAGTGTGGTCCACAGCCACAGGCAGCTCGAGTTTCCCGTCAGATTCATGTATTGTTGATAGCCTGTGTCCCGGGTCCTGTGTCCTGACGGGACACGGGACACAGGACCCGGGACACAGGGTATCGACAATACACAGATCCCCTGACAGGAGGACATGGGCCACAGGACACAGGCTATCAACAATACACAGATCTGCTGACAGGAGGACACAGGACATGGGACACAGGACCCAGGCCATCGACAATACATGGATCCCTTGACGGGAGGACACGGGACACGGGACACAGGCCATCGACAATACACGGATCTCCCGACAGGAGGACAGGGGCGGTACTTTTTAGTTTCATCTCTGGCCTATTATCAAATGCGGCAACAGGCAGATGACAAGTCCCGTCAGTCAAAGATGAGACACTCCAGCCCGCACTGGAGTCTCGCACAGTCGTGATGTTGTGCGTGGACCTTGCAGAATCTCCATCCCCTCCCCTGTCTCTGCTTTCTGTGGCTTCTCCCTCCCCTCGCTGTGCACCTGTTCCCCTGGAGACAAAGACACCTTTACTCTGGGAGAACTGAGGCGTGTGTGGGAAGAGAGAACACGCTTTTCCAGGGAGGTGGCTTTGCCCGCCCACCCCATCGACCACCAGAAAGTGCGTGTGCTGACGGGCACGTGGATGCGCCCTGGGGCTGTGACACCGCAGGACTTCCGAGCACGGAGAGTTAGGGGGCGACAGCCCGAGCCCAGCACTAACGGCTCCCAGGACTGGGCGCGTCGGCGGTGGCGGGTCCTGCACCCCGTGTGCCTCACTGGGGGCTGCTGCCGCCTCCTGCCCGGGCTGTGAGGACAGCTCTGGAGCGGGCTGTGCAGCTACCTTGTGTTGCTATGGTGACGCGGTGCCCAGGGTTTAATAACCTCAACAAAGGCAGGCGACGAGAAACGCGGCCGCACCTCTGCGCACTCCAACCCCACCCCCGTCTGAGGCGTGGCCAGGAGCGCTGCACCGGGACACGGAAAGCAACCGAGTCAGAGCCCAGAGCCTGCAGCCTCCGAACATTCGAGAACCTCCGAGAAAGATCTTTGATCATGGGAATGGATCATTTTAACAGAATCAGGATAATTATCTGTTAATGAACAACTTGGAGGCACCTTCCTCCCCTTGAAAAGAATGCGGGAATTGCCTGCTCTTTAAAAACGGTTAACACACGTAACATAAAGCGATTTTCAGAGGCCTTGGCAAAACATTTACAGTCCTTGATCACCAGACCCTGAGTGGGCTGTGACGTGGGGAGGTGACAGGAGCGGTCATGCAGGCTGACCGTCCCAGTTACTCAGAGGGGGTTACACGGAAAGAGTGACCGTCCTCGACGTATGACCGGATCACGTGTGTTCTCACACATGCAGCACACAGGCACACGCACACTTAATTCAGATGCGCATGCTTGTGTCACTGCACCAAGTATCTCTCCCTCTCTGGTGCAGGTTGTAGCCCTGTGACTGGACACGTGGGGCGAGAAGTGCGTCTTCCTCCCCTTCTGACAAAGCTGACTGCTGGCCTCAGGGCTGCTCAGAACGAGTGTCGTGGCAGATGTGGGACCCCAGCTAGGGACCCCAGCAGCCCAGGGTCGTAGCCCAGAGGCCTCCACGGGCCCTGGACACCTGCTGCACCCCCCATCCGCTCTCTTCACTGTCAAGGCCTCCTGCCTGTCGTGACACACATGGGGGGGCTCCTGTTGTTGCACACGTTGGGGGGTTCCATTGTGACACACGTGGGGGGGGTCCCGTTGTTGCACACGTGGGGGGGCTCCATTGTGACACACATGGGGGGCTCCTGTTGTGACACACATGGGGGCTCCCGGCGGCCAGGCCAGGCGCTGAAACTGCTCTCAGATGGGCCAAGGGTCCGGAGAGGGCGCCGCAGGCAGGCAGCCAGAAGCTGTGTCGGGACCACGTCCGGAAGACACCTGGGTGAGGCTGGCGCCTGCCCATCCCTGACCGTCCTCTCCATTTCCCTGTCTAAACTATTAACAACGTAAACGTGTTCTTAGAGTAGCAGACATGCCCATACACTGTTTTTTAATTCTCTTCCTCCTTTTTTGCCTTTGAAGATGCAGCGAATGGGTGTGGCCTCATGACCGGGTGGGTTCCCCGTGTCTAACAGACACTCTGTCCTGGTGGGCCAACGGGAGTCCCCCAGGAGGGGCCCCGCTGCCGCAGCGCCACGCCCACCATGCCCAGACGCTGAGGGCACCGCAGGTGTGGCTCACAGATGTCTGTCCACTCTTTCACGTCTCCCACGTGGGAGAGATCTGTCCACTCTTTCACACTGAAACCAACGCCTGAAACTCCTGCATCAGAGTGTTGTCCTCAGGAAGATGGACCATCCCCTCGCCCGCCAGGTGCGAGGCGAAGCCGTTAACGTTGCCTGCAAAGTGGTAACGAGAGGACAGGAGAGCGCCTGGGAGCCTCAGGACCCCCACCGTTCGCTCAAGGGTTCTCTGGGTTTGCTTTTAATCCCCCCAGGCCCCAGAGTTGAAGCTGAGGAAGGCGGACATCCAGAAACACACATGAAAAATGCAGACGACCCCCGAAAAGAGGGGCAGCTGGGAAGCCAAGAAAACAAGTTCTGGTAATAATCACTCCACGCCCCCCCACCAGTGCATCGAGGACACCCATGCCACAGGGTCCCACGGGGGCCTCTGCCCAGCCCTGGAGGTGGGCCAACGATCCAGACCAGGTGATGCCAGAGAACACTGGCCAGGGGGATGTCGCAGGGCCCCTGGGGACAGAGTAGAGAAATGCAGAACACACTGGTGCACGTCCAACTTCTCCTCCCTGCAGCATTTCCCTGCTGCCACCACATGGATATAAAGACCGGAGCACTGGCAGCCATATCGGGTCACGAGGTAGTCCTGACTATGAGCAATGTCCCTGGAGGCATCCCATCAGCTGGGCTGCCTGGTCTCAAGCTTCTGTTATGGACAGAAGTAGATAATTTTCATTTGATGCAGGGCACTGGCTCTGACAGGTGACCCCGTGCTGTGCACCCCTGGGGTCTCCCCCTCTCCTCCGTGGCTGTCACTCCCACGTCCCAGCCTCAGGCACTCCCTCGACCTTGTCCTGCCACGCTGCCCCTCCCACGTCTCTGCTCTCCACTGCCCCCGTCAGTCCAGTGTTTTACTTTGCTCTCCACCTTCTAGTCCACGGAAACATTTTTCTAGCTGACAGCTGTAGGCAAAAAACTGTTTTTTCACACTCCCCGGGTTTACCATTCTAGAGGGGAAAAGCCCAGCTAAGAGACACAAGGAAAAGAAACAAGAAAGCTGCAGAAACAGAATTAGTTTGCATAGAAAGAAGATAAAGCTTTTGGAATTAGGGGAAACGGAAAGAGCAGAAATATTTTTTAAGTTGGAGGGAGAGAGAGAGAGGGAGAAAGAGAAGAGAGAGGAAGAGAGGAAGAGTGAGACAGAAGGAGAGAGGGGGAGAGAGAGAGCAAATGCAAGCAAAGAAAGTGGTGCAAATGGAGGCTTTGAATCAATCTGCAATGGGGCCGAGCAGGATTTTCTGGGTGACATCCCACGAAAGCACAGATGTGCACACGTGTGTGTGTGTGTGTAAGACTGGGTGACATCCCACGAAAGCACAGATGTGCAAGTGTGTGCAAAGATAGACATGCATGCACACACAAACACATGTTCACACCCATACATGCTCAGGCAGGTGTGCGCATGCATGCTGATATACACCTGCACATGTGCACATGCATGTACATGTACAAATACATGCACACATTTCTGTATGCACAAGTGATGCACACTTGCAGATATACGAATACACACATGGATGTTCACACATGCGTGCACATGTATTCCATGTACAGATATACGTGCATGCAACGCTCATATACATGTGTGTATGCACCTATATGTGTGTGAGTATATACACGTGTCTGTATCGCATGTGAGTGTGCACATGCATGTGTGTGTGCAAATCTACATGTGCACATTTGACAGCAGATGTTTAAACAAAGGGATTAAACCTCGTTTTTTCTTTAAATGATGTTGTAGGCATCTGTAGATTCCCTGACCAGTGATTCTGGAATCTGTCCCACTAAAGCCTGACGTGTTGACTTGGGGCTCCACCCAGGGCCATGTTTTGGACCTGCCCATGGCTGCCGGCAATGATGCCATGAGCATGTTACGTGTGCTGTCTGTGAGACCGGCCCGTGAATGCCTCCTCCATCCCCTGAGACACCTGCTGGTCCAAGGGTCTGTGCACCAGGCTGCCCCTGCCCCCCACGAACACGCCCCCTGAGCTGGGACCGTGCTGTGGCTGGTGGTGCCTGGAGAGGCGGGTTTGCTTCTTAGGCTGCATTATTACAGCCATGGCTGCCCCCTACCGCATGCCGCACGTCAACCAAACACCGAAAGGATCGTTGTCAAAGCTGTGGATTTCTGTGTGCGTTCCTACTCCAGAGCAGCGAGCCGTTGCTACAAACCCCGAGTGCTCACCACAGCCCTGCCGTGGCACCTGCTCGAACCTGTAGCTATTGTGAAAAATCGCACTTGTGTTTATTGTGCTAACTCTTACTGCTGAACAATTAACTGCCTCCAGTAGTTCAATGCTCCGAACAGCTGGTAGAGTCTCCCGCGTGATACCATTGTTGAGCGCTCTCTGAGTGATTTCCTTGGGGCGAAATCCAGCAAGCAGGAGTGCACGTGGAAAGCGGTGACTGTGTTAAGGACGCCTTATGTTTCGAGACCCGCATGGAACTGGGGCCACCCAGCCTTTTCTCCTAGATGGATGAGGAGGTGAGGACTCACCGTGCCTCCGCGCGGGAACGCGTCCAAAATGCCGCAACTGGAGAATTATAAATTATCAAGTCCTTTTCCACACAAACCCACACGGGCAGCGTTCCAACTCCCCCTTCGGCTAATGGAAAGTTCTGAACCAAGCTACTTGGCTGAAGGAAATAAATGCGCTCTTGGCGTCTCTTGTGAGAAGCATGGAGCCGAGCCCTGCGCATTCTGCTGGGTCGGCCCCTCCCGCAGTCTGCAGCATGGTCAGGGCCGCACAGGGAAAGCCCCGGGCAGGAGACGCGATTTACAGCTCTGACTACCCCTCTGCAAGCCCCTGCGCTGTTAGATGAGGCAGGGAATGTGGCTTTCAGAGCATCGCATTTCAGGGGGCGATGGGTCCTTTTTCCCCAGTGAAATCTCATAAGCTTTGGACAGAGGAGAGGCTGCTGGCTGAGTGGGGGAGGGGGAAGAAGAGGGGGAGGGTCCCGCCTGGGGAGGGGAGGGTCCAGAGGGTCCAGAGTGTCCAGAGGGGAGGGTCCCGCCCCGCCCCGCCCCGCCCCGCCCCGCCCCGCCCCTGCCCGGGTCCGCCTAGGAGGAGGGAGGAGGAGGGAGTGTCCCGCCCTTGCCCCTGCCCCCAGCAGGGACGGAGCAGCCTCACTCTCCGGCCCATTCCCGTCTGTGGGTCTCTGGGTTCCGAATCCCTGACCTCACCTGTTCAGTAGCGGTGACTTCGAGCGAGTCCTTGACATGGATGGAGGCCCCGTGGGTGGTGAGAGATCTGAGAGGGAAGGACTACAGCTGGGAACCTGCCCACACCCACAACTTTATTATAAAATCCACCTGCTGCTCGATTCTCCCCACACCCTGAGGATGGAGCTTCCTGCCCTTCACATCTGGGGAGGGAGCGATTTCCTTTCACTCATTCGCTGGGTCACCAGCAGCCCCGTTGCTGCCGTGAGCGTGAGGCACACAGAGGGGATGGAGCACACCACCGGGGGCAAGGGTCTCCGTTCTAGGTGGTGAGGCTGGCCAGGAGCCAGCACAGGGGAGAGCCACAGAACTGCAGGAGGTGTCGAGGCCGAGACGAGTTTAAATCAACAAACCAAGGCAAGAGGATGGGGGGTATCTGGGACAGGGGTGCTATGGGCAGACCCCCAAGGAAGCATCCCTCCGGGAGGGGTCTCTGGACGGAGAATGAAGTGAGGAGAGGACCAGGCAGAGAGAGACAGGGTGGGGGAGAACGGTGCTCCAGCCACGGACACCACGCGCTCTGGGGCTGGGGTGGGAAAGAGCGTGGCTCTCGGGAAGCCGCAGCAGCCGGGCTCACCGGCGTATGAGGCAGAACGGACTCCCAGGGCTGGAAGACAGGACCTTGACGCCAGGCCAGTGGGGACGTGTTCTGCTCCTTGTGTGGTGGGACGCCCCGGGTAGAGGAGAAAGCTCACGGGGGTGACAGGCCCCTGGCAACACTGCACACGGTGGGTGTAATCGGCTCCACCACACACAGCTCTGAAAAAAACCAGCTGGATCCCTGCAGAACTCTGCCTTCACTGTTTTTACAAAACCTTTATAAATTTTTTATATTTTTAATAAAATGCTCCTAACAAATTTTGTGGCTATCAGTTTAGCTGACCTGCCTGGAACTGCCTATATCGCAAGATGGTTTTAGGTTGTGTGAGCCTCTTAACCCCCCACGCCCCAACCATGAATCACAGAAGGTTTCCTTTCTGCCGCTCTACAGGTTATGGAGGAACTGGGCGGTGCCCCCTGGGCTCCACTCGCATTGCTCCTCCCCTTCCTCTTCCCACAAAATCTCCCTGCAGAAGGGTCTGGAAGGGTGGAAAGACACACTGACAGCTACACCTGCCAGTCTTAGTCTTGGGAAGTGAAGTCCCTGAAGGAGTGAGGAAATATGTAGACCAGGAAGCTGACGAGCTGTCCCCGTGGGAGCAAGGCTGCCCTGGCCGTGCAGGGGCGCTCTGGCAGCTGTGGCCCAGGGCGCTCTGCTGCTGCACCAGGAGGCTCCTGGAGTGGCGGGGGGCTGCCGGCAGAGGGTCCCCACGCAGCTGTCGGCACTGACTGTGCACTGGAAGCCCAAGGCGGCTCTCAACACCAGGGCGCCTGGGCTTCCTCCCAAGCAAGCCCCACACTGGCACCTCACAGCATCCTCAGCTGGTCCTCGTGTGCGGCCGGGTGCGGAACCCTTGACCCAAGCAAACAGGACCACGGACAGCTCACAGAAGGATGGGGACTTCACAGTGGCCTTGAATGCCCAGGGCCTCCTTCTTCCCGTGCCTCCTATGCTTTCTTCCCTCGTGTGCAGAAGTAGCAGAACACCTCCCACTCTCCTGGCTGCCACGTGGAAGCCACATGAAATGTTTGCAAGAGTGGTCCTGGCAAAATCAGGGTTCCCGGAATGTCATCCATGAATGTCAGCTGTCAGCACCGTCATCCTCACCAAGGCCATCACTAGCACGTCTTATGTAGTTGCCTGTATAGTTTCTCACTTGTCACGTGGTCATTACCACATGGCCATCATCCTCCTCATAACAATCATCTTATCTCCATCATCTCCACCATCATCAACATCACCACCACCACCATCACCACCATGATCATATCCATCCCCACCATCATCGCCACCACCATCACCATCAACATCACTGTCACCTCCATCACCTCCACCATTATCTTCATCACCCCCACCATCACCACCACCACCATCACCATCAGCATCACTGTCACCTCCATCATCTCCACCATCATCACCATCATCCGCACCATCATCACCATCATGATCATATCCATCCCCACCATCATCGCCACCACCATCACCATCAGCATCACTGTCACCTCCATCATCTCCACCATCATCATCATCACCCCCACCATCATCACCACCATGATCATATTCATCCCCACCATCACCACCACCACCATCACCATCAACATCACTGTCACCTCCATCATCTCCACCATCATCACCACCACCATGATCATATCCATCACCATCACCATCATCACCACCATGATCATATCCATCACCACCACCACCATCACCATCAGCATCACTGTCACCTCCATCATCTCCACCATCATCACCATCATCTGCGCCATCATCATATCCATGATCATATCCATCACCACCATCACCATCATCACCACCACCATGATCATATCCATCACCACCATCATCATCATCATCACCACCATGATCATATCCATCACCACCACCACCATCACCATCAGCATCACTGTCACCATCATCATCCCCATCATCACCACCGTCATCTTCATCCTCCCCATCCCCATCATCATCATCTTCATCCTCCCCATCCCCATCATCATCATCTTCATCCTCCCCATCCCCATCATCATCATCTCCATCACCACCACCACCATCATCATTATCATCATCACCGTTTTCCTTAAGGCTCAGAGAACATAGGCTTTCACTAATTCTGTCCTCAAAACAGAGTTGTTCAACAAAATTCCAGCCTTGGAGTAACCACCAGCTCATCTGGCGTAGCTTGATTCCATGTGTAGAAATGCCACTAGCCTGTCCAATCCGTACGCACTCGCCTGTCCAATCAGCAGACACGGATCTGTCCAATCAGCATGCACTCGCCTGTCCAATCAGCAGACACGGATCTGTCCAATCAGCATGCTCTCATTGTTCACACTTTTTCTGAAACCGGGAGCTCCTTACCTCACAGGAAGCTCCTGGCTTCACTGCATCTTCATTTATTTGCTTGGAAAGAAACACTGAGGAGTGCAACCAGGGGTCAAGTGAGATGTTCAGTTACTTGCAAAGTCGTTTGCTGTAATGAAGAAGAGAAGTGCCCATTTCTTTTTGTTTAAAGTTTTTCTTTTAAAGATTTATTTTATTTATTTGAAAGAATTACAGAGAGAGGTAGAGCCAGAGAGAGAGAGAGAGAGAGGTCTTTCATTCTGCTGGTTCATGCCCCCAAATGACTGCAACAGCCATGCTGAGCCGATCTGAAGCCGGGAGCCAGGAGCCTCTTCCGGGTCTCCCATGCAGGTGCAGGGGCCCAAGCACTTGGGCCAGCTTCCACTGCTTTCACAGGCCATAGCAGAGAGCTGCATCAGAAGAGGAGCAGCCAGGACAAACCAGTGCCCATATACGATGCCAGTGCCGCAGGCTGGGGCTTTAACCCACTGTGCCACAGCGCTGACCCTGAGAAGTACCCATTTCTACACACAACCAGCAAAGCACATTGTTAAAAAAATCGTGGCAAAATTTTGCCAGACCAGAGAGTAGGACATAGCATCTGGAAGTTTGGTTTATTATTCTTTTTATTAACAGTGAGGTCAAGTATTTTCTCAGAGCTATGAAGAAGCTTCAGAAATTCCAGGAACATGCACATTGCAAAGAAACCATGCAAGGATTTCCAATCAATTGTGGTAAAATAAATTTGCCTTTTAATTCAATTTTCCACAAACGTTTGAAGCCCTTTCATATTATTTTTAAATTCTACCTTGCTGTTCACAATGTTAGCCTATTCATGGCTAAGATGTTTGCATTTATATTGGTTGATTAAAAATGGCCTTTATATATCGAGGGTGCAAATATCTTGTTTTTTGTATTTGGGCATTTCCGCAGTTTGCACTGTCAGATAAGAGTATATCCTCTATTTTTGTTTTTATTAAGATGAGACTGCACAGTGATGGAGTATCTTGTAGATTTCTGTCTGTTCTGATTCTTTCCTCTTCCAGGCCATCATGGGTTTCTTCTCTCATTCAAGCCACACCAGGGGTGTGTGTTGCCTCAGAGAGGGTTCTGGGTGGTGAAATTGGAAGAATAATTGAATCACAGAAGCTGTGGTAAGTGACCAGAGAGAAGAGCAGAGATCTCCGCGCTGCCTCTCGGGGAGCTGCTGTGTGCGCCCCAGCCCAGGAGCTGCAGGGTAGAGGTGCCTACGGGTCCCTGCAGACTGTGGTCCCGGCACCAGTGCTCTCAGCTGCCTGATGCAGGCGCCTGTGCACATCTGCCTATGCCCACGAAGCTCTCGTAGATGAGACTGAGACAGACGTGGTGCCGAGAGCACAGCACGGTGGAGAGACAGCAGCAAGGGCGGCTCGGAGGCTCTGTGAGCCCGCAGTCCTGGCAGCCCTCCCCGGACCCTGAGCTGACCCAGAACATCCCCACAGGTGAAAGATCACACCCTGGCCCTCCGTGGGAACAAGGCTACACGTAAACATGAAATAATGTAGGGGCTGGCGCTGTGGAGCATCGGATAAAGCCACTGCCTGCAGTGCCAGCATCACATATGGGCGCCAGTTTGAGTTCCAGCTGCTCCACCTCTGATCCAGCTCTCTGCAGTGGCCTGGGGAAGTAATTGAAGATGCCCCCCCACACCTGTGTGGGAGACCCAGAACAAGCCCCTGGATCACCTCAGCTCTGGCCATTACGGCCATCTAGGGAGTGACCCAGCAGATGGAAGACTTCTCTCTCTCTCTCTCTCTCTCTCTCTCTCTCTCTCTCCCTCTCTCTCCCTCTCTCTGTAACATCGTCTTTCAAATAAATAAAATAGATCTTTTTTTAAAAAAACCAAAACAATGTATAGGGGATAAAGTGGCATTTCTTTACATCTGAGGGTAAATTAAACCCACTTGGTTTAATTTAAAAAGAAGAAAGGGGCAGGGGACACACACACACACACACACAGAGAAAGAGAACCTCCACCCACAGGCTGGTTCACCCTCCAGATGCCCATGAACCAGGAGCTGAACGCAGGTTCAGGCCCCGACACGGGTGTTGATTATTAGATTCTTTATTGGATTCCAGAGACACAGAGACACGACCTCCAAGGGAAGACACTTTCACCTTTGCAAACGTATGTGGCTGATTTGTTAGGACCAATGGCAATGCCACCAAGGGAAGCCGAGGTTAACGATTAAAATCCGTAGTCAGCAACACACCTTGCAGAAGGGCTTCCTAGAACTGAGCCTGCAGCCGGCGTCACCAAGAGCTGCCGCTGCGTCTGCCTAGGACGTCTTGCGACTAGGTCTTGTTTCTCAGTTTGCAAATTGCCTGGCATTGTGTCTGCCCTGATAACGCTCTGTCTCTGGGACGGAGCGGCTGATGGCTCAGCACCTCCCGCGGCCTGGAGTGTTTCTGCCCGCTGACGCCTTACGTGTTGCGTGTGTGCAGCGTGCGTGCGTCCTGCTCTGTGATTTGGGGAAGCTCGTCACGTGTTGCAAGCTTCCCAGAGGGCTGAGTGCCGCAGCGTCAGAACCGAGGTTCCGTATGCGTCTGCTCGCGCCTCGGCCCCCGTGTGTTTTTCTCTGCCGTAATATCCCAGGATTAGAACCAGAGGGAGCCCCACCCTGGAACACAAGCGAACGCCCTGGGACCTGGAACGCACTGCCTTGGTGGGAATCGTGCTGCATCCGGGAGAAATGTGAGCTCACCCTGTTTTGATAAAAGATTTTAGATGTTAAGATCAAGTCCTGTGGGAAAAAGTCAGATTAAAACTTGCCTCCTCTGGGCTGTGGCACAGCCGGCCAAGTCGCCGCCTGTAGCACCGGCATCCGTACGGGTGCTGGTTCACTTTCCACCTGCTCCTCTTCCGACCCAGCTCCCTGCTAATGGCCTGGGAAACGCGGCAGAAGAGGCCCACGTCCTTGGGCTCTGGGAACCCACACGGGAGACCAGGAAGAAGCTCCTGGCTCCTGGCTTCAGGCCATCTAGGGAGTGAACCGATGAGTTGAAGAGCCCTCTCTTTCCCTGTGTGTGTCTCTTTGTAATGACTTTCAAAATAAATAAATAAATCTTCGAGAAGAAAACTAATGCTGTGTCTTGGCAGAGTCCTGTGTTTATCCCACTGACGACAAGATGATGAATCATCCCAGCACGGCTAGGCTGCAGCTAGCGCTCCTCCCCCCGGCTGTCACCATCCTCGCCTGACGTTACCACTGCCCACATTTATCCCCGTCGTCTCTTTCCGTTCTAATCTTTGGCACGAAAGCTGAGTTACGTGAGTGGCACTCCATCATACGCACACACTGCACTCTGTTTAACCATTCATCGGCAGGTTTCCGCCTTGGGCGAGAGTGAGTGGTGCCGCGGTGAACACCTGTGGTCGGGTTCTTGGTCACTCAGGTGGTGTGATGTGCACACACCCAGCGGACTTTGCGCAGGTGAGAAAAGCCAGTCACGAACGGCCCCATACTGAATCATGCCCTCCACACGAAATACCCGGAATCGGTAAACGCACGGAGACAGTGCCTGGAGGCGTGGGGGGCGAGGCGCGGCGGGGGCTTCCTCTGGCGATGATGGAAACACTTCGCATCTCTAGGAAGGTGACAGGTGCCCAGCACCGTGGATACTCCGAAAGCCACTCCGTCGCTCACTGGAAAGTGGTCAGTGGTTAATCTTGATTCACAGATTCCATGTTAAGGACACACACTTCTGTGAATACACACAGAGTGGGTACTGTCTCCTTTGTCCCCAAGTCCCCGTGGTCCACCTCAGTCCCTGAACCAGAAGCCGCTCGATAAATGTGTGAATTAAATCCCAGGAATTAGAATTAGACAATTTATCAAGCCCATTTTGGGTCTGATATTTCATATTCCCTATTGTGCGGATGGTCAAAGAAGAACCCATTATTCTCCATTTAAGGTGTGTGAAATGTCAGGCCGCCGACTCCGTTTTAACTCACAGCACCGTCACCTTTGCCGAAAGCCCTGATGATTGATTAAACCTGCCTTTCCTGGGTGAGCACGATTCTTCACATGCAGCCAAGGTGGCGCCACGCCTCTCAGGGCTGGCAGAAGGCGCGGTGTGTGGCTGCTTTGGAGTTTGGAGACACAACGGGAGTTTTCTGTGGGGATGGCGGCCGCGCCCACTGGGCTGTTGGGCTGGCATCAGGGCTGGGGGGGAGGCGTGGCCGATCCGTAAGGGCCACGCACCTGCCTCCTCGACAGACAAGCTCAGGGCAATATCGTGAGGCTGGAGGTTTTTTCATCAATCAGCCATGATGGCACTGGGGACAGCTCCCGTCCATCTTGTCGCTTCTGGCTCCCAGGCTGGTTTTCCCAGGTGCATCCCAGTTTGAGCAACAAAAGGCCTCTCCCAGGACCTAGAGTGCTAGGTGGTGAGTAAGGAAGGTTGGAGGGAGGGGACAAAGCCACCTTGCCTCCAGCTCCCGCCGGCGGGGACACAGGCATCCACTCCGCGTGAGCCCCGAGCCCTGACGCCGGCCGCCCCCCCCCCCGGGTTCCAGCGCAGGTGCACGCGCTATGGCATCACCAGCATCTGCGTCGGGGGTGTGGAGACTGCTGCTGTCCCGGGTGCCAACAGCCGTCTGTGGCTCCGTTGTGCCCGCGTGCTGGGGGTTTTGGTCTTTAACACTAAGTGTTTTGAGCAAGTTTTCTAAGAGCTGAGCATGCCCCCCGAGCAGGTCACGCTTTCAGCAGAGGACAGAGGCCGGGTTAGGCCGGGGAGGACCAGCAGAGAGCACGGCACACAGCATGCAGGGAGGACTGGGGACCAGGTGTGCGGGGCACACGTGGGGAATAAACACGGCCCAGAGCTCTGCAGTCAGTGAGCACACCTCTGCCTCTGAGGAGGACCAGCGCTCCGCTGAGAAAAGGACCACCGAGTTAGCGTGCAACACACACACACACGTGTGCGTGTGCATGTATTAGCATGCATGACGACCACTGAGTTAGTGTGGAACACACACATGGGTGCATGTATTGTCATGCATGGTGACCACTGAGTTAGCGTGGAGCACACACACGTGTGCATGTATTGTCATGCATGGCGACCACTGAGTTAGTATGGAACACACACATGGGTGCATATATTGTCATGCATGGTGACCACTGAATCAACATGCAGGACACACCCACATACATGTGTACATGTATTATACAATGTAGTGATCACTGAGTTAGCATGGGGGACACACACATGTGAACGTATTATCATGCCATGGTGATCACTGAGTTAACATGGCATGCCACGCACACACACGCATGCACATATTATCATGCAATAGTGCTAGTGACCCCTGAGTTATCATGGCATGCCACATACACATGTGTGTGCCTGTATTGTCACACCTCAGCCTCAACAGTGCTAGGAGACTGAGCAAAGCTTAGACACAGCAGCTGCCACGTCGCCGAGCACACAAGCACGGAGCTTGGACGCAGGTGCCTGGGCCGCTCGGCTGTGGAACCGGTCCTACCCACTCCTCCCAGTCAGTGCAGCACAGAAGAAACGGTCCCCCAAGGCGGTGGCGACTGGCTTTGAAAACAGCTTCAGATGGCTTTTGATTTCCATGACAATTTCATCAAACCACAGAAGCCACAAAGCAGCAGCGTTTTTGCAACTTGGCAAAATCCAAACCAGGCCTTGCTCCTGCTCCGCACACGGACAGATCGCACTCAGAGCGCAGCCTTCCCGAGGACGGCGGTTGCTGACGGTGCAGCGTCCCACTCAGAGCGCAGCCTTCCCGAGGACAGCGGTCGCTGACGGTGCAGCGTTTGCAGCACCAGCCCATTCCGCACACACAGCTCAGCAGGCGGTGGTCTGTGCGCCTGCCACAAAGCAGCCTCACCGTGAAAGTCGGTGGCCCAGATTTCGTTCCTTAACGAGCGCAGAAATGCGCTACAGATTTTGAGCTTTGTTAAAAATGTATTTGTGAGGCAAAGGGAGAGACAGAGAGATCTTCCATCTGCTGGTGCACACCCCAGAAGCCCCAGTCGCTGATAGAACCAGGGTCAAGGCTGAGGCCTGAACCCACGTCCCCCATGAGGACAGGACCCCAGTGTCTGGAGCGGTCACCTCCGAGGGTTTGCCCCCGCGGGAAGCTGGGGTCTGGACCTGGTGGTGGTTTGATGCAGGAGGCTGGCATCTCAGGAGCTGGGCTAAATGTGTAATGAAATGAAGGAGACAGCCCTGGTGGGCACGTGGGGGACGCCGTCAGGGGTTAAAGGACAAGAGAAGGACAAGAACGTGTCCTTCTCCCAGCCAGAAGCAGGATGGGGACGAGGACGACAAACTGGACGGGAATGAGGACGACAAAGAGGACGGAGATGAGGACGACGTCACACAGCACCCTGAGGCCGCTCTTCCCAAGCCGCTCGGTCACCTTGAAGAGGTCGCTAGGAACCTAGGAAAAAAGGAATGGCTGCCTCTGGCTGTTTGGCGTCCTGTGTAAGTTATTATTTAAAAAAAATTAAACACTTATTGCATGTATTTGAAAGGCAGGATTATGGGGTGTGGTGGGGAGAAAGGAAGGGAGAGAGATCTTCCATCTGCTGGTTCACTCCCCAAACGGCCACAAAGGCGAGAGCTGGACCAGACCGAAGCCAGGAGCCAGGAGCTTCTTCCAGGTCCCCACACTGGTCCAGGGCCCGAGCCCGTGGGCGGTCTTCTGCTGCTTTCCCAGGCCATTAGCAGGGAGCTTGGGACTTGAAACAGCACCCAGAGGAGATGCTGGTGTTGCAGCCGGTGGCTTAGCCTGCTACGCCACAACGCCAGCTCCTTGTAAGTTGTGTACAGGAAAAGAAAAACATGTTTTTTTAAAAAGACTAACCCAGAATATTTAAGGAAAAACCACTCAGAAGGGGCCACAGAACTTTCCCGTGTCTTCACAGAACTGACTTACTGGAGGTCCCTCTCTGAGTTCACGAATTCACGCTGCCCCGTGGTTTTCACCATTTTCTCTGAGCAAAGTTTCCCTTCTGCAGACATTCAGTGTGCGCCAGGATGTTTCCCCGCGAGGGGCTGGCTTGGATAAGAGTGCTCTACGGTTGGGGCCAGCATTGTGGCGTAGCCAGTAAAGCTACCACCTGCAGTGCCGGCATCCCACATGGGCACCGGTTCATGTCCCAGCTGCTCTACTTCTGATCCAGCTCTCTGCTATTGCCTGGGAAAGCAGTGGAAGATGGCCCAAGTCCTTAGGTCCCTGCACCCATGTGGCAGACCTGGAAGAAACTCCTGGCCCCTGGCTTCAGATCGGCACAGCTCCAGCCACTGTGGCCAATTGGGGAATGAACCAGCAGATGGAAGACCTCTCTCTCTCTCTCTCTCTCTCTCTCTCTCTCTCTCTCTGCCTCTCCTTCTCTCTGTGTAACTCTGCCTTTCAAATAAATAAATAAATCTAAAAAAAAAAGAGTGTCCCATGGGAAGGGTCTGTGTGGATGCAAACATCATGGTGGATGCACAGGGGCATGGCGCAGGTGCCTGTGAGCATGGGGAGTGCAGAGGGGAACAAAGCCCTCAAGGCACACAACTGCTGGACTGGCAAGCCACAGCCCGTGCCGGCCACAGCCGATGCTTCTCCGCATGGAATTACAGCACGGCGTCCACCCTCACTCGAGGGACCATCGTGCAGACTCGGTGAGGCCGGAGCAGATGGTGCAGGTGAAGCTTATTTTTGGCTGTGTTTCATTTCCAAATTGCACAGAAGGAAAGAAGGGGGTCCCAAGGGTCACAGGTGCGTCCCTGGGTCCCCGGCACGGCGATCACAGCCCCACACTCGTCCGTCTGTCTGCTGTCCCATTCACAGCAGGAACTCAGAAGGGTTCATGGCCACGGCCGCCAATTGCGCCCATCACTCAGAGTGGGCGGAGACAGAAAAGCCTCCTGGGGGATCCAAGACCCTGGTCACACGACTGGCAGAAGCCATGATGTGACACAGCAGAAACTCTGAGGTTTGTTCCTTGTCAGAGCATCGCACGTGGTTGACTGCGAGACCTCCGGAGTGTGGCGTCCATTTCCCATTCCTGCTTCACAACCACAGGGGGATGCCCCCAAAGCAAGGTCTTCTGCAGGAGGGCCTGGGCCCCTTCCTCGGACACAAGCTCCCCGACTCCCTGCTCAGCCCACAGGAAGTTCAGCAAGGACAGAGGTGTGCAGAGACAGCCCGGCAGTGCCGTGTGCACGGGCAGGTGTGTGAGGGTCACTGTCTCGGGACACACCAGTCTCACCCTCACTACCCCTGGGCATGGGGCACGCCGGCCCTCCCAAGCTCACTTGAAATCAGGAGCAGCCACGTGACTCGCACAGAACAGCCGGTCGCCCTCCGCCGTGTTCTCCTTCCCTGTGTCACGGTCCTCAGTGCTCCAGGCAGACCTGCCCATAGCCTGGGTCCTAGGGCGGGGCCCGCGCAGAACACTCGTGCCCAGAGGATCCAGGGCTAAGGGAGCAGCCGGCCTTCGCTGTGTGGCTCCACGTCCCGAGAGTCCGCAGGCACAGTTATCAGGACGTAAGCCAGCCCCCGTGTCATGGGGGAGAAGCACGACATCCCAAGAAGCCAATGCTGAATCTTTGAGACAGCTTCTCGCGTCAGAAGTCCCAAAGCCACGGTTTCTGCTGAACAACGAGGTCCAGCCCCCTCCGCGTCACTCAGAGACGAAAGCAGTGAGCCGAGGGCAGAATCATCGGGCAAGCCCGAGCCAGCGTCAGCACCTTGCAGTCGCCTTCCGCAAAGCCCTCTCAGCCGTCACTGGTGACTGGCAGTGCTGGAAGGTGTAGACCCCTTTATTCAAGGCAAGCAGAAACCAGGAGAGACAGAAGATGAGGCCACAGGTTCTGTGGGTTTTGTTGGTCGATTCCTTTGCTTTTCAGTTGGATGCATACTTGCATAGCACAAGGACACTTGAAAAAGTTTATGGAAAAAGGAATTAAAAGATAAGTTTATTGGGTGCAAAATCATTTCCAAGCCAATGCATAGTTTCCCTCATACATATTTTCCACAAAGTTTTTGAAGCCCCTGGTGCCTGGTCCTCTCCCTGAACATCTCGTTGCTGTCCATGTTTGATACGCGTCTCCTCCTTCCAAAGAGACCACACGAGATGCACGTTTCTGCGCTCCCTCGCGGCCTCGAGCCGCTTTCTATGACGATGCCGAATGATATATCTGAATCTGAGCTCCCTACAAAGAAACAGACCAGCTTGTCCAGCCTGGTCTGAGGTCAGGACAGCTTGGAGACCCCGCTCCCTCGTGCGCAGGATAACAACGTGATGATCCTTAGGCTCCATGACCAAGTTTCTAGCAAGGTCAAGCAGGTGAAAATATCTACTGTCTGCCATAAGAATACCCACACACCCCTTCCTTTGTATTTAAATTCAAAGTAAGGGAACCCAGAGCAGGGGAGCGTGTCACGAGGGCAGTGCCTCTGTGAACAGGCACCAATCTGCTCTCGATTGCCTAGACCAATTGCGTGTTAACAGAGTGAAATGTAATATCTTGCTCCAAATACGTTTTTATGCTTCTAACTCATAAGAGGTTTTATACAGCTCTGTGGAATCTGCCTTTGCAATTTTTCTAACCGCAGAGGAATCGCTAAAGGAATTTCACAATTCAAAGATGAACTCTCTTATTTCCAGTTTCATAAGGTCTCTACCCTAAACTGCCTTAGAATTTCCGACAGCTCCTAACTGACCCTTGGTGGTTCCAGCTCCCTGGACAGGGTCCCGGAGCAGCTGCTTCTGACCTACAAGTTGCAACCATACTCAGAGGGGAGAGCTTGAAGGCGGGCAGAGGAGACCGGCTCTGTTTACAGGCGTCTTGCTGTTTCCTCGGGAGCTGGGTGCTGTGAGCACAGGGCCGTCCACACACGTCCACAAGCAAAGGATCAATCCGTAGGCCAGGCAAAGCCCCGTCAATCATTGGTGACAAGTCAACCTCTCCCACGTCAGCAAGGCTCCGAGCCCCTCCGAGCAGGCACCCGGCACTGCAGGAAGCAGAGAGCAGTGCCACGTGGACCTCCCAGACTTGCCTCCCCACTTCTTGGGTAACAACCCCCACATGTCCCCCGGGCTCCGTGGGTGTGCACTTCAGTCCCTGAGCAGACAGAGTCAGATTCCTGCCCCGGCCCTGGCTGTGGGCTGGTGTGTGCCCGCGTCCACTCTCTCCATGTTGTACGCACTGAATGTGTACGGTTTTTGTGAATCAGTGGGCCAGAGAGACATGCCCAGGACAGATTTCAGCCATCTCCCCAAGGGGGGTGGGTCCAGGAATAGCACTGGGATGCGTGTGTCTCCCAGGACGCATGACAGCAGCCAAAGACAAAACTGGGAACTTTCCAGTAGGAACCAGAAAACATCCGAGGAAGATCCTCCCTTGTCCCTTCAGCCACTCTCGACGGGGACTTCAGATGAGTGTGCAGGCAAGGAGCAGAGCCTGCAGCCGGGCTCACTGGGTGGGGGTGGGGAGCAGTCCATCAGTGAGGAGTAATTCAGAGCTGACACAGTGGCCCTGAGGGGTGCCCCGGGCAGGTGCGGCTGTGACACCCACAGGGACAGGCTGTCCACTCCTCTCTGATGGGGCACAAAGGGCACTTTCCATCCGAGGAGAGGGCCCAGGGCTGCCGCCGCGGGCCCACGTACAGAGCACTCACGCCCACGGGGGCCTTCCACGGCCCAGACCCCCCCTCTGCTTGCTGCTGGGACAGAGTCTGGACTCGTTGCCCAGTCCCTCTGGGTAGATGCATCGGACATGTTCAGGCAAGACAGCAGATGGGCAGGTGGTCTTCTTGCCTGCAGGTGGATCAGGGGTCAGCAAAGCTGTGGGGCTTCAGGACTCAGAGACAGAAGAAATGGGAGGAAGCCAGCTTTGAGGTGTGTGGGAAAGAGCTCGCTTTTAACAAGGTTTTGCGGGAAGAACAAGTCACGGGTTTGAGACGGCACCTGCTGTGGGCTCACAGACAGCTTTCCTGTAAATGCTGCCCGTGGCCGGCGGGACAGGCAAACGAGTGGCTCAAGTAGGGTAACCTGGGAGGAAACGGAAGAGCCGGACCCTGAGGCCTCGTGACCCCGCCCCCTCCATGTCTCTGTTGCTCACGTGGGTTAATTGGGCAATGAACTCACCCAAACCTTGGCTAAGGCTCTATCCCCGGACGACAGCTTCCTGCAAGGTGGCAGGAACTCTGGAAGCTGACTCTCAGCGCAGTCTGTGGTGTTGCAGGTTTGGGAATTTAGGTTTTCGGCATAAGTACATCCATAAGCGCCTGGGACAACCTCGTTCTAAAAGCTCATTCCTTTTCCCCTTCAGCTCCAATCCAGCTGTGTATCCTGCATTTCACCGGGGACTCCTGCAGACTGGTGCATGTCGTGGGCTGGAACAGGGGAATCAACGGATCACAAGGAGACTGCCTACAGATGGAGAAACCCAAGAAATCCCGATTACATTGGAGACACCGGGGATGACTGCGGAGCGGTTGTTTAGAAACTTAATCAGGAGAATTTCCTTGGGCAGAAAGTCTGGAGTCAAGAAAGCAATTATTTTTCTTTCCTCAGATTGCACTTCTTATTCCAGGGAGACAACAGAAAATGCTTGTTTTTGTGTGGGTGGTTAAGGCCAACATCAGTAGCAAGGAAGGAATTATTTAGTAATCTTTTCATAAATATTTAGGACTATGCTTTTGAGGGCAGTGAGGACCCATGAACAAACGCCCATGACTTCCAAGCCAGTTCTTTGGGTTTCCCCCAGAGAGCTGTTTTATTTTCTCACCGTTGGGGAAATCAAGCAAACATTTGAAATGAAATGCAAAATTGGACCAAGATATAAATAATTCACAAGGAGTTTAATGGACTCCGAAGCCAGAGTGTTGATCAGAGCGACTCACCCCCCATGCCACAGCTACCCCTCATTTCCTCTCGCACTGTCCCATACAGAGACCATTCTTCTCCTGTTGCTCCTGTTGCTCTAGCTGCTCTGACATCCCCCAAAGGAGGAAGGAACGAGAAGCTCAGGGTTCTAGGATCCTGATTCCTGGCTGTGCACCACGTGGGGTTAGGATGGGCTTGGGTGTCGAGGCCCCAGAGAGAAGTGACTGGGACTTCGCGTCTGGGCCATTGCACTTGAAACACTGCAGGAGCTCCCTCTGTCGTAGCCTGGTCTGCCGGGCTTCCTGGGAATCAGCATCGTGTTAGAATTGCAAGCCAGTTCTCCGTTCCTAAGAAAGACACTTAGAGGCTAGAATGTGAGGGCGACCTCCCGGTGGACAGATGGAAGATGCAAAAGTTGGTTGCGTGGGAGGAGGTGGAAGAGAAATGAACACACACATCCCAGAAGACGTCCTCAAGGAGAGATGAGAGCAAGAGAGAGAGGCAAACTCTCCCCGCCCCTTGTTCTGTTTCCCAGAGCACCCTGGATTCCTGGGGTCTAGTTGAGGTGAAAGGGGTGGATGTGCAGGGCTCCGAGGGGATCAGGACTCCCCAGCCTGATGCAGTTACCAGTAATTACTGTCTTCTAGGCTCTGCACCAAGGAGATGGAGACCAGCACACGGGAACAAACAAGACACAGTTCTCACCCTCAGGGTAGAGTGTTCGAGGGTAGCCAGTGAACAGATCTGGTACAGTTGGGTTGGCGCTATGATCTGTGCAGGGTGAGGGAAATGGTCTCTCGGAGCCACACACAACAGGCATCGGAAAAGCACATCAGTTCAGCCTGAGATCAGAGAAGGACCCCTGAAGGAAGCAGGTGCACCTGGAGATGGGGAAATTAACTGGGACAAAGTCAAGCCAAGGGCTTGGGTAGATGTGAGGAGAGAGAGTGAGACGAAGACAGGGATTAGACAGGCATGGGGAGGGAGAGTGTGACAGAGACAGGGATTGGACAGGCATGGGGAGGGAGAGAGTGACAAGGACAGGGATTGGATGGGCATGGGGAGGGAGAATGTGACAAGGACAGAGATTGGACAGGCATGAGGATGGCGAGAGTGACAAGGACAGGGATTGGACGGTTGTGGGGAGGGAGAGAGTGACAAGGACAGGGATTGGACGGTTGTGGGGGTGGAGAGTGTGACAAGGACAGGCATTGGACGGGCATGGGGGTGGAGAGTGTGACAAGGACAGGGATTGGATGAGTGTGGCCTGGGAAAGCAGTGGACGATGGCCCAAGTCCTTGGGCCCCTGCACCTGCGTGAGAGACCCGGAAGAAACTCCTGGTTCCTGACTTCGGATCAGCTCATCTCTGGCTGTTACGGCCAAGTGGGGAGTGAACCAGTGGATGGAAGACCTCCCCCCCCCCCCCCCGCCTCTCTTCTCTCTGTATAACTCTGACCTTCAAATAAATGAATAAATAAATCTTTAAAAAATGCTGAAAAAAACCTAGTAGGCAATACAGTTTCCGAACTGAATAATCAGTATGACTTTAAGTAATTAAAAAATGAAATCAGAAGGTGATTGATAGAGCCACTTTGAAAATGTTTCAGTGCTGTCTACTAAAGCTGATACCTACCAAACCTAGTCGTAGGCAGAGCCTATCACCCACGAATCCTGCCTTTAAATACATGCCCAGCAGGATCTTGTGCATCTCTTTTGCCAAAATGATTTTGTGCATCTCTGTTGCCAAAACTAATACACTAGAGCATTCAAAACAGCAGTTTTTATAACAACCAGAGACTGGAAACTGCTCAAATGTTCAAATTGCTGAGTAAATGATCAAATATATATATATGTTGGTATATAATTTATAACATAAAATAGAATGATGGCCTACTCAACCACAAGTAAAGGCATCTGAAATTGCAAGAAAAAATCAAAGAGAATTAACACACATAAGGTTGAAGGAAAATAGTCAGCCACAGGAATATGTGCAGACTGTGTGAACCTGCTTATGTAAGGTGCAAACTCAGAGCTAAGCCCTTTGTTGGAGGTCTCGGGCGGATATCATCAGTGGGAGGGGGTGCAGGAAGGGGCCTCCCATGCTGGGTGCGCAGGTGAGCCCTGCTGAGAAACCCACCGTGGTGTGTGGGGAGGAGCACGCTTCCAGCCCCCCCCCCCCCCACGGTTTAATTAAAACGCGTTGGAGAGGTAAAGACTCGCCCTTGCTGTGAAACTGCCCGCCCGCCTTTGCCTACAGTGCTGCTTCTGTCCTGGGGGCGATCTGTGATGTGCACAAACGTCTGTTTTCTTTCCCGTGTTCTTCCGCGGGAGGAAGAGGCCTTCCTGTGATAGATCATCGCACGGCGTTACTGTGTCCCCCGGCATTAAATTGAACTGAGAGCGGCTAGAGGAAAGAGCTGTCAGCCTACAAGGACACAGTGGGGTTCGCTCTGTTCTCGGCCTCGCCGGGACGGCCAGTTTCCTGGACGCCTCTTGCAGTGCCAAGGTTGTTCCTTCTCTGAAAGTTGGGATCTCACCAAAAGGCGTCGGGAGGAAAGTCCCTGGGCTGGTGAACTGCTGGTCAGCAGTTTGGGCAGCGGAGACAATGAGTGAGTGCATCAGTTCTGAAACCCTGACCCACACTGTCAAAGGGAAATGGAAAACCTTGAACTCCATGACTGTGCATTGCCGCGTGAGTTATAGGCCCGGAGTTAATGGCTTTTTGCTTCACTATTATATAAGGTGAGTGGACAGCAACATGACCAGCTCAGCCAACCTCAGCCACTCAGCTCCTACTCAGTGTTTTAAATACAGCTCTCATTACGAGACAGGTGGCTGCAGCACATCAGCTGCCCCCAGCACACCGGTCTGGGGAGAGGAACATGCTTGGCCCCGGGGCCCCGGGAAGCACTGGGGTCCCCCGAGAGCAGAGAGTGGGGGGCATGGGTGGGCAGGTGCCTTCCTGTGGTTACCAGGCTACTTAGAAAGATACAGGGGCTCTGGTGTAGGGGCTGCCTCCCGATTCTAGTCCCCAGGCCAGAGGCTAAGGCGGGGAGAGACCTAGAGAGGAGGCTGTGGGATGCGGATCTCATGCAGGAAACGTGTGGAGACCTCCATTAGCTGTGGGCATGCACTAACCCCAGGAGAGGCCGCCCGCCCTGCTCAGCAAGACCCCTGAGTCAAAGCATCAGAAACGAGGACTTGTGAAAATGCAAAATTCACCCACGGGGTCACCTTGGCCCCGGATGACCTGGGCGCGAGCCGGGGTCTGGCCCTTCTGAGCTCACGGTGGGCTGCGACCCTGAAAGATGAGCCCACACTGGGAATTCAGGGCTGGGAGGGCATGCGATGGGAAGCTGTGGCCCCGGTACAGACCTCTGCACCTCCCATCCCTGGCACCGCACCCTGTCACCTGGCGAGGGGTGGGGGTTTACGTGCTCTGTGCTAAATGCTTAGTCTTTATCTGGCCCGAAGCACCCAGTGTGTTGTTTTTCTCAGTCTGAGGTTTGTTGGTTGAGTCAAGAAAAAAGTCCTTCAACAATTAGGGACATACGTTCTTCCCGCGGCCTCTCCCGGGCAGGGACTCAGAGGGCTGTTCTCAGACGTGGGCGCAGGCAGCGCGGAAGGCTCGCGGTGCTCCTTTGTTCCCGGCCGGAGTGGCGCAGCTCCCAGTGCACGGTCCTGGGATGAGGTCTGCGTGGAACCTGGGCACCTGCCGCGGCATCCCTCTCCAGAACCTCACTCTCCATCTGTGAGATGGGACAATAGCTGGAGCGCCCCACTGGTCACATGGCGGACGGTGTACACAGTGAGTGAGCGTGAGCCCCGACCGCCACGGGCACCATATGCATGGAGGACTGTGTTCCCCAAACACGGGGACAATGTGTTCTTCACACGGTTTGTGCAGCTTCTGTTTATTTCATTCAGGTATTTTTTTTTCTCCGATTGGCATGGAGCAGGCTTTTGCGACTTGAGGACTAGAATCTGCCAGAAGTTAGGCTGTGGGACTACCAATTTCAGCCGCACAATCTGATCTCTGCATGGGCACTTCGGGACTCCTGTGGCTTGAACCCAGGCCCCAGACTCCAAGGGAAGCCGGCGCCGGCCACGTGCTCCTGGGCCAGCCCCTGCTCGGCTCACGCTGAGGAGTGAGGGTGAGCAGGCCCCTCCTCGCCCAGCCCAAACGGGCCATCCCCGCTGAGCGTGTGCGGTTTTGTTCACAGCAATAAGTGAATCTGAAATTGTATAAGCTCCGTAATGTTTAAGAATCTGTTAACATCTGTGTCATTACTTTTTGTCAGCAAATAGCCTCAAACATCCACCTTCACCAGTTTTAAGATCACGACAGTCCCCAGTGGACAGCAGTCTTCATTCTGGAAGTACACGACCGTAGGTGTAACACCTGCACCCTTGTGAAGGACGTTCTTTCGCAGATGCTCTGGAAGGTAGAATTGTCTGCCTGTGCTGATTTCTGTGAAGCTGTGTGCACCTGCATTTTGTAATCTACATCCTTATGTAACTATCACCAAGACATCTACAGATTAGCAATGAATGGAACAGGCGAGGTATAGGTTCATATAATAGCGATATAGATACACCATTATAGATTAGTCATAGAGTATATTACATGTAGATAAACAATAGATCTAAATAGACCAGATGTAGATATACTTTGTAGAGTACACGGATGTAGGTATAATTCTTTTCGGACTTCGGGTTTTTTATTATTAGGACAAAACAGCGGAAACTTTTATATGAAGTGGTGTGGAAGTGCATCCCTGTATCCGACGAGAGTTAACAAGTTACATTGTGTAGATGTTTTCTCCTAGAACCAAAGGAAAAGGGAACCTGGCTTCTTCCCAGTCAATGAGCTCCTTTCCTTCTCTACTAAAAGGTTGCAGAACCGAATACAAAAGGAGCTGCTGAGTGGATACAAAAGCAACCGACAGGCACTTGTCACGGCCTCTCGGAAAAAGGCTGTTTAAAGAGTCTAAAGTTGCTCACAAGCCCGGGACACTTAGTTCATTCTGAAAGGATCACTCAGCTTGGTTCGACTTTGTCAGCTAAATCATCAACAGAATGTCCTTGAAGATGAACCAGACGACAGTAAAGCGACCGGCTCCCTCACCAGCTTAGCACAGACGTATCTGCCCTCTGAGTGGTTTAACCACCACCGTCTCCTACACTGGCTTTGTTCCACAGAGCCCCACTGCCCTCTCCTCTGTGCCTGAAATAATCCCGGGCACCCCACCTCAGTCAATGCACCGGCCCCTGCTAGCCGATGTCCTTTATGGAAAACCACGTGTTAAACGAGTGCTTTGATTGGGCTGCGTCTGAAACACGACTCTGCCTGGCCAACAGCTGCCTCTGTCAATAGGCAGGTAGAGGAGAAATCCCCCAACGCTGAAATGCTGCAGAACGTCAGCCACGCTCGCGCCTTCCAAACCACAGGAGCAAGTCCAGCGCGGAGGGCTTCTGCCCCCCGGCCAAAGCGCAGGCTGCTCCTTCACAGCAGATGGTTGTAAATCCTCCTGAACAGTCGTCAGGGTGTTCAGATCTCCCTGGAGCCAGCAGCAGGGCTGGAGGCACCTGGAGGGTGGTCATGCTTGTGAGAACTTCCTGCTTGCACACGTGCTAACCACAGCCCCATGGCTTCACTTTCCAACCACTGCCGGTAAGAACTGAAAGTCCGGTGCCCTTACTGACCTCCCACCGAGCTGTCTGAACTGTTCATGGGGCCCTTTCCAGCCAGTCCCAGCGATTAGGTACCAAAGCCCCTGTCAGCAGAGGCACAGAGCCCCAGGGAGCTATTTCTGCAAGTGTGGACAATTGTGCAGTGAGAGCGGAAGCACTTCAGTGAGTGAACATCAGACACATGTGTGAAAACGCTGACTGTTCTTCCACAACATCACAACCACCTGACTCTGCCATAGTGGGGTTGTAACTCCTTAGGTGGCTCCTTCTTCATTTGTTACAACTGATGGAGCTCATCTTTGTTCACAATCATTAGCAACCTGAATACACGCATTGGTATTCACGTGCACGCTGGTGATCCTCCAGGGACATGTGAAGGTATTTGTCCTCTTACTAGAATTTTCTGGGTTCTAGAGAATTCAGCTGTCTTGCTGGATGCCCATACAGATGGGGCCATGGTCGCTCGTTCCTGCGTTCCTTCCTGATCCTGCCTTTCGGCGTCAGCCAGGGCTGCAGGCTGCTCGGTGCAAGACTCTGCTGAGTCATCACCTCTTAACCTCTCCGTGAGATCCTCAGTGTCAACCAACTTCGTCAATGGGGAACTCACTCTCCAGCCAACAGTAGCAACCGAGTCCTCAAATCTCGCACTTGGAGAGACAGCGCTACACGTGTGCACATTTCCCCAATGAGAAAAGAAAAAAGAAAGAACCCGAATGTGCAAACTTTGAAGTAAGCAGCTGAAAAAGTTTCCAAATTCATTTATATTTTTAGCTCAATTAGTTAGACCTATTTATAATTGCATATTATATAAAATTACAAAAATGTTATTTTTATCATTCTCAAATTTCTAAAGTGATTAATTTACTTTTAAGATTTTTGGTGATTTTGCATTTATTTGAGAGAGAGAGAGAGAGAGAAGTTCTGTCTGCTGGTTCATGCCCACAAATGCTTGCAGCAACCAGGGCTGGTTGGGGCTGGAGACAGGAGCAAGAAATAGAATCCAGGTCTCCCCATGGGTGGAAGGAACCCACACACCTGAGCCATCACTCCTGCCTCCCAGGGCCTTCGCTGGCAGGAAACTGGAGTCAGAAGCCAGAGCTGAAAATCTGACCTGGGCCTCTGATGTGGGTCCCAGGCATCTTAACCTCCCCACTGGACACTCGCCCCCTAACGCAATCCATTTAAATGTACCGGATGTGTAGCCTGCATGTATGTGACATCAGCATGCTCTCAGCGTAGACGCGCCTGTCTAATGTGGTTGTCCAGAGCACCTCTGCTGAATAGCTGGAGGTAGTGCACATTTGAAACCTGGGCTTCCTGCTTGGTATGGAAATGCTGCCTCGAGCCACCAGCACCATTGCCTCTGCTTAGGGCACTTCTGGCTTCCCTCCCACTGCTGAAAACCAGCCACAGCAGCCACTCAGGTGACATTCACGCAGAGATTCTAGGCGGTGGGCGAAATCTAACGCTCATGGCTTCAAAGTCACAGACTGTGGAATCTCTGCTGAGTTTTTTATTGTTATTAATGTTACTGATATTGCTTCTCTCTTCTTCCTTCCCCTCCCCCTCCTCCCCATCTCCACGTTTTCATCTTCTTCTCAATCATCATTTTTTCTCTTCTACCCTCTTCTTCTCTCTCTTCTTTAATCAGTGATGTCTCAGTTATCTTACACTGTCAATGATTGGAGGAAATTCACAAGAATATGTTTTATTTGGTTTAGAACAAAGGGTGGATGGGTAGATAGATGGACAGACAGATACACAGATGGATAGATAGAGGGATAGATAGACCTGTTCCACAGAGAGATTGGAAGTTTTCTTCTCTTGGTATTTGTGAACTTGTACCTTTCTAAAAATCCTTCCTATTAATATTCAAGCCACTCCATATTCATTGTACCAGAAATAAAGCATAGAGCAATTGCTGTAAGCAGGCATCTCACTGTGTTAATTATTTATTGTCGTGTAACAGAATATCCCGAAATAGTCTCAGCAGCTGAAAGCCACAGACAATGAGCATCTCAGAGCCGTGGGAGGCAAGGATCTGGAAGTGACTCCGGCATCAGGATCGGGGTTGCCATGGCGGCGTCAGCCAGGCTGCAGTCACTGTAAACTCAGCTCAGCAGTGGGCTCATTCCTCAGGCCTCAGCTCACCGCGTGCGAAGCCCTCCACGGGCTACCCTCTCTAGAGAAGACAAGGAGTTGCCCCCCAGTGAACGCCAGGTCCTTCTGTAACCTAATCTCAGAGCAGCCATCCACCACCTTGGCTGTATTCTGTGCATTGAAGCCACCCTAAAGGTGCTGGTGGTGGGGGCTGCATGAGGCTGCCGACAGCGTGTGGAGGGGACGCTGACGCCCCCGGGGAATCTGTCGGCTCCCACACCCACCAAGTGCAAAGTGATAGAAACCCAAGGTGGGAGCCAGCTCAAATACCAGAGCACTGCCATCGACAAATGGGAAGCCACTTCTTCAGAGCCACTTCCAGGAGTTGAAGCTAGAAACAGAGAAAGACACATGCAACCATCACTTCCCACACAAACCTCTGTCCACCAAAATGATGGAGGCAAAGTGTACTGGAATCTATTTATAGTCATAGACAACTACCTATCATCACATATCTATTTATAGTCCCATTATAACCACAGGCATCTATTTATAGTCACAGGAATCTATTTATAGTCTCATTATAACCACAGGTACCTATTTATAGTCACAGGAATCTATTTATAGTCCCATTATAACCACAGGCATCTATTTATAGTCACAGGTATTCAACATATCTGAGTCTCTCCTATTGCAGAAGTTACAGAAATGAAATTCAGTTCCTTAAAGACATAGTCCCCCTTTAGCTTTCCTGGGAAATTTCACTTGTGATTGCTCATGTTGTTGTCAGCTACAGTTTGATGCATCCCATTGTGTGCCGAGGTGCTGTCAATGTGTGCTCATTGGGTTTGGCATTATGTTTCCGCACTCGGTATAATACTGTGCTGAGTCAAATGTAATGGTTTTGAATGAGTCTCTGTCTTGGTTATGTGGGTTATCTTTGTCTCCCAAGCCAGAATAAGAGCACTCTGGGAAGAAGACACAGGGCTTGCTCATTTTTATAACCTCTGTCTTTCGCTCTGCTGTTCCACATGACATACCCCAGGCAATTTAGGGTTATTTTTAAATGAAGTTAAATTGATGAATGTTGCTGGAACATAGGCACTAGGAAACAACATTGGTGGAGAGACGCCTTCCTGGTCATTTATCTTAAAAAGAAGCCAACTCTTACTTAGAATTGCAGAATTGTTAGAGAATAAACAAGGTCCACTATATTTCCACTCCCAACCATGCTGGGCCAACAAGGATTGACCCAACTCTCTCACAGAGAGCAACTAAGTCCCTGTTTAATAGACTCAGACAGCCGCTACCAGCTTGAGATACCGAAGGGCTGCCCCGAGTCCAGATCAGCACAGACAAGACCCTCTGAGGTTGCACGTTGGTCTGTGCCGCCTCCCCATGTCGCCCGTCCTCGGTGGCTGCGCACAATCCCTAATCACCTAAATGACAACCAGCATATTCTTTGCTCATGAACTTTGCTTGGGGCAAGGGTTGGCCGAGAGGGTCCGCTGAGCTCTCCTGCTGCTGGCTGTGCTGAGAGACGGCAGGCGGGGCACCCACTTCTGGAGGACACAGTCCCCTGGATGCAAGGTTCCGGGAATTGTCCCCGATGCACAGTCCTCTCTCCAGAGCCCATTGAAGCTTCCTCACAGACGCTCGGCATTACAGGCAGGTCCGAAGCCCACAGATCCCCACGTAACCAAGGATGTGGGGAGCGTCTGCAGGTCCCATGTGCTCATTTTACTTGTGATAAGCTTTTGCCTTGGTCGAGGTGAGAATGGGACCAGATTCCTTTGATGGTGCAGGTAGACCGGTTCACATCACAGAAGCAGATCAACTGTGTCTCTAGCTGTTATTCTGCCAACACCACTTTTCTTTGTCAGTCTGTCTTTGAACCATCGAGGTCATCACAGGTTGGTGTGCGCCAGTTACGAGCATGTTGCAAGGTTTAGGCTGTGATCACCTGCGTAGTAGGAAGACGCGAACCAAGCCCGCTGTGCCTTGGAAATGCTGCGAGACAACAGGAAGCCCCGCCCCGCCCCGGCCCGGCCATGCTCCTGTTCCGGCTCCTCCAGCTAGAAGCTGAGGTTCACGCACACACGTTCTTTTAAAGGCCGAACTCGTTTCTTCCAATTCAATGATGGAACTTTCCACCAGGATGGTAACGCTTTTCGGGATTTTTCGGGAATGCTAAGTCTGGTTCGGTCTCGATGATTGGGTTGTTAGTTTGACTTCTATGGAAAACCAATTGCTATTACGATGGAATGAGCAGCAAAGATGAATGCAATTCTGGGATCTAAGTTTGGTGGAAAGAAAATGGATGTAAAAGCTACCATGGCTATGCATGGAAAGGAAAAAGCGTAGCATCTACAAATGGAACGTTAGAGGTTTACAAAAAGTCACAGACATGTAAGGGAACTTGAAAATTGACTAGATATTTGAGAATATTAAAATATATTTTCAAATTAAAATGGTATCAGTCATATTTTAAAAGATTCCTTATTTTTTTAATTACGTAAGGGGGTATTAATGTATTAGGTGTAACAAAAACTCAGAAGGGGTTTTTCAGCCTTTGAAAAATTTCTGGTCATGTTTTGCTTCCAAATTTTGTTCTGCTTTTCTGGGTGGGAATAAGCTGCCCCAACCATGGTGATGTTTGAAATCCAAAGCGGCCGTCTGCCTGGGTAGAGAGAGCTCGCAGCTACTGCGCTCTATTTGCAAAGCCTTGAAGCTTCTCATTCCAGAACTTGCCAGTCGTGGCCTAGTTTTCTTCTGAATCGGTCTGGCCAGTTCTCCCCTCACTAGGTTCGAATCTCACCTGCAGCGGAAGCGTCCAACACTCCGGCCACAAGGACAAAGCTTCCCTGGCACGTCCTCCGGGGCTCTGGGTGAACAGACGGAACTCCCAGCCTCTGTGCCGTGGAAATGTCCATCTAGCACTGCAGATGGCACAGCTCGTCTGAATCTCTGGCGGCCGCTCGCTTTGTGTTACCGATGGGCCTTTCCCAGACAAGGGGAGGCTGCGACGAGGGCCGAGCTCAGGGTGGGGCCGATGGCAGGTCCCCGGGCACAGGCAGTCTGCGGCCTGGCCCCACGCCCTCGTGCGTGCGCGTAGGCATTCGTTTTGTCTCAGCTACTTTCCTGAGGACCTAGGTCGTCTCTCCTCTGCGCTGAGTGTCCACCGCCGCCCGCGTGCTTCTCATCTTCCCTAGCAACAGGCCACGTGAGTCCCGACATCCAGGAGAGCTCCCAAGGTCACTAGGAATCCACCTCCCCGAGAACCGTGCGCGGAAGGGCGTGAGATTGGAGGGAATCGAGAGAACAGTTGACTCTGTGTTTAAATCGCCTTTGTAACGAATCCACAGGAAGCGTTGCCAGGGCCCCCGGGCTCCTGCCTGCTGGGCACCCACGCGGTGGATGTTCCGGGGGGAGTTTGCTACCTGCACCGCCTGCCCCGCTGTCTCTGGCAGAGACCATGGAAGAGGGGCCTCCCGGCTTGAAATCATGCACTCCAGGGCGATTTCCAATTACTAGCAAGCGTGGTGTGTGTGTGGCTGGGGAGCGTTTGTCCGGGGCACTGTCCAAACTCACGGCCGTTTATTTTCCAGACTCAGTGGAGTGGGTATTCAGCTTATTTTCCCTGTGACTGAGCTTATGGATCCTGACACTTGTCCAAGTCGCTGGAGGATGGAGCAGCCCTAGCCAAATATAGTTACCTCAGTCTGAAAATGAAACACAGCCATTGTGAGCTTCTGCACAAATAAAGACCAAAAAAAGTATCCCGAGGGCCAGGGGTGGGTCAAGCAGGCGGTGCTCCCCTGTCTGTAATAGTGACCACCCCACAGGGCTTTTGTGGAGAACCTGTGAGTTAACTAAAGGACTGATGTGGAAACGAGACGGCATGAGAGGTGTGACAGGTCTGCAGGTGCCTGTGGGTGGAGGGTGGGCCGGGACGGTTTCCCTGCCCCCCCAGGGGTAGTCAGGGAGCCCTTGCTGGGCGTCCCCACTGTGGCCCTGGAGGGAGAGGAACGCTTCTGCGGCAGGGGCTGCCGGCACCGCAATGCCCCATGATGTAACGGCGCACATGAACACCGCCTGTGGGAACCTTGAGTGGAAGCTCTGTCCTTGCCCTGGAGTCTTCAGTCTGCTTCCCTTTGGGTCTTTTAGAATCGGAGAAAAAGGTGATCAGATGACTGCACCGTGATCACATTGGTTTACTTCTCTCTTTTTAAACACTTATTTATTTATTTGAAAGACGGAGTTACGGAGAGAAAGGCAGACAGAGACAGAGAGGGGTCTTCCATCCGCTGGTTCACCTCCCAGATGACTGCAATGGCTGGAGCTGGGCCAGGCTGACGCCAGGAGCCAGGAGCTTCCTCCAGGTCTCCCACGTGGGTGCAGGGCCCAAGCACTTGGGTCGTCCTCCACTGCTCCTCCCAGCTCATTAGCAGGGAGCCTGATGGGAAGTGCGGCAGCCAGGACTCGAACCGGCGCTGGATGGGGTGCCTGCACCACAGCCGTCAGCTTGGCCGGCTCCACCGCAGCACCGGCCCCGGTTTGCTTCTCTTGACTCAGCTCCCACCCCACCCCCCGCCTCTGCAGCTCCCCTGACCCCACGAGGGGCCCCGAGCCAGTGGCCACCTTGTGCCCTGCTTCCTGTAGCTAGGGAGACCGCGTCGGGCCCCAAGGTGACCACATCAGCCTTAGCCGCCTGCCGAGCCTGGCCCCACTGTCTCAGGTCCGAGTGCGGTTGTACTGGTTACCAGCCACCCTCTCCTCCCCAGTCCCAGCTTCACAGCTTCCCTCTCTGTTTCTCCGTGTGCCTCTCTCTCTGTCTCTCGGCTTTTCCAGTTCCTCTCTGTAAGTCTCCGTCTCTGTGTCTCACCTCTCTCTTCCTTCTCTTTTCTCCTCCTCACCACTGCCTCCCCCGACACTGACCCACAGAGTACCCGCCCGCACAGTGCATGGTACGTGGTCATCCTGGTTTACACGGCCCTGACTGCCCAGTGGGCCGCCTCCCCCTCCCCTCACAGTGCCCAGCTCTACTGGCTGCACTAGACACAGGGATATTGCATTTGTCTGCCCGGCAGGCACCTTCCCAAACACAAGAATGGATGAGCGGACTCATAAAGCTTATGGAAAATGAAACTAAAAGAAAATTATTTTGGTGCAAAAAAATGTTTTAAAATCCATGTGTGGATTTTTTCATAATAGGCGCTTCCCATGAGCTTCTGGAAGATTCCTCCTACCAGCTTCCTAGGTGGAGCTGTCACTCAAAATGCCCACTGCTGTGCTGGCTCCCCGTGGGTCGGCGAGCAGCCTGGGCTTGTTCTCGCTCCCCCAGAAGGGTAAATCTCGGCCACAGAGTGGAACACATTGGGGCGCCCTTGTCCATCTGTTGCTGTGGCAACAGACACATCCCATTCACCACTGTTTGCTTCCTGCGTCTTCCAAAGCCCCTTTCCCTCTTGGCCCTTGGCTCTGTGCTTGATCTTACGCCCTCCCAAAGCTCCCTTCTGGGCTGCGTTAACCAAGCCCCGTTTCAGAGGGAAATCGAGCTCGACCTTCCCCTCCTCCTCTGGCCTGTGCTTCAGAGCCATCTTCGTCAGGGCACTTACCCGTCCCTGGGTTCTCTCAGGCGTCTGCTCTCCCAGCAGCCTTGGACGCCGATAACCTCAGAGAGCTGGTGCTGATGCCGGCACCCGATGGTGGGCAGGGCTCGTGGGTGGTCCAGATCCATGACATGGAAGGGAACTAATGACTTGAGAGGACAGTGAACAAGGAGGTAGGCGAGGCAGAGTCGTGTCCGATGGTCTCCTCCGAAGAACACAGCCATCGAGAGCTCAAGTCCAGTGAGTTCAGAGAATTAGCATACGGCTAGTTAAGTTTCACCTGTGTGTGTGCTGCCTTTTTAGGGTGCGCAGACAGGTGTCCAGAAAAGCAGCTGACCTTCTGTCACAGGGCCGGCACACAGAGCCCGCAGAGCGGTGTGCAGACGCTCGTCCCGCACCCACACGGAGCTCTGGAAGTGCCAGCGCGTGGCCTGTGTTTATCTCCTGAACGCTCCAGGTGACCTGCCCCAGCAGCCCCTTGCAAGGCAACAGTGTGTCTTTGGCTACTTTCGCCTTTTTAACTTGGAAACTTTGAAACAGGCATGAAGGTGGAGCGGAGAGTGAGGCTCTCCCTGTGCGCCTCAGAGATTGACGGCGGAGACCGATGGATGGCACCCTTCATTGCTGTTCCTCTGTTCAGACCGCGCTCTCTCACCATGGAATCAGAGGTGCTCTCAATTTCCAGACCTCCATCCAGTTTGTCTCCAAGTGTCCCAGGGGTTCTTGGAATTCGAGACATTTCACAATCAGCCAGGGGACATTCCTCTAGGTGACGGAATCATCGATAATCATCCAGTCTCACCCAGGAGCCAGCTGGACGCGGGGCCCCACTACCTCCAGGGTGTCTGCCTGAGTCGGGGAGTTGGAATCGAGGTTCAGATGAGACTGACGTTTTTCCGTTGGTGTTTTCCTAAATCCCTACTAACCTGCCACACGTTCGCCTACTTCAACTTTTCATCCACATCATGAATTTGTTTCTAAAACGTTACTTTTGGGGCCAGAATCGTGGCACAGGAAGTTAACCTCTTTTGTGACACCAGCATCTGGTATTGGAGTCCTGGGTTAAGTCCCAGCTGCTCTGATCCAGTCCCCTGGGGAAGCAGCAGAAGATGGCCCATGCGCTTGGACCCCTGATATCCGTGGGAGACCCAAATGGAGTTCTGAACTCCTGGCTTCAGTCTGGCCCATTAGGGGAGTGAACCAGCAGAAGGAAGATCTCTTTCTCTCTTTGTCTCTCCCTCTGTCGTTCCGCCTTTCTAATAAATAAAATAAATCTTTATTTCACAAAGCGACTTTCTACAGAATTTTCCAGATTGCATGCTTGGCTGTGTGCAGAGAGAGACTGACACAGCCAGCCTGAGTCTGCTGTCCTTAGCTCTTGGCTGGTGTCTGGGGACTTGGACTTGGGGACATCACGTGCGAGAGAGGCCCCTGTGTCCGGAAGCTTTGCACAAACCGGCTTACCTGGAACGCCTGCTTTCTTCTCGAAGCCTGGTGTCTGGCACCTGCTCAGCCATAAGCTGGTGTTCAGCGTCCCGTGGGCTTCCCTGGGCGGCACCGTGGTCCAGGGCTCACTGCACTTGCACAGCTGTGGGGACATCCCAGGCTGCACGACCCAGGTGGCAGGAGAGAGCACGAGGTGTGCTCATGGCACCTTGGCTCCCCGTGACCCGGCCTCGTGTCCTTATCACAACATGGCCACAAGTCTGAGCCCCGAGCCCCCAGACCCTAGAGAAACGCGAACGTGGTATCAGGGCCCCCGACAATCTGATGACATGGGTGTGGCGTCTTCAACCCATTCTCCCGCCCACGTGTGTCTTCCACTAATGTTTCAATCCTGAGTCTCGGTTCCTTTCGAGCTCAGTTTGAAGTCAGGAACATATCTGCAGACTCGTGGTTTTTTTTAAACTGTTTTATGTAAAGAGAACAAATTTCCTATATTTCATATGTACAGTTTTAAGAGCATAACGATGCTTCCCACCATAACCTTCCTCCCTCCCGCCTCCTCCTTTTCTTATTTTTCCTTTAACGTTCACAATGGCATGCTTTCACTTTTCTTTATAACCACAAGCTCAACCCCCCACTAAATAAAGACTTCAGCGAGTAGTAAGTAGAAAACCACTGTCCCCAAGAGTATAGAGGAGGATTCTATCTTAAGGCGTGGCTTGGGAGGCAGATGGCAGGAGGTCCTGCCCCTACAGCTGCGTCCAGGTGGGTTGGAAGGTGGAGATACAGGCTGGTTTTCCATGGTTTTAAACACGTGCAGATGGGTGTGCGAGAAGCTCGCTGGCAGAAGAAGGGTTGTGAACCGGTGACCAGGGTCCTGATTCGCCGTCCCAAAGCCCTGAGTGTTGCCTGCTTTGTGACTGTCTAGGTGGGACCTGCAAATGTCGCTCATTCCTCACAGGAACAGCGCAGGAAGAGGGGCACGCTCCACCCCCTGCTCTTGGGGGCAGCTCCGGGCTGTGGTCCGGGGAGACCTGGCCCTGGACCATTCCAGCCGGTTCTGTTGGGATGCCTGTGGGGATTTTTTTGCTTGCTAGTTCCAGCCTGTGGTGCCTCAGGGAACTTTTCCACCTCTTCCTCCATGACCCTGGGCCTCAGAATTGGGGTGGCCCTTCTCCAAGTCGGTTCTTTCTTGGCCACACGCTTGGCCGTCGAGGCAGGGGCCGCTGGCTCCCTCCCAGTACTGAACCTCCTGTCACCTAAGCCCTTTGTGCCAGTGACACAAGCCGATGCCTCTCCTGAAACAGAGAGCGCCCATCTCAGGGTCTCCGCAGCCCTCTCAGGGTCTCCGTGGCCATCGCAGCCACAGCGGTTACACATCCATTTAGTCACAATCCCTCTGGCTGTTCTGTGACCTAAAAACTGAACGGTGGAGTGTACTTCTCCCACGGAATACTAAGAAGAAGGAAAAGAAGAAACTGACACAATTCGCACAGATGTAGAACAAGGGGAGACAAGGGGCGCAGAGGCACACGGGGCTCATCTCCTCCTGTGTGCTGGACACACGGCATTGCTCTCCTGCAGTCCGTTCTACCGTGCACCTTTCTGGGCGTCAACCAGGAGAGCGATCATGCCAGAGCCTTTACCTGTAGAGAAACCCACGTCTTCATTCCTAAGGAATCCGAATCTGCATTAAACCCGACCCTGAACACTGTTTGGATCTTTCGATTAACCTTTATTTTTTATTATTTTTTTACAGGCAGAGTGGAAAGTGAGAGAGAGAGAGACAAAGGTCTTCCTTTTCTGTTGGTTCACCCCCCAATGACCGCTGCAGCCGGCCACCGTGCTGATCCGAAACCAGGAGCCAGGTGATTCTCCCGGTCTCCCATGGGGTGCAGGGCCCAAGCACCTGGGCCATCCTCCACTGCACTCCCGGGCCACAGCAGAGAGCTGGACAGGAAGAGGGGCAACCGGGACAGAATCCGGCGCCCCCACTGGGACTAGAACCCTGGGTGCCGGAGCCTCAGGCAGAGGATTAGCCTAGTGAGCCGAGGCGCTGGCTGGTTAACCTTTATTTTAGTCAAAGAAGCACCAAGAGGCACCAAGATGAGTGGCCGAGTTCCAGTTCCCTCGGGGCAATGCTGGGCACCACTGGAGGCAGCAGCCGTCAGGTTGAAGGAGAATTGCCCCGGCGTCCAGGCAGCAGCCCCTCACCCCACAAGGCCGTGGCTGTGCCCCTGGTGGGGGCGGTCTCCGCGTCTGCTTAGCCTGCCATGCCTAAGCCAGTGAGCTCATGGTTTCTGGGCCAGCCAGAGACGTTGTTTTTGCCATTTTATTATTGCGATGGAGGTTATTTCTGGGATTTCTTCAGAGTGAACTTCTCTGCTTTATTTTATTCTGTGCGTGGATTTATTTCATTTATCGAACTGGTCACTGCAGGCACGATTGTTCTCAAGAGGAGCCCGTTTTGACAGCTTTAGAAGGCCGGGTCCCTGCTCCGGGCCAGCGCCCCTGTCCTCAGCAAGGCACATGCCAAACCAATGTTCCCAGAGCCAGGGCTGCCTGCCAGAGCCTCTTCCGGCCGCTCTGCAGACAGCGTACGGCGACTCTGCTGCATCAGCACCAACTGCTGGACAAACAGAGCAGAGCAGCTCGGAGCAGCCTCGCTCACACCTCGCTCACACCTCGCTCACAGTGGGCGGTGCCTGGGCACGCTGCAGGGCAGGGTCTGTGCACACGAGCGGGTTCTGCTTCGGTTTCAAACATGTGCGACCACGCGCCATGTCCTGATATAAAGTGTGCTTCTTACATGGGCTGTCGTTTTTGGGGACTTCCACCTTGAAATCTCTAGCGTTTCCCCTTAGCAGTAGAGAACAGGGGCTGGTGCCGTGACTCACTTGGTTAATCCTCCACCTGAAGCGCCAGCATCCCATATGGGCGCTGGTTCTAGTCCAGGCTGCTCCTCTTCCAGGCCAGCTCTCTGTTGTGGCCCAGGAGTGCAGTGGAGGATGGCCCAAGTGCTTGGGCCCTGCACCCCATGGGAGACCAGGAGAAGCACCTGGCTCCTGGCTTCGGATCGGCGCAGCGCTGGCTGTAGTGGCCATTTGGGGGTGAACCAATGGAAGGAAGACCCTTCTCTTTCTCTCTCTCACTGTCCACTCTGCCTGTCAAAACAAAACGAACAAGTGAAGAGCTTGTGCTTTCAGAACCGTCTCTCTGGTCCCCCTGGCAAAATTTCTTAGTTTGTCCAAGTTGTTTGAATAACCTTGTTGTCAGACAGCCCCTCTGTCTCTAAGGTGATGGGTGCCAGGCTTTGCAGGGAGAATGACAGCACGGTTAGAGCTGAAGCCTTGGCAGCATCGAGAAAAGGAACCCAGATGTCACATGTGATCTTGATGGGAATGAGCTGGGAGCGACTAGCCATGCCTGCCGTGAGCGCAGGACAGCTCAGCAGACTCTCACGTCACTGATATGTGTCTGTATTACTTCATGAAGTGCTGCTGAGGGCCTAGGAAAGCAAGTGGAGAAAAAGAAAAAGAAGAAAGGCAGACAACAGCCATGGGTAATAGAATGGAAAGCGAAATGCATGATAAAGTTGCAGGCAGAGACTCTGCAAGCCAGGCAGGAGAGAGCGAGCACAGAGCGAGGGTGGCCGGCCAGGTGCCGGGCAAGCCGGGCCCGTGGAAGGGCGGTGTCACCGGGATGCAGTCAAGCAAGAGTGTGCAGGGGCTGTGCACCGGACGAGCGCCCGACAGAAGGGCCAGCAGGGGACATGTGCCTTCCCCTTGGCTTCTTCAAGGAAGGCCCGAGACTGTCCTAACCCCGAGCCACCTCTTTGCCATCCACGCAGCCAGGAGTGAGAAGGCTGAGTCCACGAAGCCGGGCGTGAGAATGCTGCCGTCCACCAGGCCAGGAGTAAGAATACTGGGGATGTTTTCCTCGGGAGAACCGTGACGGAGTGTGGTTTTCATTTTCTGCTCGTTGGCGGTCATTTGCAAAGCACCTGGTAAAAGCAGAAACATCGTAAGCCTCCATGCGTCGGGTCAACGCAGTCTCAGTCAAGCACATGCTTGGATCGCGTTTGCTCTGCTTCCTCATGCCGCGCCTCCTAAGAGACTCGCCAGTTTCCCCGCGGCCACGGAACAAAACCTCAGAGGATAAAGTTGTTTTTGACAAGTGACAGTGGACAGTGCTCATTCGCGTCGGCACAGCTGGAGAAGGCTGCTGGCACTCGTGCATGGAGCCCGGATGCTGCTCCGTGTCGTTCAGTGCACAACAAAGCAGCGTGCACCTTCACTGGTCCCTAGACCCGGGACCCAACAGCTCTGGTTTAGGTCAAAAGCATCAGACACAAGTGGACCCTGACAGCCTCTGTCTCTGCTCCAGGTTCCTGGGGCGTTGCCATGGAGACCAGGAGACACAGGCATTTGAACCCAGGGGCTGTGCTCAAGTTTCAAGGTCAGCAGGAGGGAGAGAGACAGCCAAGGAAGCCTCGGGGCCCCATTAGCCAGGGAGACTGCAGCTGGGGACTTCCCATCCGTCAGACGCGGGGGCGGGCCCTGCACAAGGCCCCTCCCAGGGCCCGGGTTCCTGAGCCGCGGGCAGCAGCACCTTATTAGCTCCCCCCCCCCCCATGGTGAGGGAGCTGGCTGCAAACCCCCTTCCCAGAGGGCACGGCCACCCCCGCCAGAGGTGTTTCTTACAGGCAGTGCAGGCTGCACGACTGGCTACTCTGGGCAGCTCCTCTTGTGCCGTTCCTCCTGCTGGTGGATTTGACCCGGAAGCAGTCACCTTGGATTTTTTTTGCTGTTGCTCCTTTCTGCTTTTATTTGCCTCCAGTGTTCCCTGGGAGAAGGCATTATTTAAAAACCTAACATTGATCTTCTCACCAGGAGAACGGAGGAGCGCAGCCATCTTCCCCGAGAGTTCTCCGCGCCGTTACCGAGTGGAATGGGACAGTTGAGGCGTCGTCTGCACGGGAGACGGCTCCGTGTTCCCCAGGGATGATCCATCTCTGCTTACCTCTCGCTCTTTCTCTTTCTTTCTTTATCTCCCCGTGTCTGAAAGCTAATACCACGGCCTCAGGCTGGCCGTAATTGAAACTCGGACTAATGGACGTGTCAGGCTAGCACCTCTGGAGAAAGCCCTCAGTTATCACAAATCAACTCGGTCTGTGCTGAGCATTTTAAAGTCTTCTATCACTTTAAAAATCGTGCGAGAATGAGCGCACACATACATTGGCACCCCACGGGAGATACCAGCAATTGCACCAGAAGCCTTAAAAATGGCTGCACTCTGTGAATTCTTATCTCACGGCTAAGCTTGCATCCTTAGGAAGTAATCTCCGTGCTCTCTGTCTCACTGGGAGCACCGTGCCTTCCACCGCTGGCATCCCAGACCTCACAGAGAATCTCCTCCCACCGCCCATCTGCGCACTTAGCTGGGGCCAACGCCTTCCTAAGGTGTAGGAAATTATGGCGTTTTATGATGTTGCCTCCGGGATGCGTTCAGAGCTCAGAGCAGGACCCAGCACAGCTCTTGTCCAGGCTTGTCCTGCAACACCCGTGAGGCTGGCGAAACAAGCAGCCCTCGTCTTAATCAAACTTGTTGCTGGGAGAATGCAGAATTCGGCCATGGAGAGAACCTGCTGAAGATCCATGCTTCAGAGAAGAGCACAGCCGAGAGTGTGAACCCCGGGTGGCCCTCACGTCACCCTCCACTGGACTCTCAGCTCCAGGGGAGCAGGCTGTCTGTGTGCACCTCGGGGTGCCCGACACCAGGACTGTCGCCTGTGAGATGCTCACGGACAGCTGTGGAGTGCAGGCGTGGAGCGGTGGGGTCTTGATGAGAGCGCCTGAGTGGCTGGAGGAAGCCGCTTCCAAAGCCAGCCCCCTCCTGGGTTTTCCTCCACGATGCTGAGCACATTGTGGGGGTCGCTGAAGTTCCCCTGAGAGCCCAGGTCCAGGGGAGCCTGGAGCACAGCCCTGGGGTGGCATCTCACCACGTCCACACCCTGGGAGCCCATTAGGAAGAGTGAGGGGGCTTGAGAGAGTGCAGGGAAATTGGAATTTAAAAATACATTTATTTAGGGGCAAAAAAGTTTGAAATCCAGGCTTGGCTTTGTCATAATACACATTTCCTGTGAACTTTGAAGATCTGTTGTACATTGCTGATCTATAACAGAAAAAGTTGAGAACCTGGTTATATTTCTCATAGGAAATTCCATCAGTATAAATAGCCAACAGCAGCTTTAATAAGAATGTGTATGTTAGCTTATCATAAAGTTATTAAAACTAATTTCAATTAATGTGTCAACTTATTGAACAAATACTTGCTGTGCCCAGTGTTCGGATTCCTGAGCACACCCTGGGGATGAGGGGAAACCCACGTGCTCCGTGAGTGCCTGGCTTCCCGTGGGAGAAGGGAGTGAAAAGCGAGACCGTGAGCTATGGACCCACGGGCAGCAGTGCCTGCTCTGTAGAGGGGGAGCCTGGGCATCGAGGCAGAGTTCAGGACGAGAGAGCCCCTGGCCTGCATGGCGACCAGGAGGGCTCCCTGGGGCAAGCTCCAGTCCGAGACAGGAAGGCAGAGGAGGAACTCGCCGGGACATGGCCCAGGGCAGGTGCCGGAGAGCACGGGTGTGGCCAGCGTGTCTGGCACATCCTGCGTGAGCGAGAAGAGGATGAGAGGCTGAAAAGGAGGACGGGGCAGGGCCTCTCGCTGGTCCTGTCAGACCTTGCTGAGAAAACCTTAGGTCTACTTCTCATCGCGGGCAGTTGCAAGGGGAAACGCTACACACTATATCCCAGAAGCCAATCCCCCATCTTTCCTGGCTAGGAAAGCGTCCAATGTCGGTACCCAGTCACGAAGAGAAGGCGTGCACAGGCAACTTTGTCATTCGTTCTCCTGCCTGCCCATGAGGACGGAAAGACCCACGCTGGCTCACGAAGGATCCCTAAGTTCACACACAGAGGGAAACCATGGCATTGCAGAAAACCCGCCCAACGCCTGGGCCAATGTGATCGGCAGACACAAAGCACAGGGGGATTCAGGGACGCTGTCCCAGAACCGTTGCTCTCCCACACAGGTCCCCCAGTGGCGCTTGGTGTGATGCACTCAAACCTGCACGCAGCATGCAACGGCCCAGAACCAAAAGGTCCTCTCCAGATTTCAGTAGTACTGGAGCCTGAAATGTTTTGATTGCGTTGGTCACTGTGGAGTGCCTCGCTCCCGCCTTCCGACAGCCCTGGTGTAAAGCTTATTATTTGCACCCATCAGGGGTGTCTTGCAGATAATAACAAAAGTCTATTGAGCAAAGAAATGCATTCCCTGCCTGCAACTCGCAGTGAGTGCTGGAGGAAATGCTGTTGATCCAGGTGTTCTTCGCTTTAAGGCGTGGGTATTAACCTTCGCCCGCCTTGTCTAGGATGTGTTGTGTGCACTCTGCCCGGGACTGAATGTTGAAAGGCTCAGAGGTTTGGGATTGTGTCTAAGTAAGCCAAAAATCGCAGAAGTACACGAAACCAAAAATACGCACATTAAAGACTATTTAACAGAAAACACGCAAGGTGGGTTTGTTTCTGGGTATAATTTCCAAGATGGTAGCCAACCAAATCCCCCAACGAGAGGGAGAAAAACACTTGCAAAAACAGTTAAACCTGTAACATCTGAAGTCCTTGGAAGCCACTCGGAGAGCTGGCCAGGAGGAGCAAGCCTTGGGGGCAGGGACCTCACGGAGGGGGAGGAGCTGGCCTGGGCACGCGCTGTCCTCCGGTGTTTGCTGGGTGTGAGCTGGCCTGGGCGGGGCTGTGACTCCTTGCAGAAGTCCTAGCATGCGTCAGAAGCCCCAGTCTCATGCTCCACAGCCTGGTAAGGGCGGGGAGCTCAAGGCTAAGATAAAGGAGAGAAGGGGAAGTGGCCACAGGGGCTCTGCTCAGCCCAGGGCGTCCGAGAGCGGCTTCGCTGCCGCGTGCAGGGAGGGACGAGCGTGCCGGGAAGCGGAGCCGAGCGCTCCGCACTCCGCAGCTGTGCGAGATGCAACTTGCCGTCAATGGCCGTGTTGACTGACGCTCTCCAGCGCACACTAGAGCAGACTGCTCTCGCGCCCATCGTCGGCTCCGCTCCCTAAAAATCGTCTCTGTACCCCCACTTTGCAGGGCTGTCTTAGTGAAATCCTTGTCTGGGACTCACGCTGCTCCTTCCCACCTCGCCTGTGACATTTCCTGAAAGACACTAATCATTCCAGCGTGGGTGGGTTTGCCTCTGCATTGTTACCGTCCCAGGTTCCAGTATTGGCCTATGAACCCTGTGTGACTTCTGTGCTTCTGAAACTCCGCCTGGGACGGCCCGGGGCCCCTTGCCGCGGCAGTGCCCGCTGGTGCTGGCCTGAGCCGTGGCGGGCGCCGGTGGAGCGGGCTTGGTGCACGGCGAGGCAGGTGCTGCCTAGGTCTCCCGCCTTGCTCCCAGCATCCCCGTGTGCTGTGCAGGCGGCTGGCACGGCGTGCCGGGACCCCACAGCCTCTCTGCTTTCCTGGTCCCCGCCTCTGAGCCAACCCCTCATTTCCCGCATGAGACAACTGCTATCAGAAGTTTCTAGCGGCTTGGACTGAACCAGCGTGTTGTCGTGGGTGGCGGTGGTACGGTGGGCTTTGTTTTAAGTGGCTGAGTTTTAGGGTTTGGGGGCGGGGATTGTGGGAGAACACAGACAGTGGCGGGTGAGCTGTCCTGACCGTGTGTAAGTGTGCAGCTCAGCAGTGTCAGTGCATTCACGCTGTGGGCCAAGCAGCCTCCAGAACCGTTTTCAATGGCAAAACTGAACTCTGTGCCCCTTAAGCAGGTCCCGCACCCCCACCCCAGCACAGTCCTTACAGAGATTCCCGTCTCCGCAAATCCGGATTCTCTCAGGCCCCGTGTAAAGGGACCCACCCAGGCCTGGCTTCTCTGACTGGCTCATCTCACGTAGCGAAGGTCTGAACCCTTTGGTGCTTTTTGAGTTTTATCTATTTCTCAGGCTTGTTGGCTCGAGAAATAAAGCCAGGGTTTAGACTTGATGGTGGGGAACAGATTCCTGTTCGAGAATTCCACGTTGTGTCACTCAGGAAGGACAATCTCTTTCTCCCTAACTCTGCAGTTCCTCTTAGCCCGAGAGAAAGCACGGCCGAGGGGCTGGTGACGGGGAGGCTCCCGAGCCAGGAGCCCCTTCTGCCTGCGAGTGTCGCCCGTGCCCGGTGCTACCCAGACATAATTTCTCTGCAGATTCTGTCACTGGCCTTTGGCTGCAGACAAAGAAATTAATTCACATCCTGTCCATAGCTCAGCCGTGCTACAAAGGGATGGCTGGATTTAAGTAGGTCTCCCTGTATGCTGTCACTCGGCGGGCTGACTCGGCTGCGGGGGTGAGGATGCAGCCCCAACACCCGTGGGCAGCAGCGTGGGCAGGTGCCCAGCTCGAAGCCTGCGGGAGCTGCTCTCAGATGTCAGCGCCAACGTCTCCAGCCGCGTGGGGGCTCGGGGCCAACGCGCCAACGTTCTGCCTGAGCTGCCCAGGATCTCAGGTGTCCGTGATGAGTACGGGAAACCTGCAGACCCCCGAGGATCCGGGAAACTGCGGTAGAAACCCCTGGCGCATTTACCGAGAAGAAAAGTTGTTTTGCACGTTCTTGGGTTTAGGAACGCACAGAAGATCATGAAGAGCAAAGAGGAAACAGCAGCGAGCAGACGAAGCAGCATCACCGAGAGGGGCAGCGGACGAGCCGGCGGCTCCACAAACCGCATCACGGGCCGTCGGGCCAGGAGCAAAGAGCCCTGCGGACTTTAGGGCGCCCGCGTTTGTCGCCACGTCCCCCGGATGTCGAGAAGGGAGCCATATCCACGCCCAGACCCCGAGGCGTGTCACAGGCGCTGCAGCTACAGCAGCGTGGGTGGGTAGGGCTGCGTCTGCTCCCCTCCCTCCAGACCGGCAGACGCACGCGAAGCCTCAAGTGCACCAGGCATTGTGTAATCGTGTAATCGGCGCATGGCCCACGGCCGCGCCCGCTTCCAGATGAGGGAGCTGAAGCAGAGAAGCCGGCTGACGTGTGTGTGTGTGTGTGAGTGTGTGTGTGTGTGAATGTGTGTATGAATATGAGTGTGCAAGTATCTCTATGTGTGTCTGTGAGTGTGTGTAGTATGTGTGTGTGTGTGTGGGTGTGTGTCTCTGTGTGTGTGTGAGCGTGTCTGTGTGTCTGTGTGTGTGTATGAATATGAGTGTGCATGCGTCTCTGTGTGTGCGTCTCTGTGTGTGTGTGTAGGTGTCCGTGTGTGTCTGGGTGTGTGTGACTCGCAGAGTTCTTCATGAATGGAGCCCACAGCCCTGGCTCCCACTGACACTCCCCCTCAGGACACTCCCAGATGGCAGTGTTTCCGCTTGGAAACCACTAGCCACTTAAAGGGAACTGAGCCAGTGTGACTCCTGGGAGCCCGGGGGAGGCGGTGCTGACCTCATTAAACATTGGCGTCAATGAGTAGACTGTGAAGTTTGCTAAAGGAATAGGTGTGGAAGGTTAACTGGAAACCAAAGTACTCAGATGCTAAAAATGGTAGAAACAGGAGCAAGTGTTTAGTGCAGTGGGGAGGCCCCCTGGGTGCCCAGGTCCCAAACCAGGGGTCTGGGCTGGAGTCCCACCCCTCCTCTTCCTTCTGGCCTCCTGCTGATGGAGCCTGGGTGTGTCCTTGAGCCCTGCCGCCCTTGTGGGAGACCTGGAGGGAGTCCTGGGCTCCTGGCTTCAGCCCAGCCCTGGCCGCTGTTGGTCCCTGGGAGACCTGGAGGGAGTCCTGGGCTCCCGGCCACAGCCCGGCCCTGGCCGCTGTCAGTCCCTGGGGAGTGGACGGGAGCTCTTTGTTCATCTGTCTTTCTGTCCCTGTCTGTCTGTCTTCCAGACAAGGACAGAAGCAGAGGCCTCGAGATTCCGCTGTCCCCGTGTTTCAAGCAGGCTGCGGTCTTCCCAAGTGTACCGAATTCCTGCGGGCAAGTGGCTTCGTGGTCACGGGAAGTCTCTCTGGAAAGACTACGTGCGTGCAATTGAAGAGAAGCACCACACCTGGAAGACTGGGCTGCCGGCTGCAGCTGGCTGGCAGGATGTGTGGCCTTCGGGTGGAGAGACCTTGACCCCGGGTCAAGTGGAAAGGCTGGAGCCGGGCCTCCCGCTTGCAAGCTCTCTGCTCTTGGCCAGATTACTTTCTTGCGGCCTTCGCTTCCTGCTCTGTAAAGCAGGGGAAACGCTGAGGCTTTCTTCAGACCGGACACTGGCAAGCTCTTCTCACCGGCGAAGCTTGTTAACGTTACAGGTCACGTGGACAGATTTGCACCTGCTGAGCGCCACCTTTCTGGTGGGAAAACAATGGCAGACAACACATAGGTCGTTGAGCATGATGGTGTCCCGATAAAACTTTATTTACAAAGGCAAGAGTGGGGCCAGATTTGACCGGGGGGCCCCAGCCGGTCACTGCTACCCCAGGGAGACGTCGTCTGTCATCAGCAGCTCACGGCGAGGAGTCAGCGACATCACGTGGACGTCACGGGACAGGCAGCTGCGATTGCCGTGAGGCCGACATCTTAGCGTGTAACAGATGAGCTCAATGTGGCTCTGCGACGGCGAATGTGGCCGTGTGTCCTCACCTCTGCATTCTCACTGAGACGGGTAACAGGGGTGGTCAGCGTGGCAAAGGGCCGGGACAGAGCTGAGGAAATGAGGTGGCGGTGTTGTAATGCCGAGACCTATGGTTTGGCCCTTGGCGGCCCTGTGCTATCTCCCCCCGATTTGCGCTTCCTTTTGCCCTCATATGACCTTAAAGGGCACCGGCTCTCCTGAGATTAGTAACAGGAGTGTTCATTGGGAGGGGAGAGTGGCCAGGGGGCGACAGGCTGAATGACACGTGCTTCTGCCTGCCCCCAGCGGGCAGCAAACCAGAAACACAGCCTCGTTCGTTTGTCGAGCGTCAAGCAGCCGGTAGTTCTGCCCTGGGAACATTTGCCTCGAAGCATCGAGATAATTGAACGTTGTAACGTCCCAGCACCTCGCTTCCAGTTACAACAGCAGGCTTCTGTTACTCTTAGCCGCAGGCAGGCTCTGCACCCGCTTTAACGACCTGCCCTCCCCTGGCTCTCCTCCCACACGGGAGCTGCAGTGACTTGTCCGGCTCTTATGTAACCGTTCCTGAAGCACTTAAGCTCCCACAACAGGAGCGCTGAAGCCAGAAAACACGGAATCAGCCGGCGAAGACGAGCCTTTATTCAACAGAGCTTGAAATGACTTCAATCTAGAAAGCGCGGAGAGGGGCGGAAGTCCCACCTGCCTGCCCGGTCAGACCTGGCTCCCCACCCGATAAGGAGGGCTCCGAGCCGACGAGAGGCGAGGTCTCCCCACGGAGACCCCCGCGGAACTCGCCGGCCTCTGCCTGCACAGTACGACCACAGGGGCAATCATGCAATTATCTGTGTAATTACTTTTAATCAAGAGTCACACTCTCAGATTCCAAAAGCCACCAGAGAGGTGACAGCGAGGAATGAAGCCGGTCATTGTGGGCACTTCAATTAACAGAAAGGGGTGTCCCAGTGAAGGCAGCAGCCCGGACTCACCGTCAGCCAACTGCACCACGCTGGACTGTTCCACCCCGTATTGATTCTCTGCATTGCCAAGAGCATGGGAAATGCGATTTTAATACACGTTTATTTTGGAGCAGCTCGGGGCTTACAGAGCTGCTGAGAAGCAGTGCAGGATTCCCAGCTGTCCCACGGGGCCATCCAGCACGCTGTCTTACTGACGCCTGTCATTGACATGGTGCATTTGCCACGTGCATTCCCCATTATTAACTAACATCTATGATGTAGTTAGGAGGAGAAAAGGCAAACGTATGGTATTGAAATGTTGATCTCTGTCCTGGGCAGAAGAACCGTGCCCCAAAGATGCCCACGTTGTCATTCCACGACCCAGGAACGTGGTACCTCACGTGGCAAAGGGAGAGATGGAGGTGTTACCCTGGCTTGTCTGGTTGGACCCCCTGGGATCACAAAGGTCCCTGGGTCCCCAGGAGATGGCGACAGAGAGAGAGGACGGCAGCGTGAGAGCAGAAGCCAGGGCCGTGTGGCCAGCAGCCACGCGCAGAGCCAGCCTCCCAAAGCCAGAATGACCAAGAGCTGGCGCCGCCCCGAGTCTCAGAAGACGCAGACCTCTGACGACACCTGGAGGTTAGCCCAGGAAAAGCCACTTTAGACTCGGCTTCCAGAACAGTAGGTGATGCGTGTGCCTCGTGTCCAGCTCGGGCCACTGTGCAGCAGCAGAGGGAGCCCTCAGGGTCGCCAGCTTGCATTAGAAGGAAACACGGCCAGACGCACGGTCGGCCAGCGGGGCTCCTCCGGATGACCCGGGGTGCGCACCCCACCTCTCCGAGCTCTGAGGAGCGCCTGGCACACGGAAGAGACTCAATGCTATGTGAATGCTTGTTTTTAAAAAGGGATTTTATTTATCTATTGAGAGGCAGAGCTACAGAGAGAGGGAGAGACAGATAGAAAGGTTTTCCATCCGCTGGTTCACTCCCCAAATGGCTGCAATGGCCAGAGCTGCACTGATCAGAAGCCAAGAGCCAGGAGCTTCTTCCAGGTCTCCCACGTGGGTGCAGGGGCCCAAGGACTTGGACCATCTTCTACTGCTTTCCCAGGCCATAGCAGAGAGCTGGATCGGAAGTGCAACAGCCAGGACACGATCCCCATATGCGATGCTGGTGCCGCAGGTGGAGGCTTTACCTGCTATGCCTCAGCACCGGCCTCCAGAGTGCTTTAAACCATTAAAAGCTCCTGTGTGCATGGCTGGTATATGATAGGCTAGGGATGAGGTGTTTTCTTTATTCCTGTTGGACAGTAGTAGGAGAAACGTCGACTCCTCTACCCCGGCCACCGAGGCTCCTGCTGGACCCATCCTGCGACTCCTTTTTTTTTTTTTTTTGACAGGCAGAGTGGACAGTGAGAGAGAGAGACAGAGAGAAAGGTCTTCCTTTGCCGTTGGTTCACCCTCCAATGGCTGCCGCAGTCGGCGCGCTGCGGCCGGCGCACCGCGCTCGTCCGATGGCAGGAGCCAGGTGCTAGGTGCTTTTTCCTGGTCTCCCATGGGGTGCAGGGCCCAAGCAC